>VICQ01000013.1:600000-782658 GCA_025528855.1 Trametes punicea
GCACTGATCGAGGAGCGGCAAGATGCCCTCGTACGCGTCGCGCGCTTTGTATCTACGCAGGCTCAACAACCAGCGCGACCCGTCAGTAAACCCGACATGACTTACCGAGCGACATCCTCAGGCCAGCTACGGATCGCGCTCGCCATGCGCCCCGGTACTCCAGGTTCGCGCAAAAGCTCCTCGACAGGGGTCTGGTACACCCTGATGGTGAACACGATCGCCCCCGTACGTGGCAAGCGGCGCAACGTCTGCCTCTCAGTACGCAGGCGGACCGTCCTCGGCGTCGCTGGAGTCGTCGTCCTCGATTCAGGGTAGCGCGAGGCCTTGAGCTCGTCCGTACCTGCTGAGTTCGCTGCGTCGCACCGGTCGTTGATGTGCTTGGCACGCTCAAAGTCGTTCGTGTCTTCGCTCCCATTCATCGTGGCGCCCCATGCGAGCTCATCCGGGTCGACATCGAGGAGCGAGCCGGGCACAGGCGCAGGAGTACGCATCTCAGGCTCCTGCACAAGCTGGACGGCGTAATTGTTCCGAACTACGGGTTTGTCGAGTGGGAGCCGGCGGAAGTAGCGCTCCATGCTCATCTGCAATTTGCTCTGGTCTAATCGCGCGTTCCGCGTAAGACTCTTGCCACGACGATGGCGTACGAGAGAACTCACATTGGGGGACGCTCCCGGATATATGGATCTCTTCGAGGGGCATACCCATCTTGTCCTCCAGCCTCCAAGACCCTGAAGAGCAAGGTCAGCTCATACCGACGTATAGTATGAAGCTTACTTGCCTGCTATCACGACGGCTCCCGCCTGAAGGTAGTACCGTCCGTCGGTCCCTTCAAGCATGATGGTGAAGTCCTCTTGGATGCTGGTTCTCATTATGAGCATTTTACCTATCAGCGCATGCTATCGTTACTCACAGCATTCGCGCAACCTTCAAAGGCTCTTCCTTCTCCAAATCATATGTCTCATCGAACGGGGTGATCGTGATTTCCTTGATCTTTCCCTCCCCGTACCATCCGTTCTCCTCAAGGTTCCCAGATACAGCTCGCCTGGTCACACGATAGACATCCGGATGCCGTCTGGAGAGATATTCCGCGAGCTCATACATCAGCTCCTCCGCTGCAGAGGACAATATTGTGAGACAAGAGGAGATGACCTGGAAGATCCTGCATACCAGCGGCATGACCAGACTCCACAATCCCGGGCTGAGCAGGATGTACGCTCACTAACCGGTCTCCGCGCGTGCGTATGCGATAGTCGCAGACTTTATGCACCTTCGGGAACTCGCGGTCGAGTTCGATCCACTCGTCCCAGGCCATATTTCGGATGCCCATCGTGACACTTGAGCGCCAATCCATAGTGCTCAGCAGTGGTTGGCATTTGTAGATTGTAAAATGCTCACTGGTAGTCACCCCATTTGAAAGGGCGATATGGTAACGGTTTCACGTTGCTGAAGTCCTCCGTGCAAGGCTCAAAGCGTGGGTAATCAAAGGCGGTTGGTATCCACTCTGTACGATCAGACAGATCAAGGGATTGCCGGCTTGAGCCTGCGTCTGATTCATGTGGTTCTCGAGACTGACCTCCAGGTGTGCGATCCTTCTCGTTCAGTTTCGCAGATCGCGTTTTCTCGGGTAACTCTTTGGGCGGAGTTCCCGCTCCCTCGCGCACAAGTCTGTCTCTGGCCCATGCTCGGTACGCAAGTATGCAGAGCGCTAGTACACAGGCCGCGATAGCCGATAAGTCTCTCCAGGACGCGAGCGGTAGAAGAACAGCCATAGCTAACAGTGATTCCACAGCACTCGTTGATCAAAGCTCGCAAACTCAGCAACGGAAGACAACACAGTGAGCGGGCGAGTCAAAGTCACTGAGAGCTCCGGTGGAGTTCAAGTAAGAGTCCAGATCACGGGCGGGCTTTGAGATAACACTTAGCCTGAGAGTAAGATGCGGAATTCATAGAGCGATATGTTGAGCTCAATACCGCGACTGAAGAAGCAGAAGGAGTTCCGTCTGTCCGTCGCATGGGCGATCGAAGCTCGAGTCATTGCCAGGTACAGGCAGGCGGGCTGGTCAGCAGACGGCCCTCCCAGCGAGAGCGAGCGCCACGGCATGACGATCGGTGCACAAACCTTGGCGAGGCGATCCGGAGTGCTCTGCAGGAGCTTCCTCGCACTGGCCAGCTGGTTAAAAACATCAGGATATAGTTTCCTTATCAATCGAAAGGTTAGCATGGGGGAAGAAGAAAAGGCTGGAGCCTGCAAGCAAGGCTGGAAAGAGCGCTTGGCAGAATAGCTCGGGTATCCTCTATTGCAGTCCTGGCGGCACGCGCTGGAGGCTTGGAAGACTGCATTGACTGCAATATGGTATATGCAACATGTAGTACCGTGCTGAAGCACGAGTACGTGACATCGCAAGACGCCGGCAGCGCAACAACGCAGTGGACAGGGTGCTCCCGATCGATCTTGATAGCATATACACCAGTGACCAAATGAGCATGCCCGTGGGCCCGTAGATCCAGCGACTCGAATGCATACAACTTCATGGTCTACAGCAAGTTTCATGTACTGTGGTATGGTCACTGAACTCGAACGGCAATCGATGATGTAGCAGAGAGCAGCGTCAATGGACATGCGGTAGAATCGGCGGTACTGCGGTACTATTCGTGTTGGTAACGCGCTCCAAGCAGCGGTTCAGCCCACGCTGTATTTCTAATCTGGGCTTTCACACAAAAAAAAATCGCCTGCAGTGGAAGTTTGGATGCCATTGTGCGTGGCCTTTGGCGTTTCACCCTGCAGGCCCGTTCCCGTTAGGATTACGAGCCTTCCGTTGCATTGCTTGCTGATCCCGGTCTGATTCTCATGCGTATCTAGTCATTCTGCGCTGCCGGAATGTTGGCGAGAGTTTGCGGGATCACGTTGAAACGCGTCGCCACGGGAGCGCGCAGATTATCGCCGAACGGTGTTTCCGCTCGACGGAGTCCCATCATTCAATGAAGCGTTTGAGGACCAATCCCACCTCCTTCCGAGTCGGGCCTTCTCTTTGAAGGAGCCGTCACCCATGGTCTCTTGGCTTCTGGTGGTGACAGGCATCATCATTGAGACCCTTCCGATCACGCAGTTGTACTCTGACCAGACGGACAGGGCATATCCTCCTGGACTGGCGCCCCTTGCCAATACTCGGTAATATACTCGATCTTACGGGGCGTGAGTGTTGGCTACGTGCACCGCGGCGGGCAAAGTCTACGGTGGTCAGAGCTTCCTCTTTTATGAACACGTATGCAGTGGCCATAGATCTGTTGAAGAAGACATGACCTGTAGTCCTGACTTATTCTCTTGACCAGGAAGCCTTCGTCCCGGAGTGATACATGCCGGTCATCGCGGACACGGCCGCGGATAAAGAAGATCCGCGTAACGCTACCTTTCACTTTGGTAGGAGGTATATTGCAGCAGTATACCGCCCATGCTTGCATTCTGACCGAGTGCTCCCCTTTCCGTAACATTCGACCCATCTCAGACGTTGTCCTGGCTCGTGTTCCGTCGAATCCTCGTTCTGGATCGTCATACCGTCCATCCTCGCGACTCTCGACATCGGTAAAAAAAGTGGACGCGAACGGCATCCCGATTGAACCCGTGATCGTCATCGAAACTCCGTGTTTAAATACTGTATACCTTCATGTCTCTACCTCAAAATCCTTCGATACCTGCCTTGGATCTTCTCGCTGAACAGGATTGCATTTACTAGGGCTCCGTGAACAATAGGGCCATTTATAACTAACAATATTACACACGTATTATTAACAAGTTGATATCTGTGCAAAACCTAAGGGGGTCCAAGAGGCCTGTTAGCAATTGTTAAGAATGCTGGGTAAGACTGGGGATTGTATGTACGGTGGATGCCTGTTCTGGAGACATGACCAGCCTCTTGGGCAACGGTACGAGCCGGTAGCTGGAACGCATGTGCAGTGAGACATATTGTGTATCATAGACAGTCCTGATTACCCATATACAATAGTATACAATCCGCGACGCCTTGGAGAGTGGCACTACAGTATCACTCCGGCTCCGAGTGCAGCTTCTCTCACTGCCCCTTCCCCCCTCCACTGCAAGGACATGGACAAGATGACATTTGACCGCCGCGATGCTCACATGTGTATGGCTGACTTTGATGATGACGACGACGGCTTCTTTGCCGAGTGGCCGTCTGAAATAGCGTCAGACAGCCATTATGGGTCGCACAGGGCCAGCTTGGCCGCGGACAATTTTGACTTCGACAGCCTCATCAACTTGGGCTCCGCGAGCCTCCGCGGTATGCTATTCGACATCTTAGAACAGGAAGAGGCTGCGGAGCCATTAAATCCTATACCTCGTACTGGACGTGGTGAGAGACACTTGGTAATTCACCGTTATAAACCAGTTAGAAATGGTTAAAATTTGTTGTTCACCGGTTGTAAACTGTCGTGTTGATAACCATTAGATAATGGCTGTGATCAATGTATTCGTCACGGCTTGGGTTAGTAACTGTGTGTTAAGAACCCGTCGAATTATTCACGGAGCCCTAGCATTTACCACCTGCCGGGCCTCTAACCCGGACCCCTGCACCATCAAGCCTCGGTCACTTGAAGCAGTGAGGCTCATCAATACTCCAGTGCGCTTGAATGGTAGACCTCGTTAGGAGACGCTATACCATGAGCATATACGCACCGCTCATGACACGGTACCGCCAGTAGGGTTTCGATCGAACGCTAATCCCATGACTCGGTAAGCGCGGTCTGCTGGAACGATTGAGGCATCAACAACTGCACTCTGCACCATCTGTTGAACGCTATCTGCTACACTACCAGCTCTATGAGTTACCAACGACCTTTGACCTCGAATCCGTCCCGGCATCCTGTCAACTCGACGCATCGGCGTTCCGGCGCGGGCAGGCGCATGCGTGCAGCAGAAAGCCTCGTATCGAACTTGACTGAGGTCGTACGAGGTATGTTCCTAGCGCATTGCCGGACCCTTTCCTATACTGACCGCCTTTGCATCTATATCTCATCCAACCCGCAGGGTCCACACTCATCGCGCAGTTGTCCGAATATACCCTAACCGCGTCAAAAGCAATAAGCACCTGCGAACTTCTGGGAGAACGGTCCGGAGCCGAGACCCGGATGTTCCACCGCACACATAATATCCTGCATGGAAGCAGTATTCGCGCGGCGCGACCCCGCCGCGTGTTGTCTCCCAGCCGCTTTGCTCCAACTTCTCTCGGTCGTCCGGGCGATCCGGGTAAAAGCAAGCACGCGAACCCCAGCGATCCCGCAACCGACCCCGGAACGTCGGCGCGATCGTCTGTGTGCATCCCACTTCAATACCATTCGTCTCGAAGCGGGGTTAGCCAGCGAGCGTCGGAGCGCGGACGCCTCAGCCCCGAGTCCGCGCACAGACCCATCTAGACTTGGGAGAAAGGGCTCATCTGAATTCGTCGTGCGCGTCGACGCCTCCGGGCCCTCGAGCTGCGAGAAGCTCCAGAAGTCGCGTCAAAGACGCTCTCTGATCCGGGACTCCGACTCGGGCTCGGGACCCTTGCGGCGCGCCACCGTGACTGCAAGTCTGTAGCATGACGGAACGCTGGGACGTGCTTCTTTGGCACTTCGGTGCGGGGCGTACACTGGCAGCGTCTTGGCGACCAAGTGCGCGAGTCTGGTCCATCGGACCGAAGCTCGTACAGCTCGTACAGCACACGTCTCGCCCCAGGGTCTTGCTGCAGGGTTGCAAGATGTGCTGCAGTATGGTAGTGTAAAGCCGTGTCAGCTGCGCACCATCAACATGCATGTGCGATAGTGTCAGCGACACAGCACATCTGCCACATGCGAATTGCCACGCACACCTCGAGCGATGCGCCACCGCCGACGGCCAAGTGCACCCTGCAGCACGCCCACACGCCCTCGCCAACTGTGGGGTACGCACGTCCGTCCCGACTCCCCGCGCTCCTACTCGCGAGTGAGTTCGTCGCTCAACTGGCCGGCCAGTGCCGAGCCGAGTCCACAGACAGAGCTTGAACCAAAGCAAGACTCAACGACCGCATGCTCGGGTTGCACGTTCAGACTTTGGTGCATGCAGCAGACCTGCCTGCTTCGAAGCGGGGGCGTTTCGCCGGTTGCCTTCTCGGGTTTCAGTGGTCGGCATATACATACTGTATGCAGCATGGTCGTCGCCTGCAGCTGTACGTCCCGATTGCCACTCATACCGACTGGCGATCAAGCGAGACATCCAATGGGTTCACTTACGAGTTACTAGCGAGCTACGCGCGCTGGAACGCGTCTTCCCTTGAGACCTTCAAACCGAAAAGCCACTCTCTCAAATGTTGTAGGGTTAATGAATATCACCAGACTGTAGCTTGCGCACGAAACCCGATCAACATATACTGTAGCTGTACACATTACGACGTAAAGTTTAGCGTTCTATGTCCTGGGAGCTCGAGCACCGATCAGAGTACGAAGGGCGGCGCAATGTGCATGTGATAACGGTGTAGATGTCGGAGCAATGGGAATGGGATTGAGCTGTATGGCAGACCAAAGAGAGCAGGAAATAGCACGATGAAATGGGATAGGAGATGATGGAGGTGTAGGGGGGTAATGTTCATCGAAAAGCAGAAGAAGGCAGAGGAGGAAGGCTGAGAGTCCGAGTAGGCACGGAACGGTGCACAAGAGCGTGCGAGACTCGACAAGGTGTAAAGTGCGTGAAGAACGTTCGTGCTTCAAACAAAGTACAAAGCAGAGTCGATTCCATCCGGCCGATCCCGCCGTCGCCGCCGCCGACGCCAACGGAGGTACTGCGAACCAAAAACCCGAGACCCGAAACAGAGGAGCAAGCGGGGGATAGTGGAAAGTGCGATGCATGTTTGATGTTTGAGGACGAGAAGATGTGAGAGGGGATGTGAACCTTGGGTGGAGACCGTACGCCACGGAGAGGAGCTTGAAAGGGATAGAGAGGACCCGGATCCAGGAAGGTATGCACAAGACCGGATAGCGTTAGGCGAGGCAGGGTCAGCGGACGGCGAACAACGCTGATGATGAACGCGCGAAAGCTCGCAAGAGGACTGGAAGAGGCGAGCCTGCCGGAATCTTAGCCGGCACGGAGACATGGAAAGATGCGAAGCGGGGCGTGCAAGTGGGAAACCTGCCCTCCCACGCACTGCCGAGGGGCCCCATGGGACGCGGCCGCGCCCGCGGTAATGCCTGGTGTTTCTCGAAATGATGCCGTGGCGTGGCGCCCGAGATCAGCGGCGCGGGTCCCCGTCACCGGCTCCGGCCTCGAAATCAGCTGCGGGGTATTCAATGAGCATTGCCCCGCACTGGATTTTGAGCATGTCGACCCTGCCTCCCCAGATTGCGCTATTGCGGCCCCGCGTGTCTCCCCGCGCCAGCCAGCCAAATGACGTGTCGGAGGCGGGCTAGAGATGCGGATGTCGTGGCCTCAACCCAAGGGCGCGGAATTAGTATTGCTTATGATACAGTGATGGTACAATTGCGATGCTGAGGGGGAGCGAGGATGTGATGAAGGAGAAGACAAGGACACGGGATCAAGGCTCATGCGCTGAACGTTGCCGTCGTCGCAAACATGTTATGCGGCTGCACATCCGGCGCGACAGACTGATAACCGTGCCTGAAGCCGGCGTACATAGACTGCATGTGGTGGTGTTGCTTCAGGAAGGGTGAATGCGCGGATGGCCTCCCCGCCTGCGCGAAGACGGATGACGACGGTGCGTGTGCGTGAGCGCTTTGCAGCGAAGCAAGGTAGAATGGGTCGGTGGTGGCGAAGAGGGAGGTGTTGGGAGAGGGAAGGTCGTGATGCGAGTGTTCGAGGGGCAGCATGTGCATCGAGAGGCTCGCTTTTCGTTGATGGAGCGCTGGGGACGTGGCGGAGGCGGCGCTCGCGGACGGTGGCGCACGCGAAAACGAGCCCGTCGGGCTGGATGGAGAGGTCGGGGAGAAGAGGAGGTCCTCGACCATACGTTCGTCCTCGTCCATGTCATCAGATTCACGCTGACTCTCGTCGATCGAGCAGCGCATTTTTGAACTGGTAGTGCTACCGCGGCGACCCCAGGTGGCGTCTGCGGCGTCCCAAGAGATGCTCGAGGAAGGTGTGCAAGAGAGCGGCGTGTTCAAGGGAGCTGCGCGGGGGCTATTCAAGGGAACGGGAGAGGAGAAGGGCTGGGTGAAGAGAGTCTGCGAGAGCTGTGCCTGCGGGGAGGAAGTCAGACATCACGAAGAGGAGGGCTCGGCCACGATACGAACCTGGAGAGCGGCAAGCTCGATCGCCTCCTGGTCGATGTGGTTGGCCTTGAGGGACGCGACGAGGTCGTCTACGGAGATGCTCATGATGGAGAGTGCGGGGATGTGGAGGTGGCAGAGCAGAAGGAGAGGGTTCGACGGGTGAGAGCGGGGGAGTGAGATAATGCGAGTTGGAGAGAAAGACAAACCAAGCGGCGACCTCAAGTACTTCCCGATCCCCTCCAAGAAATCTCAATCTCGGTCCGGTCCGGCTTCCGCATTGGGAAGGCCTGTTCCGAGAACTGGCGGGGCACGGGCGCCTGCTGGAGGCGTTTCCCCGCAGAAGCTCGTGCTCGGGCTCGGACGCGTCGCTTCTCGCGCTTCCCGAGTCCGCCGTCGCCGTCGACCCGTCGCCCGCCCTCTCTCCGCCACAGACGCGTCCGTCGCGCTCGTCACCATGTCCGCCCACCGACGTGACAATAGCCAAGGCGAGGTTGGCAACGATCCGAGCCTCGCTTGAGCACACAGATGCAACAGTCCGGAGTCTCACATGTCCGCAGTGTTTCCCCGAGCTTATCTCTACTCCTGTTCCAGCCAGCGGAAATCACACAATCATCCATGGATCGTGCCACTCGCGCCCGCTTGCGACATGGACGTATCTGCACCCTTTAGGCAAAGGCACCATACCACTGCAGTACTGTACTGTACTATACTGCGCTTCATCTCCCCCGACACGCCTCTGGCCTCTTCTCGCCCGCAGCCGTCCAGTTCCCGTCCTGCCCAGTTTTCCATAGTCCGGCCAAATGACTCTTCCTCTTCGAAGCCGACCCACCCCCACCTCACCCTCCCGAGCTCCTTCCTCCGACGCTCCCAATGACGCTGATCTGCGCCTGCCTATCGCGTTCGCATCCTCGTCAGCTGTGTCCATATCTAGCGACCGTAGATGCCCTTCTGTCTGTTTGCATGCCCGCAGTCTAGACCCTATGTGTATGTATCAGTCCGACCGTGCGAGTCTGAAGCCGCATGTGCAAGCGGTTCTCGTAGCTGATGCCGTCCAGAACCCCTTGTGCCACTCGAGCCAGCCGCGCAGAAGCCCCTCCGGCAGTCGTCGCATGCACTGGCCCAGCTCTGTTCATTCCAGCGCGAGCCCCAGCTGACACCCCAGGCGTCTCTTCCCTGCTTTCCATGTCCCAGTCGATGCTACCCATCTCCCCCTCCTGGTTGCCGACACTACAGCCTGCGAAGATGCTGATGCCCCCCGTTTCTGACAGCGGCCAACACCGTGCCGCCTGACGTGGCTATGGCACCCACCTGACCACCGCCGGTAACGTCTCATAGCCTCGTGTAATCCCGGACACAAAGGTGCAGTTCCGCCCTCATCTGGTGTGGCCACAATGGAGAAGTCGTCGGTCTCCCGCCCGCGCACCGTGCAGGACGTTGGGTCAACCGCCCGCCCTTTCACACGACCCTGCCCACACTGTGATGGACGCGTACCCCCACTGGGTCCCTCCCAGGAGTCTCCGGTCGCTCGGGGGCATGCGTCTTCTATGATCAGCTCACCGAAAGGTCCCCGTTCCCAGTCCCTTCATGAGTCCAGACCGGGACTGATCACTGAATGAATCCGCTTCTGCTTCTGGACGTCGTCCGCGTCACCCCCTCCTTCCTCCGAACGCGCTGACCTTGTGCCCCTCGGAGTCCCAGTTGAACCCGAAGCGGCGGTAGCACAAAGCAACACCCCCTCTCCCTTCAGGCTTTCCATCCCGTCCGGCCCGCGCGTATCCCGCCTGTCCCGTCTATCGCCCACCTATTCAACGGCTCGCGCCCTGTAAGTACTCCCGTTTGCCCGTCTGCGTCGCCGGCGACAGATACGGGCTGCGCGGTACCTGGGCTATTCTGGGCCTCACGACCAGAGTAGGAGACGACGAGGCGTTCCCCCTTGATTTTGCGTCTTCTGTTGAGCAAGACTACCGAGCAAACCTCCGCTATGGCGCGCGGAGAAGGAGCTGCGCGGTGGTCTCGTCGTTCATTGAGTAGTTGATTAACCCGTTGAGCGTCCCTTGAGGCCAGACTCTCCCACCATCGCCCTCTCTTTGAAGTCGTAGGCATCAGCGGAGAAGATCACGATATTCTTGCATTCGGACGGCGCCGCATTTCGTCAGCTGCAGTCGTCCGCTCCGCAGTCGACGTCTCCATCCCAGAAGCGTCGCTCAAACGGATTGGCTATCCGCCCAGGCACGAACTCACTGTACCGTACCTGATGCCTCTCCTCGCGACTCCCTCCTCTGTCATCACGTAGAGTCCTCCCTTCCATCGGAAGCGTTGCAGCTATCTTCCATCCACGGTTGACTAGGGCACTTGCATCCCCGACCGCGGACCTCAGCTCGCTTCCCGAGGCGTTTTCTCCTCGCGCCTCTCGATCTGCCCCAAGTAACACATGCAGCTGCCGTCCGCGCACGCGTACGTTGCAACGAGGGGGCTCTCTTGCCGTCACACGCCGCCGCGTGTCGACAGTCGAGTCATCGCTTACGGAGTATAGGGCATCCGGCAGGTTTTTGTGAACCTCGGGTAAAAGTGGCTGCCGTGACGCTCGCAGTGCCTCGCTGTCTGTAATCGGAGCCACTCGTGCAGAGGAGTCCGTTGACCGAGGGGATGCGCTGGGAATGCGAGTGCTTTCGCAATCGCGTACTCGCGGTCCATCTCCGCTTCTCTCGTGACTTGGTCTTGCTCAGCAGCCTTACACGCTCAAAGACATACACGCGCCGTACGTGATGTATGAGTTGCAGGTCTGCCCATGTCTTCCGAGTTTGCCCAGGGCAGATCATTGAGGTGAATGTCCTCCGAGATGTGTCGCCTTCTCGTGTCTGGGCTCACGCGTGAGGTGATTTTGCAGTCGCACAAGATGCATGAGCGGAAAATGTCAGCGTGCGAAAGTCAAGGCGCGGGAGTCGGTTGGCTTTGCTGCTATCGCGTCTACGGAGCCTTATACTGTACACTGTGACCTCGCGCTGCGCGAAGGCTGCATTACAGTATCGCCGTGACTTTAGGTTCAGCAGCGTATGTTCCCCAGGACTCGAAGCTGTGGCTGTGTACCCCTCCGTCTGCCATTGCCTGCGCAGCCTATGCCACTGTACCATCCGTGGCGCGTTGATCTGCTCTGGAACAGTCACGACTGAGAAGCTGACAGTCAGCGGAAACCGCGGCGTGGACCACAATAAGCTCACAACGTTCGACTCGCGCCGGTGATTCTCCTACGTCAATATGGGCCCCTGAGTCAATTCTTTGCTTCCATCTCTCCTGATGGATACGTAGAAGTACGTTCTCTACGCGATGTCCTGTTGGGAGCTGGGTACTGTACTGTCACATCAGCCCTAGCGCAAGATCTGCAATTGCGGGTGTGCTGTAATGATGCGGCACCCTTACTCACCCAACCCGAGCACGCCCTCTCTCCTCCTGCACGAGCCGTATGCGAGAACAATGTTTGTGTCGACTGGCTTTATCTCCCAAGCCCGCCACCTATCGTAACAGTAAGTTGATCGCGCCCTGATGCATCATATTGTGTCTATGTCCAACTGACGGACCGCAGGAGGTATTCCATGCCAATCACCATCATGCCGAACCCCATCTGCACTGCCATTCGAGGGCTCGCATGTGTGCACATCCATCCTAGTATGGTTGCCCTGCTGCACTGTCGGCCCAAGACACCTCTCTTGTGCTTGCACGCACTCTACTGGGTGAGTGGCATCAGGATCAGGACGTAAGGAATGGACGCTCGATGCTCATCTCTGGCCAGCGCGAAGATATCCAACACCGGACAGTTTGAACTCGACTACGCTCACTTTCATCAAGTTCTCCTCGGTACCCAGGAGAGATGATGACCGCCCGCTTCCACACCATCTATGGCTGCTCACTGGCCCGCAAACAAGGAAGGCAACTACACAATGAAACGCACATCCGGCCGCACGTGCAGATATGCCCACCATCAGGTCATCAAGGCGGAGTTCTTGAGATGCGAGGGTGGCGGTAACATGCCCGCCGGTCAGATCGCGACAATGAGAGAGCCCCCGCCTCCGAAGCAAGCCGCGTTTCCATGGTCTGCCCGGACAGGTCAATCCGACAGGCGCAGCACGTCTCGAGAGATGAATGATATTACGACCCCTTCTCGAGCGCATGCGTCGCTCCCAATGTCATTTTCTTTCATTCCCTCGTCTTGCTGGTCCTGATTGTCCGTCGACTCGGGATGGCTCGGAGATATCCGGGGCTTATTTCTCTTACGCTCGTTTTACCCTCTTTGTTTGCGTGGCAATGGGCACGAGCCCAAGGCGGAGACTCATGCGCGGCCGGGTACTCCTGGGTGAGGTGGTCATGATTCTCTGGCGAAGAGCGTCACTGATGAGAGCACGTAGGCGTACAATTCTCAAGGCCAAACACCGTGCACAGTCGCAATGGCCCTCGCGAATCAATGTGGTACTGAGAACGACCCGCCTTTAGTTGTGCGTGCTATTGTTGACGACTCGCTGCTGGATTGCACCTCTCGGCAGGCTCGTCGCTCAATAGTGCAACTGACTGCACCTGCAACTCGGTGACCTATTCGTTAAGATTTGCTTGTCAACTGTGTGTTAGCGATGGGGTGCCCTCCCCGGAGACGTAGCGTTCTCACGTTTTTGCAACGCTGCGTGCGATTCTAACCCTCCGTCGCAGATTCACTCAATACTCCGCGCAGCTGCATTGCCAAAGTCCAGAAAATGGTTGAGTGCTTCATCAACAACTGGTGAGAACCCCTGGCGTAGTCTGACTCTCGCGCTCATGACCGTCAGATACCCGAGATCGCCTCCGTCCGATACTTCTATACCACAGTGGGCATACCTGCCGTTGAAAGTCAGGCGACCCACAGAGCATTGCATCAGTCCTAGACTCACAGTCGACGTTCAGGATGACACCTTTGATCCCCAACAAGCGGAGGCGCAGGCATCGTCAAGCTCAGGTGAGGGTGAAAGTGCATATGCTGAGTATGTGCTTGTTATTGACGACGACGATGTGGACCGGGTATGGATTCGATCCCTTAGATTCCCGTAGCGATCCGACATCGACGACGCCCTCCCCACCTCAGACCCCAGCACAGAACCCAACATCTACGAACAGCAATTCTGCCTCCTCCGCGCAAGGTGATAGCGATCAGTCTACGCCTCCTGCCGCTCCTTTGCCTCCACCATCTTCACATACCAGCGCACAATCCTTAGTGGCGGCCGCCAGCATCGGACCACTCACGTCCGCGGCCAGTCGACAAGCGGGCAGTGGTGGACCATCATCGGGCACTCTGCCTGCGGGTACAGGCTTGGGGACCTCATCCGTTCACAATCCTGTATCCACCAGCCTCCCTTCCAACTCCGTCTTTGACCCTGTGTCTTCGAGTGCTGCTCCAGGCGGCCCCGTCTCTGGAGCAAGCTCCGGAGGTGAATCTCCGGACTTGGGCCCGGTCATTGGTGGCGCCGTCGGAGGCGTCGTCATGTTCCTCATCCTCATCGTCCTCACTCTGTTCTTCGTTCTCTGCTGGCGACGACGATCGAGGACGAGTCGTCGTCGCGCGAGAGAAGCTGCGCTGGCCAGTGCCGCGCTCGATTGGGGCAAGCCGTCGATGGACTCAATGCCGCCATCCGAGACAGCGTCCGCGGATGTATTCACAATCAGACCCTACGTGCGTAGCCTCCAACAGCGTCCGTTGCTAGATGATGCTCATAGCAGTCCTTACGGCTGGACGGATCCACAGGATGGTGAATCAGAAGTGGAGACAGTGAAGGGCGACGACGTGTCGGAAGAGAAGAAATCCGTAACTTATGGCAACTATCCTGATTTTTAACGCGAACCCGGGGTGTTCTCCGCTCTTTCCAAAACCCGGCGTTTGCAAACGGTGTACGTGATAACGGATACCTGCTATATATAGCTCTTGGACGATGTCCGCTGTGCTGTACTCTGCAAGGCGAGATCGACATGATCACGAGAGCACCAGAATCCACGCATTTGGCCCACATGTGAGGCAGGAGCATGCTATCTGCAAGGCCCCCACCCTGCCAGTTCAATGGCAGCCAGAAGAACTCTCCATTGACTATTCTACGGACGTGTAACAGAACGAACAGGAGTCCTTCATGCGACGAAAACCCTTTTGTCTGCTCCGTCTTGGTAAGCGCCGCATCCCTGCGTCTCCGAGTCGGATTGCGAAGGAATCACATAGAGCGGAGTCCATGAGACTCAATACACTATACCATGCGATCAAGACGATAGGACACCATACCATGCAACCGAAATGATAGGACAGCTCTTCTGAGCTATGGAATTGACTGTACGTCGCAGCATCCGCATCGGACAGATGATCATGGTGGTCGTCAATGTGCAACACGCTTCGGTGTGCTCATCAACTACTTATAGATCGCTCTTGCCAGTCTCGCAAAAGAATATATAGAAGGTGAACGTCGCCCCCTGGCCGGTATTCCTTCACTGTGTTACCACTTCTTCTGCTTATGCCCCCAGTGTACTACATGTCAAACTAATGACTAGAGTCAGTCCTCGTACATTGTCGCTCTGGCTGGTGCTGTTGGGACCAGAGCTCGCACAAAGGGCTGCGTGCGGATTGGCCCCGCCTAATTGGCCTCAGGAATGTACGGACCCAACTTACTCTTGGGTGAGTGCCCTTCTACATTGAACTCCACGCTGTGTTCATTGAGCGTGTCTCTGACCGCTCATTGCAGCTACGAAACTCTGCCGGACAATCAGCTTGCGGGGTGCTATCCCAACTCTCGATACCGTGCTTGTCAAGTATAGGTTCGTCCGTCTCCTGCGAACGTTAGGTGAGCGCTGATGAGTTAAATCTTCTTTCGTGCATGCGACGTAGTGACATACAAGCCTCTGCCCGCGACATCTTGCCTCTGCAATACGGTGATATATTCGTTCGTTTATGCATGCGGACTGTGTACAGGACAGAGTAGGCTAGAGACGACGTGACCTGCTTTCGCTGTTCTCATCGAACCTGCTTCTTGACGCCATCTTCGCAGCTTTGGGGGATACTCTGGAGAGCTGGACTGCGAGGGTACGGTCACGAGCCAGTAAGTCGTGCATCCCAGAGCGTGGCTCGCACACTGAGGCTGTGAGTACTCACATGCTCACCTGCAGATACCCTGGACGAATTCCCGGCGGTGTGATCATCCCCGGTTGGGCATATCTGCCATTGGCGGTAGGTCTTCATGCCATAACTAGTGAACATAGTCTCACTCAAGGTCAGGCTAATAATTCTTTCGATATCGCAAAGGCGCAGGAAGCAGCAGGTGGCCAACGTAAGTTTCCATATGCTCTGCGAGCCTGTTACGCCCGCCAACTAGTTTCACTCCAGCGTTCAGTAACAATGTCCCACAACAGCTCAGTCATTCTGCCACCCCGACTCCTGCACCAGCGACACCTCCAGATGCAGGTCCAGATAGTCACGCTGACGACGCAGCGTCTTGTACATCGCCTGCTCCCTCTGCATCAACTCCATCTCCGACACGCATCGCCTCCGAGGTCTCGACAAATCCCGTCCCCCAAGCCTCTGGTGTAGCGTCTGCCCTGTACGACTCGCACGAGTCTTCTGCCACGGGCACGCATCCTCCGAACCTGCTGTCAGCTAGTTCGTCGTTCTGGGCAGGCCCCTCGTTCTCCGCTCCCGATGAAGTTTCTGCTGCCATTCTCAACTCCTATGGTCCAGGAACGCCTACCACTGTGGCAGATCGCCCTACTTCATTACCTGCGGGAGGTCAACAGCATCGACGCTTAGGCGCCGTCATTGGGGGAGTCATAGGGGGCATCACCGCGGCTATCCTAGCGACAGCCATAGCGGTTCTTGCCACCCGTCGTTGGCGTCGTCGCCGAGCGAAACAGATCGTGTTTATGCAAATGACGCTTGACTGGAAGAAACACCGTGAAGCACCAGATACATTTGTCTCGCCTACTGAGCCGGAACCGTCCGAGTGCTCCACTGTGGGAAGCTATGTGAGTGGAATCTGCATCATTTCAGCAAGTTTTGCGTTCATCTTGTCCTTTCCTTAGGACGCAGAGTCGGACTGGGCGACATTGCCGTGCGGAGACGCGTCCGAAGAGAAAAAATCCGTTACGTACGGAAACTATCCGGATATCTGAGGGACGGCGGAAAACCTTGGGCCTGGCTCTCATCAGTCCACAAGTTTGATGTATTTTCATCGCGCGTTTTCAAGGCTTAAAAGCGGTCGTCGACTGGACGATGTTACGGAGACGCCGGGTGGGGGGTACTGCAAGGACGGAGCGCTGCAGAGAAGTTTCCGGGGTCAACGATCCAATCCAACTGCGGCTGAACAGGCTTTGATAGTGTCAGATACTCGTAGAAAATGGGTGAAGGATACGATGGGAGCTTAAGTAGTAGCTGATGACGCAGCGCCTGCCCCTCAAAGAAGCTCAATAGCGACAGTGCTGTTCTGAACGAACGACTGCAAGTATGACATGTCGCTAACCGTCCGCCTCAAACTCGCTGCGCGTTGATTCCAAGTCTGTTCAGCACTCGGCAGGAGTTGGAAAGCAAAATATGAGTCTGAAGATGTCACCATAATTCATGTTAAAACCATAGAAGAAAAAGCATAACAGCCATGGCTAGACACCGCTGATAGCGAGCGCACTCGCACGCGGCCCGCAGGACGCGTCCATGCCGCCGCGGCGCCAGATGTGACCATCGAGGCGGAGGATAGCGACAGCTCGAACGAACGTCGTACGTCATCGTATGTATGGCTACTCTGTCCACTACATGTATCGTCAGCGTATAGCACAGACACGATGCAGCGAACGCAACAAAGGGAATAGTAGTACACAGGGCCCCGCCGCAGCCCGCGCGGCACGCGTCCACATCTCCAGCGGCCTATCAAGGCCAGATGGAAACACGGATTGAGCATGTCCAGGCGGCAAGCCTAGGGGAGCCGCAGGCTCCCGGGGCGTCGTAGGTATGAGACAAAGAAGGGAGGACTGAAGGCGAAGGAGGAGGGAGAGGTATGGAGGCACAAGGTGATGGGGTTATATCGGTTGAGAGAATACAAGGGTTAAGTCCGTGCGACGATGAACCTGGAAAAGGGGGTGGGAGTATGGAGGGGAGCCCTGAGGCCTGAAGGGAGGGCACGATGTCGATACGGGGGATATATAACACAGCAGACAAAGCGAGAAGTCCGTGAGATGGGAGTGGACGTGAACGGCATGTATGACGAATGGCGCGCTGCACATATTGGAGCATCAGCTAGCAAGAACACGCATTGTCTGCCGAACTGTACCTACCCAATAACTTATATATCCAAAACACCAGGCTGCGTCTTCTTCACCTCAAAACCGAGACCCGCCACAGCGGCCTGAGCACCTCTCTTCCGTTCCTCTTCCAACCGGACCCGCAGTTTCTCCAATTGCTTCTCCTTCGGCACGTACGTACGTTCTCTAGCCGGCTCGGGCTTCGCCACGGCCGAAGTAGTTGCAGTCTCGTTCACGAACGTAGAGGCCGTGCGGGCGTGGTCGGGGGATCCTGAGCTTGACACGCTCGAGTCGCTCGGGCTGGCATTGAAGCATCCAGCGCCCGAACGAGGAGACCACAGCAGCGACGGGACGGGTATGAAGTTCGTGAGCTTTTGGAAAGACAGTCGTGCGAGCGTAGGAGACATGAGCGATGGCGAAGCCGGGGCAGATGAGATTTGAGAGTCGCCAGTCTTGGGAGAGTCGGCGAGAGTGGTGCCTGGCGGGCGCGGAGGAAGAGACGGCGCCTTCATAGCTGGAGCCGAGGCCGGCGGGTGGGACGTGACGGCGTCGGCAGACCTAGAGGCCGTGTCGGCTGTAAACAGCAAAGCGCGCAGCATGAATTAGACACACATACTCGAAAACAGAGCGCTAGACTGAAGCGTACTGGAAGTAGGAGACTTGATAGGGATGGCACTGGGTCTCGGGGATGTGGAGGCTCGCTTCGGCTGTGGGATGAACGACGCGACCTTGTTCGAGGAAGGAGGCGAGGGTGTCTGAGGAGCAGCGCCACGAGGCTGCGGGATGAACGTAGGGGCAGCAGACGGACGCTTGGGAGGAGGCGTCGAGAAAGACACCGGAGAAGTGCTCAAACGGGCAAGAAGAGGCGAGGCGGACTTAGCAGGAGCGGTAGTCGGCACCGCAGACATGGGCAACTTCGAAGGCGACGGTGACCGCAAGCGGGGGATGGCCGAAGGGAGGATGCCACTACGCTGGGACTTGAGCGGCTGAAACATGAAGCTAGAGTCGTCCTCGTCGTCGTCGACAGGCTCAAAGAACTGGCCAGACCTGTTCACTGACTCGGGCGTGGATGCCATAGTGAGATCTGGCGTGCTTGTGTCGGCAACTTCGTCAACGCGGTAGTCAGACGGAGGCGGACTGAATGTGAACTTGATGCCGCCCTCGTCCTCTTCTCCCACGAAATCTTCATCGGCATTGTTATGGCTCTCAACCTCGCCGTGCTCTTGTTCCTCCTCCTCCTCTTCCTCAAGGACGACGTCAAGAGTGTGCTGGGAAGAGTCAATCTCCGGAGAAACGACGACCTCGCCCACATCCGAAGGAATCACAAACGGAGGGAGCTCATCCTCGTACTCAGAGAGAGCCTGAGCAAAGAGATTCTTCCCGCTCTCAACAGAGCGCAACTTCGAGTCCATCGGAGGCGAGTTGTCGACGTCCTCCAGGCATCCGAAGAAACGGTCGATCTCCTCAGGCTGGCGTTGGATGACACCCACGCCGCCGGAACCAGCAGGGAAGGTCCACGTCTTGGACAGAGAAGCGTGGCGGCCATGCGCCGGCTCCGCGGGAGACGGCAGCGGGGAGGGGGATACGGAGGGCGACCGGCTTACGGTCAAAGCGGGTGCGGAGTCAGCCGAATCTCCAGAGAGTCGCGGAGTCGTGCTGCGGGAGTAGTCCGCGACGGAGTCATAGGACGAGGACGTCGGGAAGTCGTACACGTCGTTCTCATCTTCATCCTCATACCGAGCAAGTTCGTCATCATCGTCGTCCTCAAACGTGCCCTCACGATCGTCATCCTCGTCGACTTCCTCGACAGCCTTGAGCTCCTGGCAGCGGTTCTCGTCAACGGAGTCAACATCAGTGAATGAGCTCTCGGAGTCAATGGAACGGAACCCGAGGCCGCGGCTTTTGGCGTACATGATGGTTCGGGAAACGGCGTTGGAGATTGGCTGTGCAGTCGCGCTGAATGGACGGGGCGTGTCGAGGAGACCGGCGTGCTCAAGCTCGCGCTCCAGTTCCTCACGCTTCTTCTTCTCTTCAAGGAGTTCCGTCCTGAGCCGGGAGACCTCTTCCTCAGCAGCACGTAGCCGTTCGACTCCAGCCTTCAAGCCGGCTAGCTCCTTCTGTGACTTCTGGAGATCCTGCTTCACGGCCTCATACTTCGCCTGGACCTCTTCGAGCTGCATCGCCTTCTCGGAAAGTGTCTTCTCCAAAGCGGATTTCTCGACTTCGAGTAGACCAAGGCGCTGCCTAGCTACCCAAGCATCACGGCGCTCGACGTCGAGGCGCTTCGCATGAAGGTCGATCTGCCGCTCCATATCCGCGACACGGCTCCGCCAGCCGTCGACGTCCTTCTTGAGCTCATCGCGCTCCGCCTTCAAGTCTGCAATGAGTTGCAGCATCTCATCAGAAGGCTCCGAGAGCGACGTCGACGCGGAAGACACGTCCGAGGCGCACGAGACGGGCCGCGAGCGCGGAACTGAGCGCTTGAGAGCGCGCTCAAGGTCCGTGATGCGCTGGACGAGCGTCTGGTGCGCCTGGAATAAAAAATGCTGCTCCGATACCGACAATGGTCGTCCACGCAGCTGATCCACGTCAATACTACCTGCGCTCGAGATGGAAGTAGACCTGCGCCGGTCCATCGTGCTCGATGTGGGGGTCATTTCCGGGGTGGGAAGGCCGTAGGCGGACGTTGATTGAGGATCACCCGATGACACATACGAGATGCTGCTCCGGCGGTTCGGTGGAGGGGCCACAGTGGTGGAATCCATTGGAAGATTGAGCGAAGGACGGCGACCGAAGGCGTTCGCCGAGGGGACTGACGTAGATGACAGAATCAAGGACTGGCGCTTGCTGGTCGACATGTTGCTGCTGAGGCCTGACAGGCTTTGTGAAGAAGAGAGGGTCAAAGACTTGAGCCCAGCACGAGGACTGGGAGTAGGCGAAGGCGTAGGAAGATCACCGTTCGATGGCTGTATCGAACTGCTCAGAGCGAGCGACAAGGGCTTTAGGTTGAGACTCGCAGGCCTGCGGCGGGCTGGAGCAGGAGACGGCTCGGTCACCGTGACAGCCACCTGAGGCGATTCTTCCGTAGGGCTAGAGACAATGTCCTTTGGTTCCTCATCTTCCTCTTCCTCTTCTTCCTCGACAAGGGTTCCGAGTAACTCGCTGGAGGAAGGGGAAGCTATGAACTTCGAATCACGCTTACTTCCCATCAATGTGTTCAGTCCTCCGCCGAATCCAGCTCCCACTCCAGGCGGGAATGAAGGCTTCGTAGCTACACCGTTATCGCGTGAGGAACGGGTGTATGTATGTTGTCTGAGACACGTACGGAAATCAAAGCTTCGCTTGGGCGCTTCAGACGCATCCAACTCAGGTATCTCAACGGAAAAGTTCCCAGCTGGTGTCTTCCCCTCCAGAGCCCACAACGCACGACGACGAACTGAGTCCTTGTCTCCCAGATTGATGTTGTCCTCCGAGTGGGAAGGAGGGAGGGCGGGAAGGGAGATGCCCATCATGTCGGCGGACTCGCGCCGAGTAGACACCGAAGAACGCCGACGATGGTGAGAGTTACGCTTGGACCCACCCATCGAGTTCCTCGTAGGTGACTGCGGAGGAGATGCTGAGCTAGTAGACGTCGAAGAAGAAAGAGAAGGTGCAGGGGGTACAAAAGGTAGAGGAGTAGAGACGGAGCTGTTGCGCGAATGGGAGCGAGAATGGCGGGCGGGCTTGGAGGCCATGTTGGCATCTGAAGGCGATGGAGGCTTGCCAAAGGTGAACGAGCTCAACTACCGATACAAACACACGCTAAGGTGAGGGCGTTTGAGCGTGCGAGACCGCGCAGACATACCCTCATTCGTTCGGCGTCGACGCCGTCCTGGAGAGCAACTGGGGAGTGGTCCATGAGAGAGATGCTGTATGTGATTTTCTTGTTGATGAATGCAACAAAACGAGAGACAGTTCCGAGATGGAATGTGGGGGACCAAAGGAGGGGCAGGACCACTGCTCAAGCGGCGGCGGCGGCGGCGGCGGGTGAGATGGCAAAGCCAGGGCCTGAGCGAAACGAACCGTCGCGATGGCCCAAATACCGGCACTCGCGTCCTCGGCAATCGCCGCCCTTGCCACGTGGAGTCAATTGTGGGCAGACTGACACCCAGGAACTGGCACCTCGACTGATTCGGATGCCAACCACTCAGCCGTGGGAACCAATATTGCTCGCGGCCATCGCGGATGGCGTTGGTGCCATCTGTCGTCCTTCGCGCGAGTGAGAAACCCGTCCTCATTGCCAATCAGAGTCTTCGCGCAGCGGGCCAGCGGAGGCCTAGATCGTGTCCCTCAGTGGGCTTGGCCTGACGCCCCCGCGGAGAGCCGATTGACGACAGCGCGGACCTCCCTGACCCGCATGTCCGCGCGCGTCATTGCGGATCCGGCTTCTGTTTCTCCCTCCTCCATCCATACAGTCTCGCGTGAGCCACCTCCCCTGCACAGGAAACGCAATGATGGTTCCAGTCGTGAGACTCATTCCTGGCCGCACCGTCTTTTTCGCCTGCGACATCCAAACGAGATTCAGTACGCTCATTCCTCATTCCGACTATATGGGCTGCTGACCGCACCGCCGCGTTCCGCCAGAACCCCTCATCTACGGCTTTGACCATGTCGTAGCAACGGCGCACAAAATGTTCAGGCTCGCGAAGGTACGGCTCCGCGACCATAGCGCGGCCGATACACTGTTCTCCATCTCATTCGCTTCGATCCAGGTTCTCGAAGTACCGGTCCTCATCACAGAACAGAATCCTCGCGGTAGGCGTGCACGACGATGCCGCACACGAAGTGACTGACCGCACACGTCGTCTCCGGGCGATAGTACTAGGTGAAACTGTTCCGGAGCTGGACCATGCACCGCTTGGGAAGCTCTTCCTGGGCAACTACCCCAAGTCAGCGTTCTCCATGGCTATGCCGCCCGTCACTGCACTGCTCAAGCAGCACGACTTCAAATCTGTCGTGCTCTTCGGCATCGAGGTCAGTGACGACGATCATTTTGGCATAGAGACACCGCAGGACGTTGACCTATCATCACATCTGCTGCTCTCACAGTCCCATGTATGCGTACTGCAGACGGCGCTCGACCTCCTCGCGCTCGGTTATGACGTCCACGTCCTCGCAGACGGCGTGTCCAGCTGCAATAGAGACGAGGTCGGCACCGCTCTTGCGCGCATGCGCGAGGCAGGCGCGCAGATCACGACCAGCGAGAGCGCGGCATTCGAGCTGCAAGGTATGATTGCAAGGACACCGCATTCGTGGCGTGTCTCTCACTCTGGTCGATTTCAGGTGACGCGGACAAGCCCAACTTTAAGGCTTTCTCGAGCATCATCAAAGAGGAACGTGATAACACGCAGAAGGCGCTGGAGGTTCTGGTCCGACCACGAGCACTCTTGTGACCTGTTTTTAGATCGCTCGCTTACGAAAGCAAACGGGATGTACAGGTAGAATCCTTAATGTTTTGGAATTGTGCTCCCACTTCTATCTGCTCTGGACGTAGCTTTCATCCGAGTCACCGCACATGCTATGATCGTGGGGAGGATTGCACGGACGAGCTCAGTGCACATATAGTATATGTATTATTCATATAAACCGCCTCAATACCGCGGCGCCATGGCCGAGCTCACGCGTGTCTACTTATCGTAGAATAGAGTTTGTGTAAACACATTCTTCACCCGCAGCCAGGAACGGACCCCGCCAGACTAGTGACGACCTATGGTTTGGCAAGAGCCTTTGAATTCAACAAATGCACGTGGCCTGAGCCCCAAAGTCGGCTGCCTGCTCACGATGCTGCTGAACAGCCACCGGTCTCGCGCTTCTACTCACTTCGAGCAGCAAAGCAGCAATCCCTAAGCTCACTCCCATACAAACAGTACCATTCTATCGCAGTCTTCCCTGCTCGTCTGTCTGTATCTGCATAGCTCGACTTACCGCTGTGCTTCACAATGCTGGGGACATTGATCCATTGGGGTATCGATGCCGTCCTCGTCAGCGCTTTCTTGGCAGGAATAAGGAGGACAACGGGTTTAACGTGAGTTCAGGCCATCTCATTTGTTACGAGAGTGTACCTGAAGCCTACTGTTGGCAGTCCGAAGCTCTCTGACGTACCAAACAAGGACATTCGACGTGAGTACGCGACAACATGTGTGGCATTGTAATGATCGTTCACCCGAGTTCTCGAGCAGAGCTGCTCCGGTCATATCTTGAATTCGGTATGTTTTCTTTGCAAAAGCCGTTGCGCTCGGTTCATTTAAAGAGATGTCAGGGGAATATGTTTTTGACTTCGCAGTCGTAATCTTCGGAGTGGGTTTGCCCATTCTGCATGAGTGAACAACCCGCTAACCCCGACTTGCATCCAGCGATCCTCCTCGTTCGAAAGACGATCTTGAAACACAGTCATACGTTCATAGCATATGGCCAGCGTTGTACGTATGACCCATAAGTCGTGCCAATGACCATGAGACTGAGCGTCACGGTGCAGATGTCCCCTTACGCATTGCGTCATGGTCCGCTTTTCCGTCCCACTTCATCTTCCTCACCTCTCACATTTGCGGAATATTTTTATGTCGGGGTATACACCGCCTGTGTACTGTACACGTACGTCCAAGCCAGTCCATAGTAAATAATGTGGAGTCGTGCTCGCCGTTGGATCACCCGAGGAAGTTGTACACGAAGAAGTGCAGGACGATCGAGCCGAGCGCGAAGTCTGCGAACGCTCTGTAGCGATGATATAATGATAGTGTTATGACCATGCATGGCAAGCACCCCATGGCGGCGGACGCACCTCTCTGGGGACACATCCTTGAACTCAGCTCTGTTCGCCGGGTTCACTTGCGAGCGGAGGGAAGCTGCGAGGACGAATTGTCCCACGCAGCTTGCGAAACTGTTGCCGACTGTTGAGACTCAGTCCTGCAGAGGCATAATGCGGACATACCCAGCCAGGAACGCATTGAAGGGGAAGTTGGAGACGAGGATGCAGTAGAGGAACTGGATGATGCCCGAGAGCATGAGGAAGACCAAGAACGCGTCGATCGTCTTGAGGCGCGTCGAGGTCGTCTCATTGTACGCGTTCCAGAGCGAGACAAGAGGGCTTGACTGCGTGGAGGGCGCAGTCTGCTTTGCCGGAGGCGTTGCCTTTGTCGACGACGCTGTCTTTGTCGCAGGCATTTTGTAGGAGCGAGAACGGAGAACGAGTGTGAGGACGGAGGGCGTTGGTCGACGTGGAGGTGGGCCGGAGAACGCGCCGCAGCCGCCGGTCCCAGTCTCCCGATCTGGCGGGCGGACAGGACAAGCGCCCGTTGTACGCTCGGAAAAGTTTCGTGAAGCGCCCACAGTAGCGGTCACCTCTCTGCCATCCTCTGGGCCTTACAGCACTCATTCGTCCTGGTCTTGCGTGCTGTCCCGGCGGTCGCCCTCTTCTTTTCCCAGTCATGTTCAGCGTCTGCCTCAGGCTTGCCGCGAACACGTCGCGTGCTTCGCGTCTCGCCACCGTATGCAGGCAGGCGCGTCAAGTACAGTCAAGGGCTCTGCACCGGCGGAGAGAGCTCTCGTATCCTATCGAAGAGGGTCTTGGAACGTTCCTCCCTCCGCACACTCTCAAGATGATCGCAGAGGACTACCAGCAGGGACTGTTGGATCGACTGAATGACCAGGTTCGGGGTGCGTGTTACGGCGGACCGACTGTTCGAGTAGCAGGAGAGTCGTGTGCTGAACGTCTAGCTGGCATCCTGCAGGAACCGCCCTCGAAAGCAAGAGCGTAGTGCAGACTGTCATCGAGGCCGCGCGTGACCCCAACAAAGTCCTCGAGTTCAACTATGCGTCAGAAGCTCTGAATAATTCGTTCTTCCTCGAGTGTGTCGTGCGTGTTTGTCTGCCGTATGTATGTCCGTGACGACCCATCTCAGCATCCACTAGAAACCACCGCCGACAAATGCGACGTCGCACGAGCACGCGCTGCAAGGCCAGTTACTCGACCTTCGCCTACGCTATCACTGGGGCTCCCTCGCGCACTTCCAGTCGAGCTTCAGCGCCGCGGTACTGGGCATGTTCTCCTCCGGCTGGGTCTGGCTCGTCACGGACAAACAGGGGCAGTTGGGCATCGTCCCCACATTCGGCACGGGCACGCTCCTCGTCCGCTCCTCGAAGCAGTCCGAGACGTTCTTGGAGTGGCAGCGCATCGTCGGCGAGCCCGTCCTGCCCTACAGCGAGAACGAACTTCACCCTCATCCATTCCCTTCCCCTTCCTCCGGTTCTCCCCCGCCCCCTTCCTCACCTGCGTCGGGTGTGTCACTCAACTCTCCGCCCCCGAACCCTCACCAGCCCGCGCGTAGCATGTCGTCGCATCCTAAACCCGACCGCTTGAACGAGGCGGACCACGACAAGGTATTCGCACGCCTCGGCGACGTTCTCTACCCTCTGCTCTGCGTATCGGTGCATGAGCACGCTTGGGTGAGCGCAGGATACGGCGTGTGGGGCAAGGAGGAATACATGAAGCGCTTCTGGAGTGTCGTGGACTGGTCTAAGATCTGTCAGATGTACAAGAAGGTCGCTCCACCGTCCGACAGATCCAACAGATAGACAGCGGACCTCATCACACCGCGCTGTCGAGGAGTATTGGGGCTTGCTACTCATCTCTACTCAGTCATTGCCCCGACGATATAGCACTCATCTCTTACCCTAGCATAGTCTATAGAGCCCGAAGGCATTCATATGCGCGAGCAGGTTCGATGGGTGCCTGCGAGTACATGGGTATCCATATTCATCCCCCAAGCATCATACACAGTCAATCCAACGTACTTAATGTGCAGTCCATCTTCACCACCGCCACTCGATGTTACCCAATGAATTCCCCCGCATTCCCTTGTAGGGCTTGTAGTTTTCCCCCGTCAACTTGAGCTGCTCTATCTTCAACGCGGCGAAATTATGTTGTGGGATCTCAAAGCGTACTCGGAACGCTCGAGATGGCCGTGGCGTCTCCGCTCTTTGGATGTTCTCAATACAAGAAAAACACAAATCAACCGAAGGCGTACTCACGAGGAGGTGAATGAGCCGCGTAGCGTATAGCTCGCAGACGGTACGACTGCCTTCAGCTCCCAGATCAATGTCTACGCAAGGATGCAGTAAGATGATGGCGAACGGTATGAGCATGTGGAGGCCCACTGACCAAAGCCCTCGGATTGAAGCTCCATGAAGCGTTATGTGACGCTATGCAGCTAACCCCGGTCGCCCCTTCTCCGAGGTACAGCTCGACGGACACGTTCTCCATCGTGCGCGTCGTGAGGCGAGAGTTCAGGGTAACGTCTATCGAGCCTGTGGATGGCAGCAACTCCGTCAATCACACGTCTCAGCGGTAGCATCGGGTCCTACCTCCATGTTCCTCGACTTTCACTACTGGCCGCAGGATGAATGGTACAGACACCTGATTCAGTGAACTCGCCGATACGGGAACGTATCGGTATTCCATGAGCTTGAACTTGCCGTCAGGAGGGACGAACGACAGGACTTTGTCTCGCGCCCATCTCTGCAAGCTAACTAGTGGTCAACTGGCGTCGACAAGGGGCAAACGTGCTGTCCTACCGGACACAAGGGTGAAACGAACAGTCGTTCAAGGTTGATGCATTGGAGAATATGAGCAGAAGATCCG
The DNA here is from genome assembly GCA_025528855.1 of Trametes punicea. Classification (NCBI taxonomy): domain Eukaryota; kingdom Fungi; phylum Basidiomycota; class Agaricomycetes; order Polyporales; family Polyporaceae; genus Trametes; species Trametes punicea. The sequence continues at coordinate 627,203 of VICQ01000013.1, forward strand.
GGGTGCCTGCGAGACAGCATCATCAATGTCCATGCAAACCAGTCAAACGGAGACGACCCAACCGGAAAGCTTGCAATTACACTCCACTCTGCCCCAGACCGAACTCACGGCAGTCGTCCCATTTCTGTTAGTACGGCAAGCACTTCATGAGCTTGCTGATCGGGAGCAGACTTGCAGGGGGCAGCTCACTTGTTCACCACGCCATCCAGCGTCTCGACGACGTCGAAGAATATCTCGTTGTTGTTGTATCTCACGCCCGCTTTGCGCCATGGTATAGGCGAAGCAAAGGGATGAGAGTTCGCAGAGGGAGTCGCCAACCCGGAGACGCCTGCGACCGAGAGCACTTTATGGAGGAGTGTGGGGGGAAGGACAATATCTCGCAGTGCATTCGGCGAAGTGGTCAAGGGATGCCCGCCAGAGTCTAGTGTCTCCTCTAGCAGCTTGAAGAGTAGGTCAAACTGACGATGTCCTCCGAGCGCGGTCAGTCAGGCCTGTACATACCTGGTACACGACATCAAAGTTCTCTTTGAGAGTCTCAGCCGAGACATGTCCGAAGTATTCGTGCAGGATGTCGATGAACGTCTGCAAGAACGCAAACGCGTACAGCGGATCAACTGCATGGTATCGCAGCCTGAGATGCCAAATGACTGTCTTCATAACTCGGACACGCTCACCATCTCCGCTTACAGGACACATGTAGCGCAAATCCCCACGTCTGAGACGGCAGCACGCGCTCGGCGCGTCAAGGTGGATTCCAGGGACATACAACACGGGATCAACGTCGTCCGAACGCGATGCATTTGCTAGCGCGTTGTTGAGCGCGTCGATGTGCAACAGAGGATAGGCCGGCGGGAAGGAGTGAAAGCCGGACTGGGCAATGGCGCGTCTTAGACAATGGTCGGTCAAAAGCACCCGGATATGGGGAAAAGAGATCAACGAACCCTGCATTGTCGAGAATTATTAGTCCATCGATTGCCATCGTGCTATTGGAAGAGGCAAGCGAGGTCCGAGGTCTGAAGTGGATGTCGTCGAGACGGGAGAGCCCCGACACTACGGGCAGGAGTGCTTGATCGGGGCTTGGGAGATGTGTGAGATATTGTTTGTACAGTATTTCTGTTTGGGTAGTATCACTGGTCTGCCCGGAGAATAGATAGTTTACCTGTAACTAGTCTGCACGACAGCTCTCATACTCCGTGATAGGAAACCCCGCCTGGAGCCCTCTCCGGTAAGCTGATAGTGGACTGAGATTTTATCTGACCGATGCATTTCTGGCGCCCGAGAGGAAATGTATTGCATGCAAAGCACGCGTCGGGATAGTCCCCTGATAGGCATGCTGTTCCTGCCCTATCTGGGCCATGATATTACACAGCATTAGGTTACCTATCCAGGGCGCAGAAATGTTAGTGATGGGTTATATATTTTCTATAATTGACATATCTGTGTGCCTGATAGGTAACCTATCACTGTGTAATATCATGGCCCAGATAGGGCAGGAACAGCATGCCTATCAGGGGACTATCCCGACGCGTGCTTTGCATGCAATACATTTCCTCTCGGGCGCCAGAAATGCATCGGTCAGATAAAATCTCAGTCCACTATCAGCTTACCGGAGAGGGCTCCAGGCGGGGTTTCCTATCACGGAGTATGAGAGCTGTCGTGCAGACTAGTTACAGGTAAACTATCTATTCTCCGGGCAGACCAGTGATACTACCCAAACAGAAATACTGTACAAACAATATCTCACACATCTCCCAAGCCCCGATCAAGCACTCCTGCCCGTAGTGCGAGCGCAGCAGAGGGGGCATAAGCGCCGGCATGTGCAGTGTACACTATTCGCGGTCACGAGCGCGTACTACGCGTACTCGAACTCGGGATCGTGTAGCTGGGGCAGAGCTACGTACATGCGGCTCTGCCCATAATACCTACACCGGATGCGTACACGCTGACTACATTTCTTGTCTAGCTTACTACCCCATCATGCATCATAATCCGCTGATGTGCACAAGTGGCTTCTTTGACATCAGGATGAAATGGCCGGCGAACGCGTTCATTTGCCAATGCAGAAATCGCGAAATACAGCATCCAAGATATCCTCCACGTCAATTAGTCCTGAGATCTTGCCGATCGCCTGTGCGGCATAGCGCAACTCTTCCGCAGCGAGAACCAAGTCCTCGGGAGCTGAATGGAACATGAGGAATTGGGCTGATTCGTCAAGACTGGCTGACCAACGTACGGGTCTCCAGGAAAGCGTCCAGAAAGCGGAGGGCGTTCTCCATATGCACACGATGCCGCGCATGGCTAATGAGGGGCTCCTCCGGGGCAGAGCCTTCTTCGCTCAGCAAGTTATATCTGCGATGGTTCATCCAGAGAGGGGTAAGGTGGGCAAGGAAAGAGTGGTACCTTTGCTGCAAAACATGCGCAAACCCGTTCATGAATTCTTGTGTACCTTCACCGGTGTTCAAGCTGACTTGCCAAGCAGTACTGCCGAGAAGCGTTTTGAAGGGAACAGGGCATCCACCGGGAGGGAGTAGGTCAATCTTGTTCAGCAATATGAGCGTGTTCTCATTGACCAACGGAGCTATGGCGGATGGTAGCTGCAACTCCCAGCCTTCGCTTCGGCATGGAAGGAGTACGTCTGGGGCAGACAGTACACAGAGGGAGACGTCTGATGAGTCAACGCTGAGCAACTGGTCAGCGACAGCGGAGAACACTAGGAAAAAGGGATAGTCACAGTCGTTTGGCGCGCTCGACACCTATCTTCTCCACTATATCGTCTGTCTTGCGCAGCCCTGCAGTGTCTGCCACAATGACTGGCAGGCCACCTATGTCAAGGGAAAGCTCCAGAATATCCCTGGTCGTCCCGGGGACAGGAGTAACTATGGCAGCTTCTCTTTGCGCTACAACATGACAGATTCAGCCATAATACCCGGCGGGCCCATTTTTGTGGTGCATACCTAGGAAGTTCAGTAGACTACTCTTGCCAGCATTCGGCGGGCCAAATATGGCGAGCCGGATACCAGAGCGCATGATCTCTCCCTTGCGGTTGTCCGAGAGTTGATGGGCTATCGTGTCGCGGAGCTTCAGCACTCGATTTCTTGCTGAAACCCTTGTTAGCATCTTCTTTTTCTAGTTGAACATTGGCATTGGTCAGACCTTCGTCGTAGACGCCCTCTTCAATATCTTCGCCTTCGCCGAAGTCGATCAAGGCCTCGATAAGGGCCATACATCGTATAATCTCACTCCTCAGCTCTTGTAGGCGCGCCCTTGTTGCACCCTGGCAATCTAGTCAACATCACACAATGTGAGGGAAGGCCTGCGACAGACCTCAGCATTTCTCAGAGCGAGTTTGCGTTGCGTCTCCGTCTCTGCGTCGATCAAGTCTCTCAAACCCTCGACTTGCGTAAGATCGAGGCGGCCGCCCTCAAAGGCACGCCGAGTAAACTCTCCGCGTTCAGCTGGGCGACAGAACGGCAAACAAGAGATTGCACTCAGAACAGACGATATGATAGCGCGGCCTGAGTGTACATGTATCTCCAGTACATCCTCAGTAGTGAACGACTTCGGGCCTGTGTTGCGAAGACACATTTGTCAAAGGCTCTGGATGGGAAGACGCCGGTGCTTACTTCTGAAGAACACAGCAAGACCATCGTCGAGGACTTCTCCGCTAACGGGGTGCACGACACGACATCGGTGCATCTTCCAAGGCTCCGGTGCTGTTTCACGAACTTTCCCCTTTCTTCCGTGATGAGTCTGAACGACTTGTCTCCACACCTCAAGCGCATCGGGCCCCGATATTCTGATCACAGCTACCCCAGCCTTCCCGGGTGGCGTAGAGAGCGCGTAGATTGTCTTCTTCTGCGCGTCAGATAGCAGCAAATGCCCTGAGTCCAATTCAATAGGCCTTGTAGTGTGCATTGTGGAGAGGCTATCGAAGGATGAGGTGCTATACGACCTATGCGGCTGGAATAGCAAGTGAGAACGAAGCGCGACTGCGACAAGGCGGCGATAAATGTTCTTCTGGCCCTTCAGATTTTTTGAAGGCCACATTGAAGTCCTGGCATTCCGTATATAGGGCCTCGAGAAGCGGGCGATGCAAAGTCCGAGAGCAAGCCTGCCAGACATGTCCCTGCGCTCTGAGATGGCTGTCTTCGAAGTCGCCGCTGCATACCAGTGCTAAAAGCTCAAGCGCCCGTGCATCTGCTATCGGTTAAGTACTACCATTGGCGCCCATTCCTGATCCGGGCTTTCCCCCGGCGTCTTTGTCGCCGTAGGGGGACTGGGATGCTTGGCAAGCCCCCAGGTGTACGCGCTATCGTTCAATCCCTCATCTCGTTCCCTCGCACTCGTTCTCTACACCTCGGATTCACGTGCAGACGTTTTAAGCGACACTACGCCTACTCGGATACAACACGATTGAGCAAGCATGGGGCAGTCACGTTCGCAGCTTTCCTTGTGTATCCATACTGTGCACGCGATGTTGACTGAGATGGTCTTGTACTATCAATGCAGCATCACAGTTTATGGAGGACATGCAAAAGCGGTCCAATTGTGCGTATATCTCCGCCAAGGTAGCACCCGGCTTGGGCTCATCTGACGTGTTCCTGCGCAATGCAGTTAACGCAAGCGAGTTGGAGCGGTTGAAGAAACGTTTCATGAAACTCGATAGGTCTGTTGTCAAGAATGTCTGAGACGCGAAAATCCTCAGATCGTCCTCACATGTTGTTTTCCATCCGTCCAGTGATGGGTCTGGTTCGATTGATCGCGAAGAGTTTCTCCAAATACCTCAGATTGCGAACAATCCGCTTGCGTCGCGACTAATAGCCATCTTTGATGAAGAGTGCGTGACCCTGACATGCGTCTCGTCGTGATGCTCAGCTTACATGTGGCCTTTTGCAGTGGTGGAGGCACAGTGGACTTTCAAGAGTTCGTCGGAGGCTTGAGCGCGTTCAGCAGTCGAGGAGGTCGAGAAGAGAAGCTGAGATGTGAGCCACTTATCACCCCATGTTCTTCGCGGATGATTGAGTTGCCGTCCGTTCAGTTGCGTTCAAAGTTTATGACATGGACCGGGATGGCTACATCTCGAACGGCGAGCTCTTCCTAGTGCTGAAGATGATGGTGGGCAACAACCTCAAGGACGGGCAGTTGCAGCAGATCGTAGACAAGACAATCATGGAGGCAGACAAGGACGGAGATGGAAAGCTCAGCTTTGACGAGTTTGAACAGATGGTGTCCAATACGGTGCGTGTGCATGCAATCTGTCTACTGCTTTCTTCCCTCCGGTACTCGTGCTGACAACCTCACAGGACATTGTAAAACAGATGACACTGGAGGACCTCTTCTGATCGCGACGCATATCCACTTTCTGGACCCCTTCTGTACCCTCTACAGCCGCCTGGTTTCCCGGAGTGCCCTCCCCACCACCATCTGCCACGCCTTCCATGACCAGTTGTACCTACGCACACGCTCGCTCGCCCACATTGGAACTTGTGGTTTCGCTGCATACCACCGAGTGTAATATCTGTCGCTGTATTCCCCCGCCGTATAGTTAGGCTTAGGTTGTTCTGCAATATGTCTACCTCGTGTGCACGCCTCGTTGGATTTGAACACTCAAGGACGATCTTCACGAAGTCGAGCCAAGCCTTGTGTAAGGTAGAAGCATGCAGAGGACGTCACGACTCGTCTGGTGGAAGTCCGAGGTTGGAGACAGATCTGCCGGTCCCCTTTCTCTCGAACGCAAGAAGTGACATCAAGTGCCTCCTGGGTCTATTATAGCATGGCCGAGAATGATGTTTACATGAGAGAGAGGTCGCCGAACTTCTCCTTGTAGCCTGTATAATGGGTAGGATTAATGAGGATGGGAGCGCAGATCTCGGAAATCGAGAAGCGTACCAGGTACGGTCCACTTGCCCTTCTTGATCATTGTCTCGACAGCCTCGACGATACGAGGGTGGGCCTTGCCGACCTCCTCCGACTAGATGCAGAACAGCGTTGAGGGTGATGATGCACACAATTAAGAATAGTAGCTACTCACAGTGAGGTCTTCGAAGGGACGAGCCTCCTCAATGTTGGCGAGGGTCGCTTGGAGGTCCTTGAGCTCCGCGTCAATTTTCTCCGTCGTCTCCTTCGCCTTCGCGACCTACAAATCCGACAATGGCCGTGTGAGCCACCTCATACGTCCTTTCACCAAAGGGACGCTACAACAGGGATACGTACCGCCTTAGCCTCGAACGTCTCAATCGCCTTGATATGCGCGTTCACGTCGTAGGTGACGGGCTTGAAGTCGCGCAGGATCTTTTCCGCCTCATCAACTACATCCTTGTTACGGAGCACAGAGCGGTAGTAGGAGAGGTCGACGGTGGTGGGCTGCGCCGCCAGCTGGGCGTGAATGCGCTGGGCATCGTTATGCCGCTTGCGGAACGCCTGAAGGGCCGCAATGGTTTCTGCGAGTCGCATCGCCTTAGTATGCCCTCTGCCTCGATTTGATCCACCCATCTCTGGACTCACCCTTCCCGAGACCAAGCGAAGAGTAGATCCGGGCGAAGTCCTACACGGCAGTGGAGAGCAAGCAAACGTCACGACGGCCAGACAATCGTTGATTTTGTTGCGCGACTTACCACCGTCGCGGCGACAGCTTTCGAGGCCATGTCAAGCTTGGTATTGGCGGTGAGCTTCGGGTGCGCAGTGTATGTGAGGAGGGCTAGCCAAACGTACAGTAAAATAGGTTAGGTGCTGTTTTGTGAAGGTCGTCACAGAACAGTTGCGTCGCGCTGCCCGATGGGTCGCCGGAAACGGCCGACCTGTCTGGGCGTCTAATCATAGTACCAGTACATATGGTGGTGACGGACTGAGATCATGCATATGCCGATAGGGAGCGTGAGGCTCTCAAACGTTGGGAGAATCTTACAGACAGTACGTAGAGCAAGCTGGCATCGAACTGAAGGAATTTGAGTCGAGACGTCTCGAACGAGCCACCGCTTGAGAGCAATGTCCATCTGTACTGTCTGCCTCTTACGCCCCTAGAGCGTAGAGTACGTCGATGGACGACGCAAACTGGGCGTATGTCTCGTAAACGGGTTGTGCGCTAGGAATCAAACGTTCATGTCTTCGCGTTACGATGAGTAACACATGCGCTACTACATAAGCCACAATTACCAGTGTTTGTCTGGAACGCTCCCGACCGTCAGGCGCCCGGTCAGCATGGTGAGCTTTCACTAGACGAAACTGAAGCCACACTGTCAACACATCGGCCAGAGCCACCCCAGCTCACGAAGAAAACATGAAAGGCGAACTGGCCTGGAAGGAAGTAGAGAAGGCACGACGGTGGGGGGGCTACGGAGACGTGTTTGCCTCAGAAAGGCAATCAGACGAGATCAAGAGGCGCTGCACGTGACCCGACAACTATGTCATAAGGTGTCGATGGGCAGAGAGCGCATCCAACTTTCTCGGCGTCCTCCTCCAACCCTCGCGCCCTCCTTTCGCCGTCTCTCTCTAGTCCGCTCGCCATGGCCCCGACATATGCGTTGTATGGCGCATCTCCGGACGTCTCCCGTCGCATTCTGGACGACATTGAGGCCCAGTTTCGCCTCACAAGAGACGATTTCACTAAGATCACCTCCCAGTTTCTCGAGGACTTCGCCCTCGGCCTGGGAGAGTACAACCACCCGATGGCAATGATGTACGTCCCGTCGTCTCTGTGCATTATCTGGAGGGTTCAAACATGATGTGCTCTGTAGTCCTACCTTCGTAACCGGCGTACCAGACGGCACAGAAACTGGGTCAGTCCCCATCCTACCATCCCAGAGGACAATATTTCCATCGTCTCAGCCCCCGGGTGCTGCGTGCATGGCCAACGGCACTATTCGCTTGAGCCGGCGTCGCTCTCCCATATTGACGCGCTCCGGAGTGGGTCCGGTATCGTCGCACTCAATATGGAAGGCGGAAGCGCTTCGCGCGCCCTTTGACCGAAGTTATGCGTCTTTCGGCATAACCAGCGATCGACGCGACATGTTCCTGTACGCTGCTCATCAGGTTGCATCCTCGGTGTCTTGTCTAGGAGCTTGACCGGTCCGTTGAGAGTATTGTGCTGGGGTTCACCGGTACATGTCCGCGCTATGTCTTTGATCAGGTCACAAGACCGCGTGCGCAATGTGTCTGGTGCCTCTCCAACCGCATGCGAGTCGCTTCCGCGCGCTATTGAGCAGTGTGGAATGCAAAACATCGTCATTCCTTTGGGAACAAGGCTTGACGTGGCAGTTAGGGCATCCGTCTGACTCCTCTTCTTCCAGCACCTTCCTCGCTTTGGATCTTGGCGGAACCAACCTGTACGTGACACATACTGATACACCACAGTCGCCTTCGCAAGCTAACTTTGTTCCAGTCGTGTATGTGAAGTCACACTGCTGGGCAACCATGAATTCGTCCTCCGTCAACAAAAGTATAAAGTCTCTGAGGCGCTCAAGACGGGAGAAGCCACCGCTCTTTTTGGTCGGCAGCAACCTTCGGCAACTGCGCATCACACTAACTAATCTACTCATAGACTATCTTGCCGACTCTGTGGACGCCTTTTTGACAGAGTTCGCGTCTGCGGTACCCTCAAGTCCAACGACCGAACAGGCCAACCCCTTCGCCTCGCCGTCACTAAGCGAACTGACTCCCGAGCCGGCGGTACCCCTCGGCCTTACATTCAGTTTCCCTGTCGAGCAGACGGCCCTCAATCAAGGGAAGATATTGACTTGGACGAAAGGCTTCTCGGCCAAGAACGCTGTGGGTCACGATGTCGTCCAGCTGCTGCAGGACGCTTTCAACCGGAATCATCTCCATGTCAGATGTGTGGCGCTAGTCAATGATGTAAGTACCGTTCCTCCTGGCTGGCTTGCTAGGTGCTGAGTGTTGCAGACCGTTGGAGCCTTATTATCACGCGCATATACAAGCGGTGGCTGTATTCTCGGTAGGTAGACTGTGGCCAAGAATTTTTTCCTGCAGTATACGTGTGCATCTACTGACCGAGATGGCATTGTTGCTTTTGCATACTACCATAGGCAGCATATTCGGAACCGGAACGAATGGAGCCTATGTCGAACGCGTTGAGAACATCAAGAAACTGGGTGATTCTCCAGCGCGACAGAACGGCGGTTATATGGTAGTAAATACTGAATGGGGAGCCTTCAACAATGCGGTAAGGATATGTTCGCGTGGATTTTAACTCAATGCGTCTTCGTCCTGACCTGGGCGTACACAGCGGACAGTACTCCCAACTACCCCGTTCGATAGCAAGGTTGATCGTGAATCGATTAATCCGCGACTCCAAGCGTTCGAGAAGTTCATCTCGGGCATGTACCTCGGAGAAATCACTCGTAATATCCTTCTTGCCCTCATTGATGCTGCGCCGAAACCCCTGCTATTCAATGGCCGGTCGAGCGGACCGCTCAATACCCACTATGGCCTCGACACCGCAGTAATGTCCGAAGTCGAGGATGCTTGGGAAAGCGGCCGAGTCCCGATCGTCCCTGTCTCCGTCGATTCGAAGGACGGGAAGCCGGCGGCTAACGGCGTCTCCCAATCAGAAGTGGCGAGGGAGGTACCCGACTGGCAATCTGCGCATTTCACAGACGTCGATGCGCTCTCGCCAGAGGACATCGCCCGTCTGGAGCGCATTCGTGGCATCATCATGCAAAGACTAGAGCTCGACCCTTCTGATGTCTCGCTTCGCGATGCGGCGATTGTACGTTGGGCCTCGTCGCTCGTTGCGAACCGCGCGGCGAGGTTGAGTGGGTGCGCGGTCGCCGCTGTGCTGGTGCAAACCGGACGCGCGAAGCTCGGCGGCGGGTTCACGACGGACGAGCAGAGGATTTCCGTCGGAGTGGATGGCAGGTGAGTCTGACGATGGCCGGTGGGGCGGCGGACGTAACCGATTTTGACGTCCTCTGGCAGTCTCATCCAGCATTACCCCAATTTCAATGCCCGTCTCCGTGAATCCCTCCGCGAGCTCGTCGGCGACGAAGTGGAGAAAAAGGTGGACATTGGTCTCGCGAAGGACGGCAGCGGCGTCGGAGGTATGTCACCTCCTGGTTTGCAGTTGTTCCATACCCCTGCTCACTCTTGTGCTTCCGCCTCCAGCTGCTCTCTGCGCACTCCAGGCGATCAAGCAGGGTCTTTAGTAGACATACTATCACACTGGAATCGAGAAGGGGGGGGGGGGGATGGGGATAAAAGAGAGGGAAAAATAAGACGCTCTCGCACGTGTATCGTAGGTGTACTATTGCGTACTGCTTGTCGCGCTGTGCCCTGTGTTCGTTAGCTGTAAATCAGGATGTACTACCTCGCGGACTAGGTCTCTCTACCTTTGAATCGCCTGGCAACCCCGTGCTCAGCCTGCTCAATAGCACCCACACCTGCACGATGGAAACGCCGATGCGGCTTTGTATGATATTGCGTGCGAAAGAGATGGGGGACGATAGATCCGGACTACAGTATGTACAATCCACGTCGAGCTCCAGCCTGAAACGAAAAAGAACAAACGACAAAACCATGCGCTACACAAGCGGACCCGGAAAACACACCGCGAGCCCGAGGAGGCGGCGACGGGGGATATCAAGATAGCTACGTGTACACGATTACAAAGGGTGACGCAGGGCGGCGGCCTCCTATAGATACCCTGGGTTACCCAGCCGCGCGGAAGCATGAGCGAGTTACATTGCAGAGATGCGCAGACGACGACGAGGCTCGAGCGAGCCCGAAAGCACTGAGCGCGAAGACGGTACGACCGTGTAGAGATGCGGGATAATTATGAGATGCAGCGGCACCCGCAAGAGTGTCCCCAACGTCCACAGTGATCCACCGCTCCCTCCCACCCACCCACCCAGCCATCCCTTCCAAAGGAGGGGTAGGGGGAAGGGTCCCTTGGGAGGGTCAACGCGCCGGCCCCTGCACGATCGCGCCCGCGAAGCTGTCCGGGCGCTGCATGACGTCGACGAACGAGTTCCACTCCGAGAGCGCGAAGCCGATCGACGCGCCCCACATCGAGCTCTCGTCGGCGGGGTGCACGTACGCGAGCTCGTGGCCCGCGCCCATCGCCTGACCTTGCGCCTGACCTTGCGCCTGGCCCCCGCCCTGATTCTGGCTCTGGCTCTGTCCTGGGTCGTGGAAGACTTGAGGGTGGTGTACGAGCGGCGGGGGCGGCTGTTGTTGGCGTTGCGGCTGTTGTTGTTGTTGCTGTTGTTGTTGCGGATGTTGTGGATGCTGGTGCAGGTGTGGGTGAGGGTGCGGGTGCGGGTGCGGGTGGGGATGCGGGTGTAACGGCTCTTGCTGCCCGCTCGACGTCGCGTACCGCGCGACGGGGAAAGACTGGCTCGCCGTAAGCCCCGACGCGCCAATGGGCGAGTACTGCTGCGCGAGGTGCGGCTGCGACTGCGTCGCGGTGATCGACCCCGTCGACGCGCGATGCTGCGCGTACATTGAGTGAGGCTGCTGTTGCTGTTGCTGCTGTTGGTACTGCGTAGGGGGCTGGAGGTCGGGCTGGGACTGCGACGTCCATCGCGCGGCCGAGACGGGCGGCTGCGTCGCAGGTGCGCCGTGGGCCTGCAACGCGCTGCTCTGGTGGAGGGACACGGGCTCGGCGCGATTGCTGTGGAATGCAGACTGGGCAGAGGCAGTGGAGGCGGCAAGCCCGCCATAGCGGTTGTACCCAGGCGAGTCCGCGGAGCGCGAGTACGGCGCGTCCTGATACGGGAAGGCGAGCGTGCGGACGAGGCTGAGGACCTGCGCCTTCTTGCGCTCGCGCTCGTCGCGGGAGAGCTCGAGGAGCTCGTCCGAGTACAGCGGGGCGAGCGCCTGGAGGATCGTGAGCGCCTTGTCCGCGACGGGCATCCAGCGGCTCTGCTCGAGCGACGCGATCGCCTTGCGGATGTTCTCGCGGAACAGGCTCGCCGCGGGCTGGTCCGGCTTCGTGATGAGCTGGAACGAGAAGAACATCGCCGCCGAGAAGACGTGGAACGGGCCCCAGTTCATATGCCCCGGCACCGCGAGCGCCGAGTTGGAGAGGAAGTCCGGGCGCGTCTGCCCGACGAGCGCGATGAGCTGCGACGCGGCGCTGACCGCGATGTCGAGGCTCTCGGGCACCTTCGCGTACGGCCGGTGCAGCGTGAAGCGGATGTGGTGGTACGCGGTGCGGATGATCACGCTCTGCACGCCGACGCGGCGCACGGCCGTGATCGGGCTCGCGAGGCTCCGCGCGATCCGGAACTCGTCCAGGTCGAGCTCGGGCGGGAGCGAGTCGTACCACTCCGTCAGCATCCGGTCCTTCTCCTGCACGGACGAGTACGGCACCGCCCGAAACGACACCGCGTCGTCCATGATGTCGCCGAGGACGTACGCCAGCCGGAAAAGCGCGATGTTCGGCAGGTACAGCCGCCCGCTCTTGTCCAGCGCGGGGTCGCAGTACGACGGCAGCTGCGTGTTGAAGTGGTGCGACGCGATGGCGAGCGGCCGGCCGAACATGAACGCCTGCCAACGCTCGAGAAGAATGATATGCCACCACGCCCACCGCCGGCGCTCGGCCACGCTCTTCTCGAATCGTGTCGAGCCCGGGTCGCGATGCAAACCCATCGCGGTCCCAATGGTGACCAGCTCGCCGCGGACGCTCCACGTCTCTTCCGGGTCCTCTTTGGCGAAGGTGAGGTAGTGGCAGCGGACGAGGAGCAGCTCGACGAGCTCGAGCGAGTACGAACGGCCCGGGCTCACGGCGTCGGCGCGGTACCGCTGCAGCACGTCCCGCATGATGCTGTAGCACTTCGACCCCAGCTCCTCGGGCGTTTCCGACATGCCCTGCAATAGCGCATGCCGAGGCGGGAGGTACCGGGCGGCCAGGGCGATGAGGATGCAGACCGTAGCGAGGGCGATGCGGTCGCCGTGCTTCCCGTTCTTGTACCGGTCCCAGGCCGCGAGCAGATATGGCTCGTTGACGTGCCGATATATCCAGTTGCAGTACTCAAAGTAGTACTGGATGAGCCCGTCGATGATAGGCACGGGTGGCAGTGCGGCGATGAGGTCGTGGTCCCAGACCCCGGTCGATGCAGAGGTGACGTTCACCCCGTTCTCTCCGCCATCGGCAGAGGTCCGGGCAGTTGATGGGGGAGACGAGGGCGAGGATGGTCGGTCGTTGTTGTCCGAATCGTCGCGATCGGACACCTAGCGTGATGGCTTAGTCACGAGAGCAAAGAGAGAGAACTGTCGTACTTACGGATATGAGGTGGGAGACTGCGCTCGTAGGCCCCGCGTAGAGACCGCCCGACGCTTGGCGACCCAGCATGCCGGGGGTGCTTGTCATGTCGACATCTTCCGACTTTTCCTTCACGGACCCGCCCCCGTCGCCGTCGATGTCCGGACTGTGCCTGTCGTACAGGCTCTGGGGCGAGGTATACGACGAGCGGCGGAGCGCCTCGGACGAGTAACCATGAGCAGGTGGGCGGGATGCAGGATGATGGCTGTAGACGTGAGACTCGAGGAGCTGGAGGGACTGTCGGATGCGAGCGAACTCGAGGGCGGGATCGAGGGGTGTGCGTCTGGGTGCGCGGGAAGAGGGTTGATCGGGTTGAACCGTCAGAAGGGGGCACGATATGATGTGCGCGGAGACAAAGGTGCGACTCACTGCTGATCGGCTGGTCCGCGAAAGGCGGGATCGGAGTCCTGACCCTGATAGCAGAGCGCGGTGGTGCCTGCGAAGCCAAAAGGGGGCACGCGTCGGTTTGGATGCCCACACGGTGGATAGCAGGTGCGAGGATGTCAGGCAGGACGCACCTCTGAGCACACAGGACGAGCATGGCCGGTTTCTGGAAAGGCCGAGGAGTGCGAGGAGATGAAGTTAGTGAGGCCGAACTCCGAGGCGAGACCAGACCGCAGGCAAGGTCGCCGCAGGCCCGCAGCGGAGAGAGGCGGTGAAGGGCGGTAGAGACGGAGGAGAACGGATGGGGGGTGTATTTGAGGAGAGAGGAGGAGGAGGAGGAGACCTGGACGCACCTGTCGCACTTGAGTTTGCTGTTCCTGCAAGGCTCGCAGTTGATGGCCTTGCGCGCCCTTTTGGGTGGTGGGCGCGCATCGGCGGACGAGCCGTCGTTGTTTTCATTTGCAGCAGCTGTCCCCGGGGAACGGACACGGACCTGCTTCGCCCTGGGTGCCGATGCAGAAGCCGCCGCCGTGGGGAGATGCCCGTTGGTATTTCCGGATTGTGTTGCGGGCATGCTGACGGGCAGCCGGGGCTTGTTGGGACCGTGGCTTTCAGGGGGCGTCTTGGGGGGAGGGTGGGGGAGCAGCGAGGGGATGGCGGACGGTCGGGATGAGAGAGAGAGCGGCTGGGGATGTCGCTGCTGAGGAGGGACGGCGGACGGGGCGGGCGGCGAGGCTAAAGAGCGCGTGTGAGGTCGCAGGCGCCTCTCCCGCTGTGTGCTCGCAGGGACGGTCGTGCTGGCCTGACGGTGGACACCTGCAAGCCTCCGTCGCATGGTCCCCCTCCACTTCAACTGCCCATCACTTTCTCTCCCGTCTCTGCGCCCTCGGATCCCCTTCGCCACTGATCCCCATCCGCTGCTCTATGTCTCTTGCACTGCAGCAACGGCTACCTGCCCTCCCTTGCTGACCACCATCAGATAGCCTATCTCCCATGCGAATCATTATGGCTACCCGCTACCCCTGGTCTCGCGGTGTCTCCAGTGCGCTGGCCTGCGTGCCGATTTTGATTGATTATGAAAGCGGATGCGCATCGACACGTTGCCACTAGTCCTTCCGTCAAGTCCGGACCACATAGCTGAGCCTGAACAGCTGCCGAGTTGCGCAGGTGCAGAGGATATGGCGAACGACAAGGCAGTCGACGTCGATGTCATGCTCCTTGAGAAGTGTATGCCGGAAAAGCATTCAGTCCCCAGGGAAAACGTTTATCTCTGCGGTCGCCATGTTCGATCTCCTCGCAGATCTCCCACTCTCCAGACCGATCGAGACTCTGTGGCTCAGTTGCTCCCGCTCCCCGGCGGCATCCTTCAAACCACCCTCAAGGCCATCTCTGATAATTTGATTCCGTGTCGTCTCTTCTCTGTCAACGGCGAACGCCTCACGATCGTCAGAGCCTGCCCAGCTTGATAGACCAATCGCATTAGCAATGACATTGGCAACTCGAGCCGCAATTGCCCGTTCTGACTTCTTCGCCGGTCTGTCTGTGTACAATTGCATCATCGCACCCGCAAGACTGATTGCCATGGCGCTGCTGGCTTCATAATTGGCTTGAATGTGTGGACTGCTACAGCTTCACGCTCATAACAAGTCGAAGGCAGCTCATGGTCCCTGCTCTTCAAACTACGAGGAAGCACGATGAGAATCACTGCAGGACGTCATCACTACCGCATATATTAGTGGTTGCGATGATACAGTAGCTTCTCACGACGTCGTTATTCGTGCGGCTGACTTCGAGATGCAGCGTACCTGCTCGAGGTGATGTGATAGATATGGACTACTTCTGTAGGCGCCCGGCCTTCAGCTGCTAATTGGACTCGCAAAAGAGCCAAACACAAGATCAATGAAGCTTGAGCCTCCAGGATCTCCCTGGCTTGGTTAGACACATGCAGCAGCCTTCTAAACACCATGAAAATTCCCGTAGACTTCCCAAAGGCTGCTCCATGGGCGAACGAGTGACAGCGGGTCTCATAACGATAGACAGTTGTGATTTTACTCTGCTCATGGAGTACTCAGGGTCGGCTGCTCCGAGGACGCTCTAGCCCTAAAGCGGCAGTCGGGCAAGTTCAGCATCCTGCCACTATGGACAGCTAAGGACTCTCAAGAAATTGACCAAACTGCATAGGCATATCTACCATAGCATGTGAAGTCTTTCTAGTTAAGTCGGGCCGCACTTTTTCAGCGGATGAAGCACGAAAGGCTTGTTTCCTGAGAAGCGCTCACGGCGACCTGATACACTGACCGAGCACCATCCTCGAAGAAGAGTGGCTCTAGGTGGCTCTACCTGCCATTTCGGGGCGGATCGCTCCACAGATCTCTGAAGAGAATAAAATCCCAACGGTCTATCGTTATGAGACCCGCTGGAAAGTGAGCGATTATGGGCATGACCATATACGGACAGGGTGTGGGTGAAGGTTCTCGAAGGTTCGTGCATGCGTCTCGCCAGCGTCGCCCGTCTTCCCTCAACGATGATAAAAGTCCACCGTCCGCGGTCGAGCAGGCCTCCTGATTTGCACCCTATAACCCGTCCACGCATATTTCTCCACCGCGACCATCCGCCTCACCCGAAATCATGGCTGACGCCCTGAAAGAGGAGGGAAACAAGGCGTTCCAGGCAAAGGACTACGACAAGGCCATCGAGCTCTTCTCCAAGGCGCTCGAGCTCGACCCCAACAACTTCGTCCTCTGGTCCAACCGCAGCGCCGCCAAGGCCGGCAAGCGGCAGTGGCAGAGCGCGCTCGAGGATGCGGAGCAGGTGCGCATACCGCCAGTGTCGGCTACTCGTCGCGGACGCTGACCGTGCCTCGCTTCTGTGGGCCAGTGCATCAAAATCAACCCTACGTGGTCGAAGGGGTACGCGCGCAAGGGCGCGGCGCTCCATGGGCAGCGGAGATACGACGAGGCCATCCAGGCGTACGAGATGGGTCTGAAGATCGAGGACAGCCCGGCGCTGCGGAAAGGCCTCAAAGAGGTCGTCGATGCCAAACGTACGTACTTCCCCCCACGCGCTACCTGATCGTTCCAAACAGCTCACCCGATGCAACAGAGGCAGACGAGCGCGGCGAGGGCGCAGAGGCCGTCGGGCTGGGCAAGCTCTTCGGCGACCCGCAACTGTTCGCCAAGCTCGCCGCGAACCCGCGCACGGCGAAGCACCTCGCCGACCCGGCGTTCGCGCAGAAGCTGCAGGCGTTCCAGCAGAACCCCAAGCTCGCCGAGTCCGCGTTCCAGTCGGACCCGCGCATGATCGACGTTCTCGGCGCCCTCATGGGCCTCGACATGCAGGGCTTCACGCGCGAGGAGGGCTCCGACGAGCTCCCGCCCGGCGTGCGGCCCCAGAACGCCGAGCAGGCTCACCCGCAGGACAGGCCAGCGGGCGAGAGCTCCGCATCGGCGTCATCTTCGGGCGCGCAGGCGGAGCAGCCGAAACAGGAGGAGGACGTGGAGATGGCGGAGTCCGAGGAGGATGCGGCGGCGAGGAAGGAGGCGGAGCAGGAAAAGAAGAAGGGCGCGGACGCGTACAAGAACCGTGACTTTGACGCCGCCGTTGAACACTTCCAGAAGGCCTGGGACGTATACCCGAAGGACATCACGTTCCTCACCAACCTCGCCGGTGAGTACACGCGCATCATCATCCTCCGGTGTTGCATGCTCACAAAGAGAACGCAGCTGCGTACTTTGAGAAGGGCGACTATGACAAGTGCATCGAGACTTGCGACAAGGCCGTCGAGCAGGGTCGCGAGGTTGGTGGCAATTCCACGTTGCGCAAGAGAGACATACGAAATCTGATCGCTACTTGCCCAGATCCACGCAGACTTCAAGCTCATCGCAAAGGCGTACGGCCGCATCGGCTCCGCGTACCAGCGCAAGGGCGACCTCGCCACGGCGATCAAGTTCTTCCAAAAGTCGCTCACCGAGCACCGCACGCCCGACGTCCTCAACAAGCTCCGGCAAGCGGAGCGCGACAAGGCCGAGCAGGAGCGGCTCGCGTACATCGACCCCGAGAAGGCTGCCGAGGCGCGCGAGGAGGGCAACGCGCTCTTCAAGAAGGGCGACTTCGCCGGCGCGGTGAAGGCGTACACGGAAGCGATCAAGCGCGACCCCAAGGACCCGCGCGGGTACAACAACCGCGCGAACGCGTACACGAAGCTCGCCGCGCTGCCCGAGGCGCTCAAAGACGCGGAGGAGGCGATCAAGGTCGACCCCAAGTTCGTGAAGGCGTACATCCGCAAGAGCCACGTGCTGTACGCGATGCGCGACTACACGAAGGCGATCGAGGCGATCCAGCAGGCGGCGGACGTGGACGAGGAGAAGAAGCACACGCGCGAGATTCAGGAGCAGGCGTTCAAATGCCAGCAGGCGCTCTTCAGCCAGCGCGAGGGCGAGTCCGAGGAGGAGACGCTTCAGCGCGCGATGCGCGATCCCGAGGTCGCGGTGCGTACCTCATCATCTTGACTGCCTCTTGCGAGGGGGGGCACTGACATGTATGATTGGTAGAAAATCATGGCCGATCCTGTGATGCAGTCCATCCTCCAGCAGGCGCAGGCGAACCCTGCGGCGTTGCAGGACCACATGAAGAACCCGACAGTCAGGCAGAACATCATGAAGCTCATCAACGCGGGCATCATCAAAACGCGGTAGCGGTCCAGCCGTCGCGCCTGCAGGTTCGTCGGGTTCAGAGCTCCTCTTGGTTGTTTGCGCTCGGACTGCTTTGCGCGTGGAAGTTCACAATGCCCATTGTATCATACTCATTGCTGTAGGCTCGTGTAATGCATCATTCTTCACCCTCTTACACTCGATCGGTTCGCGACGGAATTATCGCTAGAGCACATCGCAGCGCAGCGCAAGTCACTACCGCTTCGGCGAGGGCAGACACGTGCTGTTCTCCCTCGCGCACCCCGCCGGACACGGGAACTCGGGGTTGAACTGCCACGAGAAGTGCGGGTCGGTCTCGTTCGTCAAGATGCCTCCGATGAGGCGAGCGGGGTGCGGGAGGTCGAACGACTGGCGGAATATCTCGATAGATGGCACCCGGATCTGTCCCCATCCCCGCTCGATGAGCGTTTCGATGCTCGTCCCGTAGATGTACTCCCGGAATCCAGCCCAGCGGATGGCGGAGGCGCACTGGCGCGCCCCCCGTTCGCACGTCAGCGGTGGGGGTGTGGAGGTCGCGAAGTACGCGCACGCACACGCACCATCGGGCAGCTCTCCGCGTTGGTGTAGAGGCTCAAGTCGGCGAAGGCGGCGAGGGCCTCGCTCGGCGTCAGCTTGTACGGGCCCGCGGGATCGGTCAGGACGGCGGTACAGTTCTGGATGGCGGCGATCTCGCCTGTGCGTTCCGCCCTGGGCCATGAGCATCGTCGGTCACGGCGGGGACCCCTCAGAACGGGCTGGGGCTTACCGTGTAACACCGGGTCGCCCTTCTGTCCGGACGAGTTCACGCCGATGCAGACGAGCTCGCCCGAGGTGGACGCGGTATGGTTCACGATGACGGAGGCGAACGCGCTGAAGGTGCAGGGGGAGACGAGCTCTGCTAGCGCGGCGTTGGCGCGTCTCATCCACCGCTCCCGTACGGCCGCGGGAACGCTGTTGATGGAGAGCGTCGGGAACGCCAGCACGTCTTGAACGGGCGCGGACTGTACATGCGTGTGTCTGTGGAGGCCGGAGGCGTGTCGCACGACGAGGGCAAGGAGAAGTGCGATGCGGAGGGGGAAGACCATCGTAAGGATGGAACAGCAGCGGGTGTGCTCTGCAGATCTTGCGAGAAGATCAACTGGTTGTGCTTGTTCTATATGAGTCCAGTACAGAACGCTATTGATTCCTAGACCGGCGATTGGACGTCTGCGCTTCTCAACCGGTCAAGATGAGGCCTCGGCAGGTCCGTAGGAGCATCGACGGCTCTCCGAGCTCGCGCATACATACAAATACGTGCGTATGCTTCGCATACAGTATTCGTGGATCTGCCATATACCATCGTGAGGTTCATTGTGGGGCCATATCGTGGGTCGGGTTATGCAATGGGGACCAAGTCCCGCGACCCTGGACAGCATAGACTCGGAGACATGACTATGCTGAGCGTGAGCCAGACCCGCCATAGCCCTGCAATTATACAATTCTTCATTCTTAATGGAACGAATCCAGACCATAATCCTCGCAAACACGCCCAGACAATATC
This sequence comes from Trametes punicea, assembly GCA_025528855.1. NCBI lineage: Eukaryota > Fungi > Basidiomycota > Agaricomycetes > Polyporales > Polyporaceae > Trametes > Trametes punicea. The sequence continues at coordinate 647,091 of VICQ01000013.1, forward strand.
AGGTCGCCTTCAATGAGCGTGTTACGGTGACGACCAAGAATAGCCAACCCATTCCCCAAAAGTATCAATGACCCGCGCTTCAAGAGCTTGACGCCTCTCGCTGCCACCGCCCTCCTTAGTTTCCCGTAACGCCCTTACGCTCTCATGGACCTCTCGCGGGTTGCTGAAACCGACCACGACCGGCAGTCCCAGTTCGCTGGCTTTCCTGAACCCATAGCCAACGGCCAGGTTCGGCAGTCCGCCCTCCCACCGCTCTTCTTCGCATAGCTTGTTCGCCCGCTGAGCGGCCTGTCTCATCTCAGGTGTCGCGGGATGCCAGGGCGGCAGCCGGGGCGTGAGAAGGCCCATGTTGAGCGGCGAGGCGGTGAGCAGCTGCGGGATCTTGGCGCGGGTCCGGAACTGCTGCGCAAACTCGGTGATGGTACAGTTCTGCAGGTTCGAGTGCGAATAGGAAAGGAGCACGTCCAGCGGCTTGAAAGGCGGCGCGTGCAGGACGAGCAGCGCCAGCCGGAGCAACGTGGGCAGCGGATACCCTAGGCGAACAAGGGAGGTGAGGGACCAGTCAAGCGTACGTCGAAAGGCTCCTGAAGGGCGGAGATGTCCTACCACTGATGCCGACGTGTTTGACGATGCCTTCATCTTGCAGTTTGCGTAACTCCGCTACCGCATCCAGGATCTTCTGGTCGCCCTCGCCCCAGATCTTGCCCTCCTGACCCTCGGCTAGGCCATATTCGGCGCACTTGTCCGAGAGCGACGCCAAGTGATTACCCGAATTGGGACCTACAGGCGTACATACGAACTCGACATCATGCAGGTAGACCGTGTCGAGGTAGTTTGTGTGTAAGCGCTCGAGACTCCGCTTGATGCTGGCCCGGATGGTAGCCGGAGAGTAATCAAAGTCGGACTGCTTCGGACCATAACGCCCGCATTTCGTCATCTATCAGGTACCGTCAAGAGGGGAAGCACAACGGATGAATGAAGACGAAGTACCAAGATGTAAGAGGAACGGGGGAATTCAGGCTCAAGGACCTTTAGGGCCGTACCCAAGACGATCTCAGATGTCCCATAGTATGGAGACGTATCGAACGCGTTGATACCATAACTGCACGCATGTTGTATCAGCATATGTACGCGACATTTTGAAAGAAGGCATACCGAAGGGCAAGCCTGGCCGTCCTAACTGGTATATCGCTCGTGATCACAGAGTCGTCGTTATAGATGTTCGAGTAGGTTGCCGCTCCAAAGACGATCTCTGGGATCTGCATGGACCCTAGCTTGTTCTGTACGATCGTCAGAAGGACTTGCGGGCGAATGCAAGTGTGGCGGAGCGCGGCGTACCAAATGCAGGCCGTCGACAGGCTTGTCCTCCTCCACATCCGGGATGTCCTCCAATGGAGGAAGCGAGAAGACAGGTTGGGAAGAGCCTAGAGGCACGACCATGGTGGTCGCGAATCGTAAGGGACACGAGCGTGAGAAGCAGGAAGTCGAAGGGGAAGACGATAACTATCGTTTTACTGTTATACTTCGGACGGCCCGACGGGCGGGAACGATGACATCTCGGTCTAGTCACGCACGTCACAAGCAGCAAAGGTCGGAAAGCAGGAGTGAAATTAGACACGACGACAGTCGGACTGCTTTACAAGAATGTGCGTATCATTATCCATTCCCTAGCGTCAGAGACACGGGCGAGGCGCTTCAGAGCTTCCGCCGCTCCCAGCTGCACGGCAGCGCGATCAGTAAGGTGCGCATATAGAGCAAGACCGCATGCCGAGCGTACCTCTTCTCAAAGTGCTGGTTCACAGTCAGGAGCTTGGTGTTCTCATTGGGCTGAATGTCGTTCCAAGGCGTAGGGTTCTCCTTGGTCCAGACCACTACACACCGGACAACTTGAGACCAATCCCGGCCGACCGCGAGGAGGGATACGCACCCGTGGGGCCCCGCGCAAGGCGCGTCAAGTACCAGGTACCACCCGCCAGAACGACGCCAACGACGGCATAGCTAGAGATATTCAACACGAACGTCTTGCACTTGCGGGCGGATATGCGACTCACATGGGGATCGCCTAGGTCAAAGGGTACGGTCAGTCCGCGGGCGCCATGCCTTGCAGGCCGTCAGGGACACACCTCAACGGCGAACCAGTGCTTCATGAACGACTTGCGGAAGTTCGACATGGCGGACCTTGACGAGCAGAATGGATATGACGACGAGGAAGAGGTTGAGGTCGGTGAGCGCACGCTCTTTCGAGATCACCCGATTCGTGCGTCAAGTTTCCCACGGCGACGTACAGACGCGTCTGGGCAATGCCTCGAGCCCGTTACCTTCGTTCTCGAATCGCACCTCAAAGCAGCTTGTTCATGAGACCAATACACGTCATGTTGCAAAGGGGACGCTGTCTCATGCTTGTCTTACTCGACGACAAAGCAGGATTTGGCGTCGACGCAAGGTTCGCAGTAGCAGCATAAATCCTGAAGAGTAGGACAACTTCTTTGGGAAGGCGCGGGATCATCTTAACTCCAGCGGTGAAGGTTACGTCTCGGAGACGTCGAAGAAGAAGAGAGAACAAGGCAGGAAGCTGGCGAGAACACCGCGCCGTGCGCGGAGATATTACAGTAGTACATATACTGATGACAGACGCCTCGCCCAGGTGCGTCGCCGCTACTACGCAGCGGCCGGGCTGAATTTTTGCACCCTCTTCATGCGGCTCGCAATCTCCGTGCGCAGCTCCCCCAGGAGGCCGCGTCCTCGAGGAGACAGGTCGGGCTGTGAGTCCGCTGCTACCAGCACCTGATCAATGAGCGTGTACGGCAACCAGGTCGCCGAAGCCGTCTTTGACAGCTCGTCCGTGAGGCGTGCGTCGCTCTGGGCAAGAAAATGCGCATCGTCGGGTCAGAGTTCAATTCGAAGCGGGCTTTAAATGCTCCGCAGCGCAGGAAGAACTCACCCTGCGCATCATCGACAGCGTATGGTCCAGCGCAGACTCCAGCACCTCAAACCGCAGGCATGTACGGATGAGGTATTCAGGGTGGTGCTCCTGTTGTGCCAGCAAAGTATGATCAGCATCCATGCCCGGAATAGCGGATGGAACGGCTTACCTCCAGGGTATGGATCAGCCACGGAGGCGGAGGGGATGTCCTGTCGAAGGCCATGATTGTCTCCAGCGCTACCTTGGTATATCTGAAGTCTGTTTGAGGGCCGTCATGGCGCTCTAACGACTGTCGCAGGTACCTCCACCCCTTCTCCGCCGGGGTCCCTGGCCAGGACGAGACCTTGTCCGTCAGCAGCCAATCAGAAGTATCTTCACTCCTGCGAGAACACGTATTAATAAGAGTCGTCTCCATGGTTGGGACAGAGATAAGGGCACTCACATCACCGCATCTGGGTTCCTCGACAGTCGTAAGCAGCGGTTCGTGAGGTGGCCAAAAAGATCCGACATGTCGACATTGAGGCTGCGTGCAATCGTCATGGCGGTGTTGAAGCGGTTCCATTGGGCAAGTCTGAGCAGGAGCGAGGTAGGGGGCAGAGCAAGTTCTGGCGGCCTGACGTGAAACGGCGTCTGATCAGCCAAAAGCGGAGAGAACGTACCACCAGCCGACAACAACGTGGGGTCCCTCCGAACGACCTCGACCCGCGCAGAAAGCAGAGCATACTCATATTGCATGTCCTTCAGTTCCACAATCTCAGCATCTCGCCTACCAAGGCCGTATTTGCTCTCGGGGATATGTTTGGTGAGTCTGCGGCGCTTTCGCGGCTGAGGGGAGGGGAGGGGGAAGGCGGAAAGGTCATTCAGAAGACTTCTTTACCAACAATAGCCCGCTTACCTCATGTCCCGTCTCGACTGTGATGGGAAGCATAATCCACTGATTTTTCGGGTCAACAAGAGCAAGAGAGTTCATAGCCACGACATAAGCTTCTAGCTGCAACTCGGCAAACTCAAAGAAGGTAGCGGGATCGCCCATGAGAGTCGCAAGCTTCCTAGCTCTCTGGTACATTGTCAACGCGGCTGGATATACCATAAGCCCAAGAGAAAATGATACGAGGCCGAAACGCCCGACTCACCGTTGCGGTAATCCCCCCTAGAGATATACCACGTATAGAGTATCCTCGAGTAGAATGGCCGGATGCGGGGGTCCGCGTTCCGGGCCTTGAATGCCAGGGCGTCTTCCACCTCATCGGCTAGGCCGGGGAAGTTGAGTAACATCAGTCTGTCCACCGCATTCTCCTCACACATCCGGTACAGCAGCTGGCTTATGCATTCCCTCTTCCTGTTGACCGGACATCAGCGCATGGATCGAGCGATGCGATCGCATTCACATACAGTCTCTCATATCGAGCAGACATTAGGGCGGTGTACGCATCTTCGTACTGGCCAAGGTCGGTTAGCCCCTTTACCACGCTGTGCCACAAGGCCATGGTGTCAATGCCAGGCGGTGCGACAGAGAGGGCAAGCTGGGTGAAGAAGACATCGTGGTACGTCGTGAGTGCCGATTTGAACAGATCAGAGACATGCAGGTAGAAGTCGAACTGCGCGGAGAACAGCTTTTCGCCTGGGAGCACAACCGCCAATGCCTCCTGATCATCAGGCGAGAGCGCAGAGTGCGGGCCTTGGAACGCGGAAGAGTAGGTACGTCAATGGCGCGTCATACCAAGAGACATATGGCAGTATGGAGACTTACCGAAACTGCCTGCTAGGGTCTCCATTGCGGAGGCAGCATCGTCATACCGCCCCTCCTCCAACCACAAACGGGCTAGTACATAGGTTACCGCAGGGGTACGTGGGAGCCACGCCAAAACCTCCCGTGCGACTTCTCGATAACCCAACAGACGCAACCGCTCGCAGAAGAGCACCTCCAACCGCGTCGCATGAGCGGGGGAGAGAGACTGCAGGAGGCCAGTAGCATCGAGGAAACAGTGCGCGGAGATGGGGAGGCCATGCGAGTGACCGTACAGGTCGACTAGCCGATGGAAGAGTGAATGAGACGGCTGGAACTTAGCGCCACGGCTAGAGGAAACGTGCATATTGCGCAGTTTCGCGACAACCTCGTCGTCGTTCCTCGAGGCCCCCACTTCAACCTGGGGCGGAGTCGCGTTGTCTCCGGCGGGCTGCCGCGCTACATAACGCAGCATCGCAATACCACGGTATACGACGAAGATCTCTGCTAGCAGCCCTTGATCCCACTGCTGCAGCTCGTCAGCGAGGAAGAACAGGAGCGTCACGAGAGCCAGAGAGATGTCGTAACGGGCGTGCACAGACGTGGTGGCATATGACGCGGTAAGGGCCTTGAGCCATGCAGGGCTGATGGGACGCGACAGGAGCTCCGCGTCTTCTTCCTCTCTCTTCACCTCCTTGTCAAAGCCACCGATGATGTCTAGAACGAAGCGAGCGGCTTCCTGGATTTTTCCAATGCCTTGGAGACGGCCCGCGATCCAGCTCTCCAGCCCCTCATCAATCTGCTCGCGGAAAGCAGAGAGCCGTACTTGGTCTTGGATGATGTCGGCATAGGGGAAGGCAATCTCTTGTTGGACGACGTCTATGAGCCCACTCTCCAAGGTCAGCATCAGCCGCGGGCCTAGTCGCGTGCGCATCGTCCATAGCACGTCGAGGAGCGCGAATTGAGCATCCAGAGCTTGCGAGGACGTTAGTTGTCTGTGTAGGCGGAGCGGTAGGTCTTCACCCGCGAGAGAGGCTATCCGTTCGCGTTCGATAATGAGGACACCGTCGTCTGGATTGCCCCGCCCGATAGCCAACGGCCACCGCCCATTTCGCTCGATCTCTCGACATCGCGCGATGAACCCCTCCCAGTCACGCTTGAGCGCATTCCAATAATTCTCGTCTAGCGGAGCGCCCGTTTTCAGATCCTTGGTACGCTGAACAGTGCAGCCAACGACTGACGCTATCTGTTCAGCGACAGTCACGTACGAGACCAGTAGTTGAGGCGGATGCGGGGGCGGGAGAGACCGACATGCGTCAGCGTACTGGTTAATGGCGGTCTGAAGGGTATAAGGTGAGAAGATCCCGGGCCGCATGATGGCTTCGAAGAACTTGTCAGCCGTTGAGCCGGGCGAGAGTAGGAGCTCGTCCAGGTACGCCGGCGTCAACTCGGCTTCTTGAGCGTAGGTAGCAGAACTCCAGCATCCGATTGTTCCTTCCTCGGAAGCGTCCCATGCGAGGGCTCTGACTTCTACCATGGACTGGCCTTGCTTGTCCCATAGCGTGTACAGGATATCGTCTAAGACGGTAAAATCTTGCAGATGGCAGTGAACACTCGTTTCCGATGCCTCGAAAACTGTCAATGTCTTCAATGTATGGCCATTGACCACGAACAGTTGGAAGTAACCGCCAGAGGTCAAAGAACCCTCCGTCGGGACGAACGCTAAAACGTGCGGGTCATCCGTGTGGGAAGGCGTGAATGTGCAAAGCAATCGCTGCGGCTCAGGCTGGAGAAGCGCAGACGGGGTCGCAGGGGATGGAGAGTTGTGTCTTACGGTAACACTACGCCCCGGTGCAACCGGGGAGAGGGCGTACTCAGCGACGCATCCGGCTTTTGCAGTCCACATGCGTAGATGGCGGTCCCGAGATAGGGTCCACACATTGCCGATATCCGTCGGCTGCGGGTGAGTCGATATGGAGATTATGTCTGAGCTGCCGGGCGGAGCGGGATGAAGCAGGGAAGTGATCGAGTGTAGGAAGGACCTCGCATCGGACCTAGTTTCTCGCCAGACGTCTGAGTGTGCGGCGTGTATGTTTGAGCTATAAAACTTAGGTGATTAAGTGGGAAATGCTTACCATCCTGCGTGTCGCTGCCCAGCGCGTCCGCCTCGAGCCGGAGGAGCGAACCCCCGGGTAGTGAGATCACGACGCAATGCGTGCCCTGCACCTGCATAAGGCCGTCAACCCAGCCAGCTTGCAAGACGTATTCGCGGTACCATCTCCTGTTTGCATGCGGAGTCCATAGTGGTGCGCCTTCGCGTATGGGAATCACAATCCTGTATAATGAGCCGAATCTTGTGGCGAGGAGGACATGCATTTCCTCGGATTCCCACATGACGATCGAAGGATGAGGCAATATGGGAGCCGGGAAGTCGAAGCGCAGAGGCGGGATGTCAGACGACAGAGAGAGAAGCTCGAGGATGAATCCGCCATTGGTTACGCGCAGTAAGATGGTACCGGTGAGCGACGTGTGGAAGAGGGACGAGAAAGACGCGTGTTCTGGAGGCTGAGCAGGCTCATTTCGCCGAGGGAGATTGAGAATATCCTTCTGCGCCGAGTACACTGTGATCGGCGGGGAGGTCGGGAACAGGGCAGAAAGATGGGACGCGACGAGGATGCTGGGTTCCATCAGACCAACACATGTGCAGAGACGAAGAAGGAAGGCCAGGGACACGCAGCAGCAGAAAAAGACCCTAGACCGTTCGAGCTGTGTTGGTGAGACCCAGGGCAATGGAGAGTATGCGAAGGCAGGAGGCAGTAGCCGTACGTCTCAGTTCTGCGGCCACTTTGTCACGCACGAACCTCGCCCGCTATCTTGTTACGCGTTTCTGACGTAAGCCGTCACGGTCACACCGTTAAACAGCTTATGGGCGTCTAATCGCACCTGAGTAGGAATCTGTGGCCCGTCTGGGCAGTCGCTGCCCCTAGCTGCAAGCCAGGCTGCGCTCGAGGTGCGCTGCCCGCGGCCATGCCAGTGCAGAATGATATGGTCTAATACCAACTCCGGGCAACTGGCTGCGAGTATCTCTCCATCACATAACAGCAGGAAACGGCGCTGCACTAGTCACCCACAGTTGGCTCTCCATTCACTGTCTCCTCTCCTTATGACCACTCCTTCCCCATGCTCATGTATCAACCCTACGATATCTGCTCATTACGAGAGTCTTATTTCGCCCTACGTTTTGCGATCGTGCATGCGGCCGCCGCGTGAGAGGATCGTTGGGAGACAACCCTGTCACCATCGCTTCGATCTCTGACCCATTGTCAGAATCCAGAATGCATTTCGTCTCAGACTGCCTCACACCGCGGCTCCGTATATAAGTTCGCGGTCTTTCGACCCTCCTCGACAGTAAGCTACAGCGCACATCGCTCCCCAGTGCATAGATCTTTTTCTTCTTCCAGTATACCGACCTTCCCTCCTAATTTCGTCTTGCTTCGTTTCCTGACTTACCACGCTATGGACCCTACCATGACCACTTTCGACGCCATTCTATTCCCCGCCGATGACCGCCCGCCGCATGTAGTCCCGCTCATGACCAGCACGCATAACGTTCCCGCGGGCTCCGTTGAGCCATACCGCTGCGGGCGCGTCCCTCACCCGGAGATCTACATGGACTACATTGCCGACCAACTCGGTTCCCAGGCATGGCGCTTCCATGTGTGTTCAATTTTGCCATAGAATTTAATCACCGGACCGCACTGTTGATTCGCTGAACTACATGCATTGCAGCTCATTGAAGCTCTCGACGGCATGATCCAGAAATTTGCGACGCCGTACATCTTGTTCTATCCGGTGCTGTCCCGCGACGGTATGCCGTTTCCCGTGAACAAGTGCGTCCGCGAGATCCAAGGCGACAAATTCGATGAAGCGCGGGCATGGCGGGGCAACCTCGTCGTGGCCAAGTACAAGGATACGAAGTATTCTGCGATGATTGACGCCTCGATGGCGGACTTCCCAATCATCAAGAATTATCTTTCTACTCACCTGGCGCCTCTGTAGAGGTAAGTTGCATCCATCGGTGGTCTCATTCATGAACCGAGCTCACTGTTGTTACCTAGTCCTCGGGTCTCCTAGGCGCCGTCGCGCTGGTCCTAGCGCTCTGATTAGCTCGGTATCAGGGATAACATCCGCTTCGCGTTCGTTCGTTGACGATATGTAGCCACTCGCTTCTTCTGTAGCTAGGTTATGGTACAAGTGTCCGTAATATCATCCCTGTTGTATCATATTAGGAGGACAATCAGATAACGGGTACGAGACAACATGCCTTATTGTGCGCATATCAAAGCTCTTCCCGCTTCGCATCCTTCGCGCCGTCCTCCCTCGCCTTGTGTTCGCGTTCCAACGCCGCTTGGGCTTTCTTCGGATCGCAATGTTCCGGGTACGGGCTTGCAGGGTCAATCGGGGGGTGCGAGACACGCCCCACCTTGTGGTACTTCTTCGACTCGGCGTAGAACTTCTTCCAGTGCTGCACGCCCTGTAATGTATCACCCAGGCATCAGCGCGGGCGGACGGATGGGTGGACCGGAGCGGGGCGCGGGGCGCCACGGAGTTCTGGATCAAAAACGCACCCTCATCTCGCTCTCGCTTAGACCGCGAAGGTCATGGGTGAGGTGCGTCTTGAAGCACCCGGTGCCGTATGCCCTCGCGGCATCCCTGCCGGCCCTGCGATGATTTGAAGATGTCTGTTAGCGCCGTAATGCATAGATCGATTGCAGACCGCACGCACATCATATGATAGGACCCCCCAGGGCCGTAGGTGGCACGGTTGCTGCTCACGTCGTAGACGTCCCCATCTATCTAGAAAGAACGTACTCATGTTGAGCTTCGCGGGTGCATGCATAGACGGGATACTTTGTATCGCAACGCAATGATGACCTACAGCGATGTACAAGGGCTTCGTGGGGTCCGACCCGTCGAACTGCGCGAGCTGGCTCTCCGTGAATAGCCGCTGGGTTGTCTGCAGATCGTCGGAAATGTCCGTCAGTGTCATCGAGCAGTGCTGGCGGCAGAAAGAAGAGCGGGAAGCCACCCCTTCCCAGCGTCCTGCAAAGCTAAACATCCCGAACACGCACCGGGATGAACTGCCTGACGTTAGGCAGCTCCATCTCCCACAGGAAGCTCCCTGTGATGAACTTGCCTGCCAGCACGATGAACAGGGTCGCGTAGAGTATGAATTTGAGCAGGCCGAGGCAGCCCACTTCAGGTTCCTCCGTTGGGTCGGGCTCCTCGGGCCCCACGTCTTCGCCCCGTGCGAGCTTCTCCTCCCGTTCCTTCTTGCGCTTAAGCCAGTCCGCATGCGCCTTCTCTTTCTCGGCGCGGTACTGCGCGTACCTACGTGCGCCCACAAAGGGCAGGGGCTTCAGCGGCACGTCACGCTGGAGCTCGGCGAGACAGCACTCACTGCAGGAAGGGACGATTCGCTTGCTTGGTGGACACCTTCCGATTGGGGTCCACAGGATCATCCACTTTCGGGTAGTCGTCCTTGAGCGGGAAGTCCACCCACGGTGAGGTTGGCTCAGAGCCGGGGGTTTCTGGCCCAAGTGGCTTCCCATCCGCTCCCTTCGGAACATCCTTCAAGTCTGCGGGGCGCCTGCGCATAGGCTTGTCGCCGTCAGGGTTCAGTATCCAGGACATTCTAGCACTAAGGCGAGTGAGAATGCACAGCAGGGCACTGTGGCAGAGAAGCGTCAGAGACTGATTGCGAGCCGAAGGTATCCAGCTGCGGACGTGGTGAGCTGATGAGGCGTGGGAGAGTAATAAAGTTGCCCACCAAGAGACAGCTTGACAAGATTCCGGACCGACACAGCCTGCAATCAGCAAGCAACTGATGCTGGCTTTGATGAGACTGTAAAAGACACTGCTGGCCGATGTGGTATGCCGCCACCGCAGCTTGAGCAGTAGTGGAGGAACGCGTTGATATTCACAGTCAGTGCTACTGCTAGCGCCGCTGGCGACACGTATCGCTGTTTACCATTTTGGGAACATATCGTCGTCGTGATGGGAAGTAATCTTCAATACGAACTGCTTCCGCGAACAACTTAGTCCCAGTGACCTACACCGAGGGCAAGCTGGAATTCCAGCGAGAGTTACAATCGCTGACAGTCTATGCATCTGACCGGCCGTCCAGCTGGTCCTGATTTGCAGACTTCTCAACGTTGCTGGAAATCGGCGAGCTTCTGATGCACATGAACTTTTGAGCGATAAATTACGATGGCAAATTGATTTGCCGTCCGCGACGCGCGCAGGATTTGCGTGCAGGACCTGCCAAAGTGCAGACAAAGCTCGAAAGGTCGCGTTCCGCGGTCCCGCCGCATGCGCGAGGCGGCCAGAGTCCGGCCCCAAAGCGCCAAGAAGCAGCAGCAGGCCAACATTGCCCATGCCTAAGATCCGGCCTAATGATTGCCTGACCAGGTACTCGTGCAACGTCCTCACAGGCGAAAAACACGTTCCAACCCAGCGAGGATAGTCAGAAGGGTATGCATCGGACCATGAGTGATACCGGACTACAGTGAGAACGAGCCATATATTATGATGCCGTGAGAGCACGATGGGACATCTGTATTAGTATCACCGGTACTAAGGTATAGTAGATCGTACATGTTCTTGTGGATAAGGAAGACTGTAAGACTACGGAGATGGTTTGTGTGGATGGATATAAAGAAGGATTGCAAGAGAAAACGGAGGGAGGACCGAGCCCGGATAGAAAAAGATGTCGGGTGATGTAGATGGCGATGATGAACAATGATTAGTGAACGATGGACCCGCCCCAACGACAAGGGAAAGACGAATATGTGCGAGAGGACGACACAAAGCGACGAATGACCGCGAGACTGTTGTGTGGCGACATAAGTACGAGCTTGTAACGCATGGGGCATATAGGCAATGTAGGAGACTGACACGAGCATAAGCTATCAAGCGCGGACGATGAGATGCATAGAGTCGTCAATGGAGAGAAACGAAGGGAGGACTAGCCTCGTCATCGGTGTTCGCCCGCGACACGCTCCTGCACGGCCGCTCTCTGGGATACCGTGACGTATGCTCCGCCAACTTCCTCTTCCCCCGAGGCCAGCCCCGGAGGGACTGACGGTGTCGATGCGCTCGAGTTCAACAGAGGAAAGTCCGCAAGGGGACCGTCGTCTTCCTCGACGAGCTTGACCTTAAGCGCGAGGAACTTCGGCGTCTTGATGAACTGCAACGAGGTCAGCATAGAAGGAACTGTGGAAGATTAGAGGCGGCTTACTTTGGGTACGGAGTCAGTGGCCATCAGCCGGAATACGTGCGTCTGGATGCGCTCGTACAACCGAATCATCGTCTGAAGCTGCGTAGCATTGAAGTGATTCGCCTGCTCGAGATCAACGTGCCCTTGGAAGGTCTTGCCAGTCATGCTTTGTATGACCTCGCTCAAATACGCCGACAGCTCATTGCGTAGGCCGTGATCAATGTTGAGCTCGCTCTGGCTAGAGGGAGCAAGGTAGGTGTTGTAGATGACGAAAGCCTTCTGGATCAGGGTTTCATGATGCTTCTCCATTGCGAGCTGGCCCGGCGTCGCCTTCTGTCCTGCCCTCGACGGCGGTGAGTTGGCAGCGATAGCGCTGGAGGTGGTGGAGAACGACTTCTTGAAGTCCTGGACATCGAGGTAGAACGACAGGTTCTCCTCGCAGAAGTTACTTCGCAGGAAATCCCGGAAGAGCGCACGTAGCTGGGGCTCCTCCATGATGAACTTCAAGCGGTCCGTGTTCGATTCCTTCTGGCCCTTCTTCTCCGCTGCGTCGTAGCTCGCATGGAGCTTCTCGGTCATGGAGATACGCCGATGAATCTTGGCGTCGCTGGAGTTGGCACCTTCAGCAGTCGCGCTATCAACGCTGCGATCCTCCGACGACCGCGCATTGTTGGAGACGTTCGCAGCAGAGCTGTTGGGAGAAGGCCGCGAGCCATCGGGAAGGTCCCACCGAGCTAGCCGACGACCTTCGTCCGTCACCTTGTAGATGGCCTTCGCTGTGCAACGGAACTCTCCGTGTTGCTAGAAGGCAAGTATGAGCACTTCGTACAATATGGCTGTTGAAGTCACCTACGGATATAGATGAATTGGCACCACCTGCCGCGCCGCGCACGGTGAAGATGATAGCAGAGTCGTTGTTCTTCCGCTTGTCGGATACCAGGGTGATAAGCCCGAAGCGCACAAATTGAGCAGCCATCTCAGCCGCTTCCTCCCTGCCAATGACAGAGGTGAAGTCGCACAGCCACTCCAAGGCCGTAACAGCGGCGAAGCAGTGCTTGTGAACGACTGTCCCTTTTCCAACGCCCTTCTCCGTCACGTCCATGAGGGCAACACCCTTCGACCTCTCATGGTACTTCTGGAATGCATCCATCGTCTCCAGGTTCTCAGGAGGGTAGTTTGGCTGACGCCCGACGAACCGACGGAACAGCGCGGTTATCGCGGAATGCGAGACGATGATCTCATCATCGACTGACCGTCGCTCAAGATGGAGCAGCTTCATGCAGATTGGCTGAGAGGAGAAGACATGTGCCAGGTGGTCGCCGTTGATGCCGTTCTTGCTCATGAATCGCTCGAGGACATGGAGGCCCTTCGGGGTGAGCACGTAGACTCCACGTTCCTTGAACAGGTTGGAACCGGGATCCGCCGCGTTCTCGATGAGCCGCGCATCCATGAATTGTTGGCACATCGCCTTGGCCATGTCGCGAGTCATAGAGAAAGTCGTCGTGGTCGTGGTCGTGACGATACGGGAGGGTTCTCGAGGATCAGGTCCACGGTTCGATTGGGAAAACTTGAGCGACGCCAAGTTCCGTGCAGCATCATCTCTAATAGTTCGAGCTGTAGGGAATATCGAAGATGCAGATAGTGGCAACGACGTACGTTGTAAAGGAATTAGGGAAACTGCGGAAGTACTGCCTGTTGGTGGTGAGTTGAAGGGAGACGATGAGCGTCGCAAACAGATCCAGCGTGTCCTAGAGATCAACGAGAGCACTATGAGTCGCATGCAACGATGGCTTGATCGTTCACAACTCACCTTGAGGAAGGGTCTGCCGCGTTTCGTCGTCTTCATCATATGCGACGAAGTCGCCGATGGCGTCTCCGGCGGAGGCATGGCTGCAGTGGACAAGGAGGACGGAGATGAGAAAGAGAAAAAGGAGGCTAAAGGCGGTTCGAAATGAAGAGGAGGGGAGGCAAGAAGACGGGCGTATGGAGGAGGTCGGGGGAGAAGGCGAAGAAGAGGACGGGACGGTGACAAGAGGCGAAGCAGGCGCCTGGGCGAAACTCGTTGGCAACCCAGCTTTTCGACCGAAACTCCCACGTGCGGGTCTCCTGTTGGAGACACGCGAAACAGGGCCGTGACCCAAAAATTCTTGATTTAGTCTTATTGGACATGCCGAGCTGCCCAACACGACCGGCCCACGCCTCGGGTCTCGAGAAATTCACCCGTTTCCTCCTCCGCCGACCTCGCGACGCCCCCCGCCGCGCCCCGCCGCAGTCGCCGGCCGTGCCTCACCCTCCATGACGAAGCCACCCACCTCGACAGCGTTCGTCGGCCCTTTGGGTCACCTACAGTAACGCATTGCACCAGGCTCGCGCGTTGCTAAGGATGTCCGTCGGGCTCGCGTGGATCAGCGCCGTCACGAAACGTACCGCAGCTGGCACGGCGGCACCTTCAGCCTCTCTGGTCGACCTTCGCCACGAGGCGGCCTTGCACCCGCCAAAACCCCATTGTCCTCTGTTAGCTCCATCGGCATCTCCTCCCGTTTCCGAGTCAAGTGGCCAATCAAGATTACAGTCCCCATCAATCGTCCCTTTCCAAGCCACACATCACACCACTTCTAGCTTAGTCATCCCCATCGCGGTTCCGTGGTATTGGTACTCAGCGGAGGGAGACGTCTCCCTGCGCTGCCAAAGGTCGGCATTCGTTGTACTGTGCTGAACATCCAAGCAGTATGTTTTACTTCCACCATGGAGCAGCATGACGTTGCGGTGCGTGCGTCACAGCTTTTTTGCTCCCGTCAAACTATTCGAGGCGTTTCATAGTCTTCGTTCAAGTGATGTAATGAGAGTCCGGGCGATGGTCTGAGTTCTCAGTAGAGCGCTCTTGACTTGTCTCGTATGCATGTCCCGTTTAGGTCGTTGCCAAAAGCGGCCATCGTGGGTGTGCTGAGGACTTGGAGAGCGTTCGTCGTCACGTTTCAAATGTCAGACTCACCGGCAAATATTCTGGCGTCTCTCGGAAGCGGTCTGTCCGTCGCGACCGCCTCACCACTGGCCTTCGCGGCGATGACTCCAGACTGTTCGACACAGCAGAACTTTACTTACAAGTAATAGTATTGCTGGTCGGAGATCTTGCTACGCCTGCGTTCGCCCTGTGGACATTGTCGTCCCCCAGTGATGGTCTCTATTCTATGTGATCTCGATTTATCACGCCAGTGGCATTCTGGCATCTCGTTGAATAGCCTGCCGAGCAGAGGCTGTCAAAGGAGCACATGCCATCCTTTGGCAATACGCTGCTTTTGAGTGCTGTTCTCGACTCTTTCCGTGAAGAGCGTCAGTGGTTGTCCGTATTTCGCATGTGCGCAATCGTCAGAGGAATCGTGCAGAGCTATCTCATTCGTCAGCTTCCCTGCTAACTTCTGTCTGCAACAGCCAGGACGGCATGATGTACAGCACTTATAAGTTCTGTCCCCGTGACATGCACTGCATTGAGGGCTTAAATCGATCATATACAGTCGAATTCCTCGTATCCCATACTGTACCCGACCCAGAAGTTGGATGAGCGCCGTGTGGACCTAGAAGTGGGATGAACGGCCCTCCTCGCTCGCAGACCCCTTCAAAGTCCCAGAATCCTTTATGATAGGCTTGAGTAGCGTCTGCTGAAGCCGTCTGCAAAAGAAGGGAGTCGGGAAGAAGGGAAGAGCAGGAGTAATCAGAGTAACAATGAGAGTAACAAGGCCTTCATAGAGTAAGCGCCCGCCTCAGCCGCATCAAATTCTGTCTTTTTTGAGTAAATCCTTCACGTATGTCCTCAATGGGGGCCTGAGAGGCCTACAACATGAACTCAATCATCTTTCCAGCTGTATGTAGCCCAGGAAGAGAGCAGAGAGCCCAGAGCGTGACAGGCAGCTGCTCGTTGGTGGCTCATCTGAGTCGGAGATTCATCGGCACATCGGCACGGTATGATCTCATGGCAGCGTGCGCTGTGATGCTTTCCCTCTCTTCTCTCGCCATGAGCGGAAATTGACTTCGGCACGCTTCGTCAGTGTGACACACTGTGACATCTTGGGCTTGCCTGCATCCCACTTCCCGGTCCTCAACAAGACCGACCACTTCCACTCATCCGTTTGTGATTCTTTTTTTTTGAGAAGCATCCGTAGGACAGTGGCACGCCTGTCTTTAAAGGTTTGATAGGGAGAACGGGTGTTTTTAAAGAATTATCCACTTTTTTCTGCAGGTCATCCCACTTCTGGGTCAGGTACAGTACTTCTCGGCAACACTATATCTCCGGCGTATATTCAGACAGTTACTCGCAAATTATGCCTGCAGAACCGCTTTGACTAGTGCTCTGAAGTGATCATTATCCTAAAAGCAAAGGACACGTCAGCCCTTTGCGATATGCGGATCTGAATGCTAAGCGAGGTATGGGATACGAGCAATTCGACTGTAATATCACTAGGCGTACCGACCATAAGGCCGACTTCTCTGCCTTCTGGAGGGGAGATCTCCGATGGCGTACGGCGCGCTCCGAGGAGTTTAAGACAGCCAGCGGATTATGCACCTAGACGGCGTTTGGAACCATCGCCCACGCTGCAAACAGTGTTCTTGACGGCTGCCGGAGCCTGGCACCACTGTCCAAGGCAACATGAGGATGATGAGCATAGCCATATGCCTAGCACATTCTGGTCTGCTACCCGCACTACCTTTGTGGCGTTTGCCTCGTTGGTCACGACCGTGGAGATGCTCCCGTTGCCCACTCGATTCGATCCTCTCACGCAATTCAGAGATTGTGCCTGCAGGTACCCGCAACCTGGCGACCCTTATTCCTCGTCGTGAAGCCCGGCTTCCTAGACCTGGGAATCGTACTTATGTTCCATCCAATCGGCTTCAGCGAGTCTGTCCGGAAAGGTGCCAAGTTCGCTGCGGTCCAGTTCCGCCGGCAACGGAGCCTCGTCGATCGACATCGCGGGAGTTGCGAATGCAACGTATGTTCCATCCTTCTCAGTTTTGTCTCGGCGCCATAGGATTCGCCGAGGGCAAGTTGCACAGCATCCACGTCCGCGGTACGCTTTAGCACATTGAGGCGACGTTGAATCGAAAGGCCGTAATGAACTGTGTCTGACGATCATTACGGCCGGATCGCCCTCCCGGAACCAGTCCTTGGCCCATATGGGAACCAATGTCGGTGATCGGGTGCACTTCGTATCGAGCATCGACAGCCCCAGCGGAGCTGGAATGTCATGTGCACATGGGTAGGGCGTGCATTGCATGAAGGTCTAGTCCGTCCAAACGTGCATACACACGTTGGCGTCTCATGCACACCGCCATTGTCCGATAAGAGCAGCACGCATCCTTTAGCCATGTAATGCGTACGTATAGTACGATGTCAGAAACCCCTCATCTGCTCCCGAACAAGCTCAGAAGCAACGCTGCGGCACGAGCGGAAGCATCACGGAGCAGATCTTCACACGATCCTGCTAAACGAGATTGGGATCGTCGTGATGACGAGTGTCAAGTGTGACACCCACACTCAGAGGCAATTGGTTTCTGTTACGCCTTGTCACCCCTTGTCACGAAGCCATCGACGCGTCCTTTGACGCTGAACGCAGTGCGACGCGACGATGAGCTCTTCCAACATCAACGTGGGACATTTTAGTTGGAAGGATGAATGGTATCAATAAAGACTGACTGAAGGTATTCAACAGGATCCGAGTGCCATACAGGCTTTACTTGACCGGCTGAGGTCCTCTGAGGCGTGGCAACGGGCAGTCGCTGCCAATGCCGCCGCTAGCCCGAGTTCGGAGAGTCCTGCAGGTGCTCCAGCTACGCACACTTCACCCCGAGAAGCAGAGAGGTTGTCAAGGGCTGGAAATTCCACTGGCACATCTCTGGCTGAACCTCATGCTCCGTATGGAATACCTACTACCGAGGGTTCAGTTGTGTCCGCGGCATCAACCCCCTCCAATCCTCAATCAGTGGCTTCCCTCCTATCCCAGCTGCAAGCATCCAGCCACTTCGCTGCGGTCGCGGGGACAAAGAGGACACCTGAATCGCTGCAGCTGGCGCACGCGCCTGCTCCTGCTGGCACCCCCGAATTTCTCGGTCCGGAAGTTGCGCTCCCGAGCAGCACGGCCTCGACCCATACCACGACCGTGGCTGCGGCGTCTCGGACTCCCCCGCCGAGGCAAGACTTGCGGGCGTGCACGTTCCAGCAAGCCCTCCCTCACCTCGCACGTCTTTCTGAGGATGAGCGCTTTCTCAAGACTCTGGCAGCGGTGAGTGAGGCGAATCCCACCAGGCGATCCGAAGTTGGGGCTCAATTTTTCGCGGGTACGCGCGCGCCAGATGAGGGCCGAACAGGCGGAATTGGAGCGGCAGCTCTGGAAAGAGCGGCGGGAAATCCAGCGAAAACACGAAGAGAGGGTGAAGGCCGCACGCACCAGGTGAGTGACGGCATGTCTTTCCTTCGAATTCGCGCGCGCTCGACCGGTAACGGGATGACTGACGGGCACTGAATGGCACGCAGGGCAAGCATCATTGGGGCCGGATTGACACAATATGAAGCCGATGTGCGCCTAGGCTCTCTCCTCGTTGTTCGTTCTGATCAGCCGTCTGATACCACGCTGGTACCCGTGTGCAGTCCTTGACAGATTCTTTCCGCTCAGAGCTGGCAGGGTTCGACCGAGAACGCGTCCTAGCCGCATGGGACGGCCTCCTTACGAAACAGCAGGCCGCGCTGGAGTCTCTGCGCGTGCCCGCCATGTTTCCCACCACGATGAAGGCCGACAGAGAGGTGAGGGCGCCTTCCTACCTGCTGCATTTCCACGCATTCTGATGGCAGTCATCCACACCTTGCCCGGTTCATCAGCGTCAGCAGGAGATCATGCAGGTACTAGACCGCATCGTCAAGAACGAGGGGAGCCATCCCACCCGCGCACCTGGCCGTGATGGATAACGAGGGGACCGGTTGAAAGGTGCCGGTTCTTCGAAAGGCTCTCTGAGATCAATAGAAACCGCCCATGAATTAAATCATTTTGCTCGAGTGTTCCATCCCTCCAGTCCTGTCGCACGCGGCGGCCTTGGCTTACGCCGACGTGCTACGGTAGCCTCTTCCTTGCGCTGTAGCACCTGCAAGCGTGCTGGAGAGGGCCGGAATGCGGAGCCACACAACTCTAAACACTACGGCTTGTTTGTGTGATGCTAGCGATGTTCCGGAGGTTCCGGCCTTGTGCTGCTCATATGTCGTAAGGCGCTTTCAGCCCATCACGGTGCTTATAGAACTTGCGGAGACCGCCGCACAACCATTGGCGGTCGGGGCAGCCACCAGCACCTTGTCACCGGTCTGTCACCCGAGAAATCGCTTGAGTTCTGGGAGAACAAGGAACGGATCAGGCGCGAGCGAGAGGTACAAGGGCGCCAGCGATCATTCGCAAGCAACCTTATGCGTGCTATCTCTGTGAGGATCTGAGTCTGAACGCCACAGTAGCGGATCTAAGCAATTTAGGAGATGGCCGTAAATGGAAACGGAGACAACGAAGCGCACAGGCGCATCAAACGGCGCTGGGTGAGTACGCATCTCCATTTGCGTATCGTTACCTTCTCGTACGTCGTTCTTCATGCTGATTAGTGTTCAGCAACGTCGTGGTAATAGCTTTTCGTCGGCAGCAGTGTTGCTAGAGCCCCAAAGAGGTGCTGGTTAAGCAAGGGTCGCGTCGCCGAGCGAGTAGTGATCTGGGAGGAGGAATTAAGCGATGGCGGAAAAGGCAACCGCAACAGGTGATCACACCGAAACCTCTCACTTTACCGACTCTGCCCTGGTCCGGCGCGCGGGGAGGACGGCGTATGCAGATTGCCAACACTTGTCTTCGCCCTTCTCTCAGCGTTACGGTCGCGCTCATGCGCGCCAGGTGCAGCGCCTGTGACCACATCCTACTCCATCCTACTCACCTCTAGTTGCCTCGCGACCGAGCTGCGCACCGCACAAGATGCCCTATGTTGACCTCATCTCGTCTGATGATTATGCTGCGATCTGGTACCTTACAAACGCATCCTCGGGAAATGTCAGCGGTTTTGATCCTGAGAAGCCCACTCTGGTTATGCTGCACCCGCTCTTCCTCGACTCCTCCTGGCTGCACCCTCAGCTCGACGACCCTCGTTTGAACTCCAACTTCAATATCATCGTATTCGACACTCGCAGCACCGGGAAGTCGCTCTACAGGCCGTCAGGGCGCTTCGACCTCTGGGTCACGGCTGCAGACTTAGCCCATTGCTTCTACGTGCGTTCCCTGCCATTTAATCATTTTGGACGCCCGCGCCATATAGTAATCCCGTCCCGGTAGCATCTTCGCCTCCCTGCAGCGCACATCTTCGCTCCTGAAATGTACTCCTGGACCGCCCTCCGATTCGCCGCTCTGTAAGTGGAGGATGATCTGCGTCGCCCATTGCGGCAGGACGGTATTGATAGTTGCGGTTGCAGGTTTCCAGAGTTGTGCTTGAGTTTGACGCTTTGCAACGTTACTCCACAGACAGAGTGAGTAAACTTCCGCTTTCCACCGACACTGCTCACGCTGACCCCGGCTAGACTTAAGTCCGTATTCGAAGCGTTCGAGGAACTTTGTCATCTGTGGTGCTATGCGGAGGATCTGGAATCGTTCGAGACTGCGTGCAAAGAGCTCATCAACTGTTATGCCTCTGTAAGTTGGGCCAAGAAACTATACAGCTGGATGTCACTCACCTTCAATGCAAGGACGCGCACCCCGACCTAGTAGACGAGGTACGTGTCGAGGCTGGGACCGATCTCTGGAACTGCTCTTATGTCGGCTCGTGTGTACAGCTAGTGGCTTTCTGGGAAGTACAGTTTCCTCCCTTCAGACGGACTCTGTCTGTGACTAATGTAAATCTCGTCCTCAATGTAAGTCGCCTGGTCCAGGAGGAGGGGCGGGCTTCTGACCATCACTTCTTACCATCATTGGTAACTAGCGTACTCCTATGACCCCGGAAGAGCTTGCGAGCGTCAGGTGCCCGGTCCTAATCATCCAGGTAAGGGTCCTGAGCGCGCTCATTCCATTCGCTCTTAACTGGCGGTAGGCGGAGCGCAGTCCCACACATCCCATGGAGTACGCGCAACAGCTCCGCCAAGCACTTATCAACGTCCCGAACGGTGCACAGCTGTTCAATGTAAAAGGTGTGTCCTCCTGAACCCTCTAGACATCATTCAAGGGGCATCTGAGGCTTTCTCCTGATCAGCCACGCATGGATACCTCAGCATCCTCTCCTCCTCCATCGTCAACCAAGTGCTCAACAAATTCCTCACGCGGCAACCCCGTGCTCGGAGCGACCTCGACCCACCAGCGATCCCACTGACCGAGCGGATGAGGATGGCGCTGGAGCAACTCGCCGAGTGGAAGGACGATCCCCATATAGCCGACCAGAACCCGCTCTCCCCGCTCTCGTTCTCATGCGCGACGGAGGAGGTGCGGAGGAGCCAGGAGGAGCTCTACGCGATCTATGCCGAGGGCGCCGAGACGGCGTTCTCTCCGCTTGCGCCTGACGGCCGGCCGCTTCGCAAGTGAGTTGGAGTGTTCAGGGAGTTGCGGGGTGAGGGCTAGACTGACACGTCTCTAGGTTCTCTGAGCGGAAGGACGAGCACTGGCTAGAGTCCAGCGCGGACGGCTTCTCTTATTCCAGTGCGTCCCTCCTTTGATGCCCTTCCGCTGCTCATCACTCGCTCACCTCCCCTCCTCTACTTACCACAGACGTCAAGCAGTTTGTAGACCGCATCAGCGAGAAGAACCGCGACAAGCGACGCCCCGGTCGGCGACCCGGAGGCGGAGGCGGAGGCGGCGGTGGAGGAGGCGGCGCCGCCCTCCTACAAGACCAGGCGCCGCTCTTCGCGCCGTCAGAGCCGATCTCGCAGGAGCTGCAGCAGGTCGCGCGCCTGCGCCGCGTGACGGTCCTCCCGCAAAACACAGCGGACAAGCACGTCATCAAGGGCTCCATGGCGAAGGTCATCGCGTCCGGCGCGGGGACGAGCCTCCCGAGGCGGCTCCTGCGGTAGCACCGTCCTGCTCTCGTTGGCGGTCCTGCTTTGGGAGCCCCCGTCTGCAGCACTCCTTCCACTCGACCAGGGAGGACTCTGTTGCTCTCCATGACTGATTCTGGTTGCACGTCGTTCGCGCAACTCACGCGTCACAGACTTCAGCTCTCTCACCTCCCTACGCTGACGCTACGCCCTCGTGAATGGCGGCTCGACATCCGGGTCATGCTCCTGACGTCCACTTTTTGATGACTTTAGTCACCCTCCAGCTTGTGTACATTCCCTTGTATATATACCGCCTTCTGCATTGCGCTCATACCCATAGGCTTGCGCGGGTCACGCCCTCGTTCAAGGGGAAACCTGTTATTCGATTACATACTGACTCTGCTACGCACGCACCCGCCCGCCCTCTCATTCACGTCTTACTCTTCCGCGGTGTAGGACGTACATTCACGCCGTTCGCTTAGGGTCCGCTGCTCGCTCGTTTGCCAACGTACATGCTAGGAAAAAGTATCTAGATGCGTCATGTTCTCTGGTAATGCCCCTGCTTGTCCGGATCTTCCAGAACGGCGTGCGTGCCAACAGTCAGCTTCAAGGTGTCTTCAATTGTAGGGCGACATCATCCTCAGCATTGGGGCAATCTGCATTGCATGTATATTCGGCTATGAACGAGTCTACTGTAGTCACGCGAGTCAGACTGGGATAAGAACGCACAACAATGTCCATCGAAGAGCCAAAGGGATTCCAGACCACCCCCGCAGGTCATGCAGTCTATCACTTTCGTCCGTCAGCCACCGAACTGTAAATACCCCAGACCGGACGACCACTAAGGTGGTCACAACGCCGTCATACGCTACAGACTGCCCTCGATCATCTTCGCCTTGTAGTAGCGCACCATCTCCTCGAGGCCCATGCGCACGGTCCAGCGGGGCTCCCAGTCGAGGACCTCCTTCGCGCGGGTCGTGTCCGGGCGGCGCTTCTGCGGGTCGTCTGTCGGCATCGGCTTGTAGACGATGTTCACGCGGCGCACGTCGCGCACGCCGTCCTCGCGCTGAACCTTTTCGACGATCTCACGCACGAGCTCCGCGAACTCCCCGATGGTGAACTCGTCGCCGTTCCCGAGGTTCACAGGCCGCGTCTCGTTCGAGTTCATGAGCGCGATCAGGCCGTCGACCAGGTCGTGGATGTACTGGAAGGACCGCGTCTGCTTGCCGTCGCCGTACACTGTCATGTCTTCTCCGCGTAGGGCTTGGACGATGAAATTGGAGACGACGCGGCCGTCGAAGGGGTTCACTGCAAGGAGTGAGTGATCCGATGGTGTGTTTATCGAAGATTTTGACACATACTCCGGGGGCCTGGGGTAGGATCTATGAGAGATGCGAGGCACATATAGACAATCGACACGCGTACCATAGGTATTGAAGATGCGAGCAACGCGGACGTCGACACCGTCTTGGCGGTGGAAGCCGTACGTGAGCGTTTCCGCAACACGCTTACCCTCGTCATAGCAGGCACGAGGGCCGATGGGGTTTACATGCCCCCAGCTACATACGCTCAGGTCAAACTGGAGGATCGAGTATAGAGAAGGAAAAGTGACTGACTAGTCCTCGTGCTGAGGATGAACCTCCGGGTCACCATACACCTCTGCGGAACTGCACTTAGAGGAGGTCAGGTAAATGCGGATACGGCTGTGGCGGACCTGAAGTCGAGGTGATGAGGAAGCGGGCCTTGGTACGCTTCGCGAGACCAAGCATGTTGAGAGTGCCCATGAAAGACGTCTTGATCGTCTTTACAGCATTGAACTGGTAGTGCGGAGGAGATGCGGGGCAAGCGAGATGGTAGATCTCTAATGATTGTGGACCGTATTCAGTCGCTGAGGCGCCTCGATGAGCATAACGGCGACATACGGTCACACTCGATCATGAAGGGCTCAACAACATCGTGTCTGACCATCTCAAAGTTGGGGTGGCCGACCCAGTGGGAGACGGTGGTTTTCGAGCCAGTGAAGAAGTTATCAAGAACGGTGACCTCATGGCCAAGGAGCATAAGACGGTCGACGAGATGAGAGCCGACGAATCCAGCACCACCGGTGACAAGGATGCGCTTGCGCTTGTAGGGAGGCAAAAGCTTGACGGGAGGAAAGCGGGAGAGGGTGGTATAGGAGATGGATTGTGTGTCGGGATGGAAGATGGACTTTGACTGGTACGCGCCGTAAGAGCCAGTGAACTTTGCATGTTCTGTCTCTTCCTCCTGTATCTTCTCTGCCTCCTCCAGTTTGTCTGAAGAGGCCGTGATGACATAGTGGGGGCGGAGATAAAGAGAACGGAGGACGTCGAGGGAGACCTCGCAGTCGAACCCGAAGCGTTGGAAGCCGACGGTGGTTATGACCTTACCATTCTTGTCGAGGGTGCGGATCTGGGGGCAAGGAATGGGTAAGTCGGCTACACGGTGCATGCATGCATGGCAGTCTCAGGGGGCGGGTGATGACGATCAGAATCGACGCGAGTGTGCAGCGACTCGCGTCAGATGACGGGCCGCGAGGGCGAAGCCGTGGACGGGGAGACTGATACTTACGGGAGCGACGGTGCTGGACTGCGAGACGGACATGGTGGGCGAAGAGAAAGAGACGAGGAGGACCTCTAGCGTATATGAAGCGCGGCGACGGCGATAGGGAGGAGGACGGGCGAATGCTCCTGGGACGCCGTCTGCTTCGTCGTTGATAAGCTGACTGCAATTGCGCGCAGAATCAAAAGAACGAAGATCTGACCTACCCGCACATTTGCCTATTTGGGACCAGCCCTCCGCTAGCCAATCGCTAGCCGCGATCGCAAAAAGTCGCACCGCGCTCGACTGCACACCTTGCTTTCCCCGCGCATTCGCTTCCTTTGGTTCATCTTCTCGCCTCTTTTCTCTTTGTAAGTCACGAATATCTTGAAGCCGCACAGTAGACATGCCAAAGGCACCAAAAGTACCATCAAAAGTCAAGCACGACCCTCTCCACGTTCAGATCGGCGAGGACGAGGTCTATGCGAAGTACGGCCGCGTCTCGCAGCCCGGCCGGCGCAGAAAATCTAAAGCAAAGGACGACGACGACGAAGCCGGCGAGGTCAGCCCGACTGTCTATATTTCTCATGCTGCAGTTCTCACTGATCCTTCTCCAGGTCATCCTAGACCCGAAGACGTCTCGACGCATCTTCGAACTCGCGCGAGACCAGCAGGAGGAGCTGGACGAGAAAGCCCTCGACGATGAGGACGAAGACGATGATCGCCACCTCAATCTCTCCGTACCTCGCGCGCCTACTTTAGACGATGATGACGAGCTAGATTTAGACCGGTACGAGGAGGACGCAGAAGAAATCGAGGAGATTGTTCGTAATCCCATCAGGCGCATTACGCTGCATGCTGATAAGCCTTACTCAGGAAGTTGATGAGGATGACATGAAGGCCCTTGATGCATTGCTGCCCGCAAATGCAGGCGAGCGCAGGACGCTTGCGGACATCATCTTCTCGAAACTGGACAACCTCGAGTCCGGCAAGCCTGTCGTTGTACAGGAAAGGCAGCATGGTCAGTCCAAACTTGTGACCAGACTTGCATGAGCCAGGGTGCTGAAATTCAGCAGACCGAGACCGCGCCCCCGATCCCGCTGCCGGGCTTGACCCCAAAGTGGTCGACGTGTACACGAAGTGCGTACTTCGCCACCTACGACCCGCACGCGGCGCATTGAGCTGACATACCCTTCACCTCGCGCTTCTTTGCGCAGAGTCGGACAGATGCTGACCCGATACAAGTCGGGACCGCTTCCAAAACCGTTCAAGATCATCCCCTCGCTCCCCCAGTGGTCGCGTATCCTCGCATTGACGCACCCGGAGAACTGGTCGCCGCAGGCGTGCCACGCCGCGACACGCATCTTCATCTCACAAATGAAGCCGCCGCAGGCGCGCCTCTTCCTTGAGGTCGTCCTCCTCGACGCTATTCGCGAGGACATCCGCCTCACGAAGGAGGGCGCACGCAAGAACAAGAACCACAGGAAGCTGAACGTGCATTATTATGAGAGCATCAAGCGAGCGATGTACAAGCCCGGTGCGGTGTTCAAGGGAATCGTGTTTCCCCTGCTGAATGTAGGTCGATCGGAGTGTTGTGATAACAGGACTGAACTGATTTCCTCATCTAGAGTGGCTGCACATTGCAGGAAGCTGCAATTGTCGCATCAGTACTTGCCAAGGTCAAAATCCCCCTAGGACACTCCGCGGCCGCGCTAATGCGTCTTGCGAACATGGACTACTCTGGTATGTCCCGTCTCTACGGCGTGCCATAGAGATGCTGACGATGTCGCCGCGCATATGCCAGGCGCAAATTCCCTCTTCATCCGCGTGCTGCTCGACAAGAAGCATGCTCTTCCATACAAGGTCGTCGACGCGCTCGTCTTCCACTTCATCCGCCTCTCGAACACGTACAAGGCCCGCCGCGCCGGCGATGTCGAGAAGCTCCCGGTGCTCTGGCACCAATCATTGCTCGTCTTCTGTCAACGGTGAGCATGCTCTCTCTCTCGCCAACCCTCGTTCTCGAGTCGTTGTTCTGACGTATCTCGGCCGCTACGAACAGATACGCATCGGACTTGACCCCGGACCAGAAGGATGCGCTCCTGGACGTCATCCGCGTGAATCCGCATCCCCAGATCGGCCCCGAGGTCCGGCGTGAGCTTGTGAACTCGGTAGAGCGTGGCGCGCCGCGACCTGACGCAGACGGCGACGTGACGATGGCATAGCTGTAGCTATCACGGACGCGTACTGTGGCGGTACCGGGCCTGTCTTGATATCCTTGTTGTATACTTTGTTTCGCGGGTTTCTGGTATATATGGATACACCGTATGAGAAATCAACGCTCATGGGGCTCGTGTCGACGAGTCGAACGGACGGCAAGACTACAGTAATATAATTTACTTTTCTGCTGCAAAGGGTGAAAACGCGCAGGACGATGCAACGACTAGTGTCCTCGCTTCCTCTTCTTCGGGCCTTTGTCCTCCTTCGGTGCTGCACGGATCGCACCCAGGACGTCCTTCAGGTCCTTATCCACCGCACTCTCACCCTCTTCCGGCACTTCCCTCTTTTTGCTCTTCGCCTTCCCCTTCTCGCCCTCTTCCTTCTCGCTACGCTCCTTGCTGCCCTTGACCTTGTCTCCACTCTTTTCCTTACTCTCAGCGAGCTCCTTGGCAGCGCTGACGAGTTCCGCCTTCTTGACCTTCTTCCCAAGCGTCGCGTCAAACAGCGCATCAATCTCGTCCTGTGGCTGATGCGCCGACTTCCGCTTCGTCTTCCCCTTCCTTGTGACCGGTTTCGACGGGGCGCTCTCGGCATCCGACTCCGACGTAGTTTCGCCATCTTCAGCTTCATCATCAGCAACAGTAGCGGCAGGCGCGTCCTCTTGGGCAACGTTGTGTCTCGTAGCCTTTGCCGATTTCGCTTTCTCAGGAGTCGGGGACACGGTGTGCTTATCTTTTGTCGACGAGCTCGCGTTTGTCGCAGGAGGAGGCTTCGCAGCGGACTGCATGCTCTTCCAGCGCTCAGGGTCGCGCTGCAGGACATGCAGCGCCAGATGGCGTGCAAAGAACTTGCCAAAAGCCGATCCGGCGAGGGCATGCTCATAGGGAATCACAGAGCGTGCGATCTTCTCCTGTACACACAGGGTCGCATTGAGACGGGCAATCAGCAGGGATCTCGACAACGACAGGATAGACGAAGAGCTGCTGAGAAGGGATGCGCACCTTGAGGTACGGGTCAGCGAACGCCCAGCACCGCTCGCCGACTCGGCTGCCGATGCGGTCATCGACGAGGGTGTGGTAGTGCCCGAGGAAGGTCACCACAAGTCTCCGCTTGTCTTTGTGGGGTACCGTGGGCGACTCGAGCACAGCGTCAAGAACGCGTGAGCCCGTGGCGTGGTGGGCCATCTTGATGAGCTCGTCCACGCCCATGGCTTGCAAGCTTGTAGACGCAAGGTTAGTCCATTGTTCGGCGGCAAGACCTGGAGCGATCGCACCTGTTCAATACAACCTCCACGTGTGGGCTAGGCAGACGGAGGATTGACTGGAGGAGCACGGCACCCTGAACGCTCGGTTCCAGAGGGTCTTCGGTCTTGCGCCGCTTGTTAGGAGGCCCGTCCCTTTTTAGCTCCTCGTCTGCCTTGCTCGTTGCCGCAACTGCACGCTTATACTCCTACAAGCTCATCAGAGGCGATGCGATGCCCAGGGATTTAGTGTACTTACAGACAAAGGCTTGAGTCGGAGGACACATGGCACGAACAGCTTCCTGTCCTCGTCAGAATGGAGATCGAAAGCCGTCGCGATGAGCTGCAAGATGGTATGAGCAATGATTCCACGCGAGCGAGACATTCAGAGACCTCTACCACGCTCGCAGGCAGGCTCTGCAGAGCCGCGGCACGATCGACCAATGCGCGCAGGACACCTGTCCGAGAGTTTTCTGTTGGGGGACGGGCGATGAGATTCGCCGGTCATGAGTGGGAGTGCACGGCACTCACTGACGATTTTTCCAGCGACACCCTGGACTTCTTGCAAAGCCGCCTCAAACTGTTCCGAGCTTAGACGCTCGAACGCCCTAGCGACTACAAAGTTCGCCACGGGATGCACCGCGAGCCGTCCCAGCTTCCCGGTGAAATATGTTTGCCACAACACGTCAAAGACGCGGTCTGGTGAGCGGCGGACAAGCGTCTCTAAGAGATGGGACGCTGTTGGGTCACGTAACAGAGTGGACAGGTAATCTGTCTCTGGGATAGTCGCATCGGGATTCTCATCTGTAACTGTTTGTCAGGATAGCCAGACGATGGAACAAGGCAGACGACAGGAGACGAACGGATCAGAGTTATAAGCCCAACTAGCACGTGGTCCATGAGAGAAGCAGGAACGTCGGATTGGCCGTACGCAGCCTCAAGTTCCACTAGCATCTAGACATGGTTACGCATGAAATCAGGGGAAGTAACAAACAACCAAACAATGCTTGGACTTACTTGAAGCACGGGACTGGCGGCCTGATTCGCAGCCAACGCCCGTACCTCATTCTCTCCAAGCTGTTCCCGCAGAGTAGAGACAAACCGAGAGGCGGCTTCGCGAAACTCCTTCGGCGTGCTTCGTGTAGCTTTCTGCTGCTGGGCATCTCCTTCAGTGAAGACAGACTTCATAGAGCCTTGTCGCGCCTTCCAGGCAGCACTCTTCTTGGATCGCACTGCGAAGTTGCCAGACCGGCTTCCGCCGTTGGCATCATCGACGGGACCAAGCACATCAGGCGCCAATAGCAGGAGGAAGGCGCGGATGACATGAGAAGCAAAAGGGTCCAAAATGAGAGATGAGAATGAGGGGAGGAGTTCCTGCACGGCGTGAGTGTATGAGGACTGACAGGCTTAGCTCATGACGTACATCGCAAGCGTCCAGGACGAGTTGGGTGAGCGTTCGCAATTCGCTCCCTTCCTCCTGAGACTCCGGAGATGGAGGGAAGATACCACGGGTCTATTATGGTGTTCAGGAAGTGTAGAGACGAATTGCGAATATGCCCGGATACTCACCTCACGCGAGATGGTGTCGGGAGCTACGGTTAGCAGTGTTTGGAACACATGCGAAGCAAACCGGTGTTTGCTCAGCTCTTCGAACCTGGACTCCTGCTATCAGTGAGAGCGCGACTTGAGGGGACAGGCATTCCTACTCACGAACCACTTAGCCTATCCATGAAGACACGCCGAACAAAATCGTCCATGGAATATATCATCCGTTCCAGAATGGTCGAGCAGTCCGGGTCTGTAGCTAGCTGCTTCTCCTTCCCCGACATTTCTTCGAGAGCAGCAACGAAGAACAAACGACGATCTACGGAAGCGCGTCCAGTGAGCTGAGATGAAACACCCGACGAGATACGGCTTACCTTCATTGGGGTCGACATCCGCATTGTCTTCTGTCTCCGGCTTTGTCTCCTGCCATTCACGAATTTGCACATCGACGGTACGAAAGTACGCCTTCACTTCTGCATCGACGTATCCGAATGGAGCATTCTGGTCGACTGTGGATGTGTCGCGAGCTGGAACTATCCACGATGGGCCGGACTCCTCGACCTGTTCTTCGGCGGCATGGAATACAGCATCCTGCTTGTCATCAGCGACCTCCTCTGTCTTCTTCTTGTGTTTCTTGCCTCTCTTCCTGTGTTCCCTAGGCATGCCGGAGGAGATACAGGGGCCAAAGTCTCGCAGGCCTGTAGCTCGAAAGCGCGAAGCTAAGAACGCGATTATGGGCGCTTGAGGCATCCAATTTCGTTAGGCGCTGGCCAGAGGCCATCGCGAAACTTTCATCCGAACCTCGATCATGCCGCCCCGGACTTGCGCCCTCTGCAATGAGGCCCGCGCAATACTCAAGCGTCCAAAGACCGGGCAGCAAATATGCAAGGACTGCTTTTTCTACGTGTTTGAGACAGAGGTGCACAACACCATCACGGAGGCACGTCTGTTCAAGCGTGGAGACCGGGTAGCCATCGGCGCTTCGGGCGGCAAAGGTCTGTACGTCCTGCTCAGTTCATTGCGGCGTTCTGACTGTCTTAGGCTGAAAAGACTCTACTGTGCTGGCCCATGTAATGAAGACGTTGAATGAGAGATACGACTATGGCCTGGAGCTCTTCTTGCTCTCAATAGACGAAGGTATCACTGGGTACCGAGATGACTCCCTAGAGGTAAAGCCGTTCTCATTTTCTTCAACGTGCAATACTCACAGGTAGCAATTGCTCACCTTAAGACAGTGAAGCGCAATCAACAGCAGTATGACATGCCGCTCAAGATCTTATCGTATGACGAGCTATACGGCTGGACCATGGACGCCATCGTTTCGCAGGTCGGCAAGAAGAACAATTGCACGTTCTGCGGCGTCTTCAGAAGACAGGCCCTTGACAGAGGTGCCGCGATCCTCAATGTCGATCACATTGTTACCGGGCACAATGCAGACGATATTGCCGAAACTGTCCTTATGAATAGTGAGCCATTCATATACAGTCCCGCTCGCCCTCTGCAACGGTTAGCTAATCTGCGTCTCACAGTCATGCGAGGAGACATTGCACGGCTAGGACGTTGCACTTCGATATGCACACAGGGAGAAGATACGATCAAGAGGTCCAAACCATTCAAATATGCTTACGAGAAAGAGATCGTCATGTCAGTCACCCTTCTACCCTTCAATCGAGAAAGCGTTCTCATTTCAGGGCACAGGTATGCGTATTTCAAAAAGCTGGACTACTTTTCCACGGAATGCATCTATTCTCCAGATGCGTATCGTGGACACGCCCGGGCGTTCCTCAAGGATCTTGAGGCGGCCAGGCCAAGTGCGATCATCGACATAATCCACTCTGGAGAAGCATTTGAGATCAAAGAGGATGTAAAGGCAACGCAGAAGATCCAGCGTAAGTCTGCACCTGTGATATCGGTATCGTCTCGGAGCTTACACGCCCGGTAATGCAGAGACTTGCAAGCGTTGCGGCTACATGTCTAGCAACGCCCTATGTAAGGCTTGTACCCTTCTGGAAGGCCTTGAGCGTGGAATGGCCCAAGCAGCAGTGGTACGGAACGTCCTTTGTCTCCTAAGCGGATTTGATGCTGACCTTCTCGTAGACTGACCGTGCGAGAAAGAAACTGGATGCAAACGGTCCTCTCCCTGAGAATATACGACAGATACCCCTCTTCAAGCTCCCCCAGAGCCTCCAGCCTGTTGGTGTGGCAGAGCATCATTCATAGCCTCCTCACTCCATCGTGTGATTGGATTTTCTTGTGCGACCTGGAAGACTGATAAATGATGTATCCATAGCTAATTGTCTAATGTGGCAGTGAGTTGACTTGTTGAAATCATGAACACTCCGCCATTTTGGGCTACCCTCGCTCCCCGCAACGTTGTAGCATGGCGTTGAGTGCCATGCGTGGGAAGGTTGGTCATTTATGAAGTGACACTCGCAGATGCAACACTGTGCCATCTGGATTGGCGATTGTTCCGACAGAGTGAGTACTTGTCAGAAACTGGGCAGCCTATGATGATGGAGAATAGTCACCCTACACGGGTGACGTATGTTAAGAGCCAGGCCGAAGGGCAGAGGGTCGGGGTAGGGCCGGAGTTCGGATTCAGAGTTCGGGCTTCGGACCTGGGGCGGGGAGGACTTCGGCGAAGCTATTAGCAACGCCTCGAGCTACTCACCGGTGTCCTCTATTTGTGGGGTGGGGATCGCACAACCGGGTGACCGGAGTTCGGACTTCGGAGTTGACGGGGAACGAGTGTATTGGATTGGACAAGAGATAGGGGACTTAGCGAGAGGGCTAGCGAGGTAGTAAGGAGGCGGTTAACGGGAAGGCAACGGGAAGGTAACGAGATGGTAGCGGGATAGGTAATGAGATATCCGAACTGAGGAATGCGGGCATTCCAGGTGGACTTAAATACTACAAGGGTAAGAACTGGAAAGGGGCGGGAGTCCGGAGCTGATCGAACTCCGGACGGACGTGGGGTAAGTCCGATATCCGGAGATCGGAGTACCGGAGTTACCGATGTCCGGGGGTCAAGGTCGATCAGCCCCGGTGAAACCTAGCGTTACAAGAATACCTGAAATTAATGGGAGGGACGGTAACAAGGAAAGGCCGAAAGAGCGTATGGCGTGCTAACGGAAGAAACAGAAGGCCGAGGTCTGTGGCTGGAGTTGCACGAAGTTGAGGACTGGAGTTCGGAATTGGCTCGGAGTTGGCACTTGTACGCACGGTCGTAACATGGGGTCAGAACAAGACTCAGGCCCTGATTCTTCGGGACTACGCATGGCCCGGACTTCGTCTGCTAGTCCGCGACTACTGCAAGTCCTGTACAGCCTGCGCCCGCGCCAAGGTGCCCAGGCACCTTCCCTACGGCACGCTGAAACAACTCCCGATCCCCGAACGCCCCTGGAACTCCATCTCCATGGACCTCATCGAGCAACTCCCCAACTCCGGAGGCTACACAGCAATTCTCGTTGTGGTAGATCGCTTCACCAAGCAAGCCATCTTTATCCCAACACATGATACGCTCAACGCCCAGGAGCTTGCGGACTTGTTTGTCCTGCACGTCTTCTCCAAGCACGGAGTTCCATCTCACATCATGTCCGACCGGGGTTCGGAGTTTGTTTCCCACTTCTTCCGCTCACTCGGAAAGGCCCTGGACATGCGCCTTCACTTCACCTCCGGTTACCACCCTGAAGGCGATGGTCAAACCGAGCGAGTCAACCAAACGCTGGAACAGTACCTCCGGATATACTGCAACTACCAGCAAGATAACTGGTCCTGCCTCCTACCCCTCGCGGAGTTCGCTTACAACAACGCCCCGAACACAACCACTGGTGTCTCGCCCTTCTTCGCCAACAAGGGCTACAACCCCGCGATCTCTGTACACCTGGAACGGGACCTCACCTCTGCCCGCGCCCGAGAATATGCCGTGGACCTTGATGAGCTCCACGCAGTACTCTGCACCACCATTGCTGAAGCCCAGGTCCGGTACCAAAAGCAAGCGGACAAACACCGCCTACCAGCCCCGGACTTCAAAGTCGGTGATCAGGTCTATGCCCGCGCGGAGCACATCCGCTCGACGCGCCCCTCCAAGAAGCTTTCCGAAAAGTACCTCGGCCCATACACCATCATCGCTCAGGTCGGAACTCACTCCTTCACCCTCCGACTTCCGGACTCCATGCGCGCGGTCCACCCGGTCTTCCATGTCTCCCAGCTGGAACCCGCAACTCCGAACTCCATCCCCGGACGTACGCAACCTCCGCCACCTCCGGTCATAGTGGATGGAGAACCGGAGTATGAAATCTCGGAGATTTTGGACTCCAAGATAGACCGGCGGCGGCGCACCTGTAAACTCCTCTACCTAGTCCGATGGGCTGGCTATGAAGGTACCGATGAAGAAACCTCCTGGATACTAGCTACGGAGCTCGGGCATGCGCAGGAGTTGGTCTCGGACTTCCACCGGAGTTACCCGGACAAGCCCGGACCTCTGGATTCGCTGCCTTCAGACTTGTAGCACGCAGCAAGGCAAGAAAAAAAGTTCATTACTATCTACAAGTATCTACCCCGAAGTCCGATCCCGGACTTCGGACTACGACTCCGCCATTTCCTCCTCTGCTTCCTCCCCGCTCTCCACCTCCGAACTCCCGGCACCCTCGGACCCTTCCTCGTACTCCCCGTCCTCCTCCTCGCCCACGCCCTGGAGGTACTCCTCCAGGGCCCGCCCGCGCTCCTCTGCATCCTGCACCACCGGGGTGACAAGCTGGAGCTTGTCCCCTAGCACCCCCATGGCCTGAGTGACGGCATCTAGCCGCCGCTCATGCCGGGCCATGGTGGCCCGGAGTTGTTGCACCTCCGTAAGGAGGCGCAACAGGAGGCCGTCCGAAGACAGCCCCCTCTCCGGGTTGGTGGCCCAAGGGCCACCTCCGATGTCCGAATTCCGGACACCGGACCCCGATGCGACTGGAGCTGGCTGCTCCAGCGCCCTTCCCTTCCCCTTCGCCCCCGCGGTCTTCTTCTTCGGCGGAGATCGCGGCTCGGGGGTCTCCTCCGCCTCCGGTTCCTCGTCATTCGCGACGAGGGGCGCCGTCCTGGCCTTCTTGGTCTTCCGGTCATGCCAGGCCTGGAGGGCCTCCAGCAAGCCCCGCGCGCCCACACAGGATTTCCGCTCCTGCTGGCAGGAGCGGCACGACGAGGTCCGCACCCCCGCGCTGAACACGCAGGGAGCGCCCCGGGCCTTGCAGATCTGGCAAGGCTCGCTGTAAAGAAAAAAAAAATCAGCGCCCCCGAATCCCGGACTCCGAACTCCGGGACCCGGACTCACCTGGGGGTCAGGTCGGACCCGCTCACCACCTCTGCCTCCGCCCGCTTCCATTTCCTCCCAGACGGCTCTCGCGCCGCCGGCTCCGCCTGCCCCCGCGCCTCCTCCTTCTGCCGCGCACGTCCCCCCGCTGTTACGACCGTGCGCACAAGTGCCAACTCCAAGCCTACTCCGAACTCCGGGTCCTCAACTCCGCACAACTCCGGCCATGGACCTCGGCCTTTTGTTCCTTCCGACAGCGCGCCGTATGCTCCTTCGGTCTTTACTTGTTACCGTTCCCCCCATTAGTTTCAGGTATTCTGGTAACGCTAGGTTTCACTCGGGGCTGATCGACCTTGACCCCCGGACATCGGTAACTCCGGTGGTCCGATCTCCGGATATCGGACTTGTCTCACATCCGTCCGGAGTTCGATCAGCTCCGGACCCCTGCCCCTTTCCTGCTCCTGCCCGTGTAGCATTTAAGCCCGCCTGGAATGTCCGCATTCCTCAGTTCGGATATCTCGTTACTATCTCGTTACTAACTTTCTTGTTACCCTCCGTTGCCTCCTCGTTACTGTCTCGTACTATCTCTCTACTGCCTCCTCGCCCGCCAAGCCCTTATCCCTTGTCCGTTCCAATACACTCGTTCCCCGTCCACTCCGAAGTCTGAACTCCGGTCACCCGGTTGTGCGATCCCCCTCCTGCAAGTAGAGGACACCCGGCGAGTAGCCCGGGGCGTTGCCAATAGCTTCGCCGAAGTCCTCCCTGCCCCAGGCCCGAAGTCCGAACTCCGAACCCGAACTCCGGCCCTACCCCGACCGCCTGCCCTTCGGCCTGGCTCTTAACAGTATATCCGAACTCACTCCGAGTACTCGCCATGGATCGCCAACCTCCGTCCAACCCCGACCAAGCTTTCCGCGGGTTCTCTTCGCGAGTCCCACGGCAATCGTACCCAACCGCACCCCGTACTCTGACTACTCCGACAAGGGTCCAAGTCCCGGTGCCTTCACATCTCCTGGGACAGGACCTCCCCGGAGAAACCACAGTCCGCTCCCCGCCTCCGCTGTCCGCGCAGAGTAGCCCAAACAACCCCTTCCTCAACCCTCCGGTTAATCCTCAGGCAGCTCCTCCTCAGCCCCCCAACACTCCGCACCCACTGAATCCATCCAGCAACTCGCGGGAGCTATTGAGCTCCTTGCTCGGACGCTCCAACAGCCCGCTCAGGTGCCAACTTCGACCGGAGGACCTCGCGAGCGCGACAATGTCCGAGACCCGGACACCTTTGACGGTTCGGACCCCAGCAAACTTAGGGCCTTCTTCGCTCAGCTGGAACTGGTCTTCAAGGCGCGGCCCCGGACCTTCGACTCCGACGAGCGCAAGGTCACCTACGCGCTGTCCTACCTCAAGGGCACTGCGCTGCAGTGGTTCGAGCCTTACCTCCTAGAAGGTTACTCCGAGGAGCCTCCGCTTTTCCTGTACTCCTACGAGGCCTTCCAGGATGAACTCCGGGTTAACTTCGGACCTTACGACGCTACCGGAACTGCGGAGCACGACTTGGAGAATCTCCGCATGGCTGACAACCAGCGGATTACGCGGTACATTACTCAGTTTAACCGCCTGGCCACCCAAGTCCGCTGGGGTACCGCCGCCCTCCGATACCAGTTCTACAAGGGGCTCCCGGCTCGCCTCAAGGACCGCATCTCCGAGGTCGGTAAGCCCGACACCCTTGAAGGCCTGCGCAACCTTGCACAGTCACTGGACCACCGCTACTGGGAGCGCAAGGCTGAACAGTCGCGTGAGCACTCGGCCCCCACCAAGTCCGGCAACAGAACCTCGAACCCCGACACAAGGTCCTACTCCTCTCAGAAGGCTCCCCAGAACCCCATGTCCAACCCGGTGGCAACTCCAGCCAAGTCCGGCAAGTCCCCCAGTGGCCCACCGAAGTCAGCCAAACCCTCCAAGCCCTACTCCGACAGGCTGGGCAAGGATGGTAAGCTAACCCAAGAAGAAAGGCAGCGTCGTTTCGCCAACAACCTCTGCCTCTTCTGCGGTGAGCCCGGACATATGGTCGGTGCTTGTCCCAAGAAGTCCTCGTCCGCGGCCAAGGCCCGAGCTGCCCAGGCCAACCCCGAGGCAACTCCGAAGGACCTCCGAAAGCCCCTGAGGCTCCGGAGGAACCAAAAAACTAGTCCGCAGCCCTCCAACCTCCGCGCGTGGAGAAAGCTGCGTTGAACTTCCCCGCGCGGATCCGTTCCTTAGACTCAACGCGTCCGCTCTCTCCGACCCGTCTTCCCTCATAGTTTCTTTGTACTCCGATTCTATCCCACTCCGTTCCCTGCTCTGATTGATTCTGGTTCCTCTCACTGTTTCCTCGACTCGGACTTTGTCTCCAAGCACGGAGTTCCGACCTCCGGAACTCCGCCCCTCCGTCTGCAACTCTTTGATGGTTCGTCTAATCACACCATCACGCAAAAGGCAATCCTTCCGTTACATTTTCCTTCGGGAGAAGTCATCTCTGTTGACTTTTATGTCACTCCGCTCGACAAGTCTGTGTCTGCCGTTCTGGGATACAGCTGGCTCTCCGACTACAATCCGTTGATTGACTGGAAGAAGCACAGCATTCAATTCCGAACCGCACCCCCGACTCGTCCCGTATCTGACCCGGTACCGCGAAACTCCGAGGCTCTCCTGGAGCCTACTCCGACTACTCCGAACTCCGAACTCCCGAAGTCCGTCCCCCAGGATATCCCTTGTCAGTGCCGCAGCCTTTGTCCGCGCCTGCAAGTTTTCTGGTTCCGAGAGCTTTACGCTCAATCTGTCTGCGACGTCCCTTCAAGGCCGTGCTGCCAGCGTCTGGAGTCCCCACCGGACCTCACTGGAGTTCCGGAGGAATACCATGACTTTGCAGACATCTTCAGCAAGACCAAGGCTGACGTCCTACCGGAGCACCGCCCTTACGACCTCAAGATTGAACTCGAGGACGGTGCTACCCCTCCGCTTGGTCCGATTTACTCCCTATCGAAACTGGAGCTGGAGACGCTCCGGGAGTACATAGAGGAGAACCTCCGCTCGGGGTTCATCCGGCCCTCAAAGTCCCCTTGCGGAGCTCCGGTCCTCTTCGTGAAGAAGAAGGACGGATCCCTACGGCTGTGTGTGGACTATTGCGGACTCAACAAAATTACGCGCAAAGACCGCTATCCGCTCCCACTCGTCTCGGACTTGTTAGATGCGCCCCGGAAGGCCCGAATCTACACCAAGATTGACCTCCGACATGCGTACAACCTGGTCCGAATAGCCCCCGGAGATGAGTGGAAAACAGCCTTCCGTACCCGCTACGGCTCGTTTGAATGGCTTGTTATGCCCTTCGGACTTTCCAACGCGCCTGCGGCCTTCCAACGCTTCGTCAATGAGATCTTTGCGGACCTTCTAGACGTATGCGTTGTGGTTTACCTGGACGACATCCTGGTGTACTCCGACAACCCCGACGAACACCGGAAACATGTCCGGGAGGTACTCCGACGACTCCGGATGAACCACTTGTATGCTCGCGCAGACAAGTGCGAATTCCACACCAACTCCGTGGAGTACCTCGGTTACATCCTATCCCCGGATGGTCTCACTATGGCGGAATCTAAGGTGAAAGCTATCCTAGACTGGCCTGAACCCCGCAAGGTCCGGGACATCCAGTCCTTCCTTGGATTTGCAAACTTCTACCGGAGATTCATCCATAACTACTCCGAGATTGTCCTACCGCTTACCCGCTTGACCCGCAAGGGAGTTCCCTGGAACTTCGACGAGAAGTGCCGGACCTCGTTCGACACCCTGAAGAAGGCGTTTACGACCGCACCAGTCCTCCACCATTGGGTCCCTGACCGCCAAATCACGGTTGAAACTGACGCGTCGGACTACGCCATTGCCGGCATCCTCTCCATCACGTCCGACTCCGGTGAACTCCACCCGGTCGCATTCTACTCCCGCACCTTGTCCGGAGCGGAGTTGAACTACGACACGCACGACAAGGAACTCCTAGCCATCTTTGAAGCGTTTAAGACCTGGCGACACTACCTTGAAGGATCCGGAACTCCGATCGACGTGGTCACGGACCACAAGAACCTGGAGTACTTTTCCACTACCAAACTCCTTACCCGCCGCCAAGCCCGATGGTCGGAGTACCTCTCGCAGTTCAACCTGGTCATCCGTTTCCGCCCTGGAAAGCTAGGCGCGAAGCCAGACGCTCTAACCCGCAGACCGGACGTTTACCCAAAAGAGGGGGATGGTGACTACGCTGTAGTCAACCCACACAACTTCCGGCCGGTGTTTACGCAGGAACAGCTAGCTTCCTCGCTTCGCGCGACCGTTTTACGGTGCCCCGTACTCCGAGCCTCGTTCCTCCTGGATGAGGAACAACTCCGATCTGACATCCGGTCAGCCCTCAACTCCGAGTCCCCAACTCCGGAGCTTGCCAAAGGCCTCGCACTTGCAGCCGAAGGCAACTCCCGGTGGTCCAAGGATGAAGAAGGCTGGCTCCGACTCAACGGTCGTATCTATGTACCGGACGCCGGTGACCTCCGACTCCGCGTACTCTGATCCCGTCACGACCACCCGACCGCAGGACACTGGGGCCAGAACAAGACTCAGGCCCTGATTCTTCGGGACTACGCATGGCCCGGACTCCGACTGCTAGTCCGCGACTACTGCAAGTCCTGTACAGCCTGCGCCCGCGCCAAGGTGCCCAGGCACCTTCCCTACGGCACGCTGAAACAACTCCCGATCCCCGAACGCCCCTGGAACTCCATCTCCATGGACCTCATCGAGCAACTCCCCAACTCCGGAGGCTACACGGCAATTCTCGTTGTGGTAGATCGCTTCACCAAGCAAGCCATCTTTATTCCAACGCACGATACGCTCAACGCCCAGGAGCTTGCGGACTTGTTTGTCCTGCACGTCTTCTCCAAGCACGGAGTTCCATCTCACGTTACGTCCGACCGGGGTTCGGAGTTCGTTTCCCACTTCTTCCGCTCACTCGGAAAGGCCCTGGACATGCGCCTTCATTTCACCTCCGGTTACCACCCCGAAGGCGACGGGCAAACCGAGCGAGTCAACCAAACGCTGGAGCAGTACCTCCGGATATACTGCAACTACCAGCAAGACAACTGGTCCCGCCTCCTACCCCTCGCGGAGTTCGCTTACAACAACGCCCCGAACGCAACCACTGGTGTCTCGCCCTTCTTCGCCAACAAGGGCTACCACCCCGCGATCTCCGTACACCCGGAACGGGACCTCACCTCCGCCCGCACCCGAGAATATGCTGTGGATCTGGATGAACTCCACACAGTACTCCGCACCACTATCGCTGAAGCCCAGGTCTGGTACCAGAAGCAAGCGGACAAACACCGCCTGCCAGCTCCGGACTTTAAGGTCGGCGATCAAGTCTATGTCCGCGCGGAGCACATTCGCTCGACGCGCCCCTCCAAGAAGCTTTCCAAAAAGTACCTCGGGCCATACACCATCATCGCTAAGGTCGGAACCCACTCATTCACCCTCCGACTTCCGGACTCCATGCGCACAGTCCACCCGGTCTTCCATGTCTCCCAGTTGGAGCCCGCAACTCCGAACTCCATTCCCGGACGTACGCAGCCTCCGCCACCTCCGGTCATAGTGGACGGAGAACCAGAGTATGAAATCTCGGAGATCTTGGACTCCAAGATAGACCGGCGGCGGCGCACCTGTAAACTCCTCTACCTAGTCCGATGGGCTGGCTATGAAGGTACCGATGAAGAAACCTCCTGGATACTAGCTACGGAGCTCGGGCATGCGCAGGAGTTGGTCTCGGACTTCCACCGGAGTTACCCGGACAAGCCCGGACCTCTGGATTCGCTGCCTTCAGACTTGTAGCACGCAGCAAGGCAAGAAAAAAAAAAAAAGTTCATTACTATCTACAACTAACTACTCCGAAGTCCGATCCCGGACTTCGGACTACAACTCCGCTCCTTCTTCCTCCGCTCCCTCCGAACTCCCCACCTCCGACCCCTCCGCGTCCTCGGACCCTTCCTCGTACTCCCCGTCCTCCTCCTCGCCCACGCCCTGGAGATACTCCTCCAGGGCCCGCCCGCGCTCCTCCGCATCCCGCACCACCGGGGTGACAAGCTGGAGCTTGTCCCCCAGCACCCCCATGGCCTGAGTGACGGCATCTAGCCGCCGCTCATGACGGGCCATGGTGGCCCGGAGTTGTTGCACCTCCGTAAGGAGGCGCAACAGGAGGCCGTCCGAAGACAGCCCCCTCTCCGGGTTGGTGGCCCAAGGACCACCTCCGATGTCCGAACTCCGGACACCGGACCCCGACGCGACCGGAGCTAGTTGCTCCGGCCCCCTTCCCTTCCCCTTCGCCCCCGCGGTTTTCTTCTTCGGCGGGGACCGCGGTGCGGGGGTCTCCTCCGCCTCCGGCTCCTCGTCGTCGGCGACACGGGGCGCCGTCTTCGCCCTCTTGGCCTTCCGGTCATGCCGGGCCTGGAGGGCCTCCGGCAAGCCCCGCGCACCCACGCAGGACTTCCGCTCCTGCTGGCAGGAGCGGCATGACGAAGTCCGCGCCCCCGCGCTGAACACACAGGGGGCGCCCCGGGCCTTGCAGATCTGGCAAGGCTCGCTGCAAAAAATCGTCAGTACCCCCCGGACTCCGAACTCCGGCACCGGAACTCACCTGGGGGTCACCTCGGACCCGCTCGTCACCTCACCCTCCGTCCGCTTCCGCTTCCTCCCGGCCAACTCGCGCGCCGCCGGTTCCGTCTGCCCCCGCGCCTCCTCCTCCTGTCGCGTGCGCTCCTCCGCCTCGCGCGCTGCGGCCTCCTCCACCTCCCGGCGCGCGCGCTCCTCGGCCTCGCGCTGGGCCTTCTTCTCCCGCTTCGCCCGGAGCTGGGCCTCCAGCTCCGACTCGGTCGGGCTGGTCGCGCGGTCGTCGTTGCTGGCGGGCATTGGCGGGGGGGGGTGCTGATGGTGGTGATGGTTGGGGTTCAAGAGATGAAGTCCGACCCTGACGCGAACTGGAGCTTTTTAACTCCGATGTCCGATGGAATCGCGATCGGATCTAGAGGACCTCAAGGGTTCGGTCCTAAGGGGGAGGCACTGTTACGACCGTGCGTACAAGTGCCAACTCCAAGCCTACTCCGAACTCCGGTCCTCAACTCCGCACAACTCCGGCCATGGACCTCGGCCCTTCGTCCCTTCCGACAGCACGCCTTATGTTCCTTCGGTCTTTCCTTGCTACCGTCCCTCCGATTAGTTTCAGGTATTCTTGTAACGCTAGGTTTCACTCGGGGCTGATTGACCTTGACCCCCGGACATCGGTAACTCCGGTACTCCGATCTCCGGATATCGGACTTGCCCCACGTCAGTCCGGAGTTCGATCAGCTCCGGATCCCTACCCCTTTTCTGCTCCTGCCCTTGTAGTATTTAAGCCCGCCTGGAATGTCCGCATTCCTCAGTTCGGATATCTCGTTACTACCTCGTTACTAACCTTCTTGTTACCTCCCGTTGCCTCCTTGTTACTGTCTCGTACTATCTCTCTACTATCTCCTCGCCCGCTAAGTCCCTTATTCCTCGTCCGTTCCAATACACTCGTTCCCCGTCAGCCCCGAAGTCCGAACTCCGGTCCCCCGGTTGTGCGACTCCCACTCTGCAAATAGAGGACACCAGGCGAGTAGCTCGGGGCGTTGCTAATAGCTTCGCCGAAGTCCTCCCTGCCCAGGCCGAACTCCGAACTCCGGACCCGAACTCCGGACCCGAACTCCGGCCCTACCCCGACCCTCTGTCCGTTGGCCTGGCCTCTAACACAGACCTAACCACGACTTAGTAGCTACTCACACTGACTGAGCCAGGAGCCACCTCGTGCTTACCCTTTAC
This sequence comes from Trametes punicea, assembly GCA_025528855.1. Lineage (NCBI taxonomy): Eukaryota > Fungi > Basidiomycota > Agaricomycetes > Polyporales > Polyporaceae > Trametes > Trametes punicea. Next base: position 689,787 of record VICQ01000013.1, read on the forward strand.
AACCCGGTGTGCAGTCTTAGCTTTCTTAGTATGCGTTGACACTGTTGCAATGTCTTTGTTCGGAATCACTGCCACAATGGAACGGGTACGTTTACGATTGCGGGTGGATGATGAATGGCGCTTAGAGTTCAGTAACGTATCACTGCATTCTAAAGAAGCTGCCATACGTTGGTGAGTATTCCATAACCTATACAGTCACTCCACTCACGCAGAACTGCAGGTTGAGCGGCCGTTCCCTGATGAGTGCGAGGCTTCAGTTTAACCTTCAGCGATTTAGTGGCTGGCTGCGCATGCTGCTTATGGACAAGGGTCTCTGTAAATGATGTAAGTTGTGCTTGACATTCTGACTATGAGGCTACTCACCAGACTCGACGGCTGGTTGAGGCATCGATATAGGCACCTGCTGTACTATGGTAACACCGTGGTTACCTGTCGGAGCCAGCCGACTGGGGTCCAAACTACGGTGTGTGACATCTGCAGTTTGAGACCGTGTGCGGCGCCCTGACATGTTATAGAAGAAGGGAATGAGCACTAATGAGCGTGTACAGATGCTCTAGGGAGCATGGGGGGGGGGGGCGGGGCAGGAAATGGGTAGTTTGGGGAAATGAAGGGGGATTCTAGACGGTGAGTAGACTTCAAGTACGAAGTCTCACGCACGCTCCAGGCTAGCTAACTCTGACACATCAGGTCAGATGGCTGCATGTATCAGTGCGGCTGCATCCCTTCCTGGCTCCTGCTTACCTAGCGGGCCTAGATGACACCGCGACCATGCAGGCTAGAGCTCCCGTCACGCTGCCCACTCTTTGACTCCACTGTGACAGAACAGCGGCCTTACATCTCTATTAGTGGACTCCTCTTGCTCATTCTTATTATCGTCTATTCCCCAGAATGTCCTCTCAGTGTCCAGGCTGTTCGCGTGAATTTACATTTTCAGGGCTGCCTAAACACTTGGCGCAGACGATAAATCCAGCATGCCTGGCTGCGAGGGGTGGCGCAGCTGTCCGAGGAACGAGTGTGGACCTCACAGAGTCTGACATTCCCGATCTTGACGCCCCAGCAGTCCCTTTCGTGGGCGATTTCTTTGGGCCATATAATGCGGCAGACTTTCCTGATGATGAGGAGCTCACTCATGATGCTTTTGAACTGGACTCGTCGTTATCAGACTCCGATGATGATGAAGATGACGCTCTTGCACCTTCTGGTTGGGAGCCACCTCCACGCACTGCTGCTGACTTATCCAATCCTACTTCAACCCCCTCATCTGAAGCTCTCGTAGGACCATATCTCCCATCACCTGCAGAGCGCGAAGCAGCTCACCGGTCAGCCAGCTCTAAGACCTTCATCGTCCGCTTTCCAGGGGTCCTAGCTGGCGCTCCTGTAGTGAATATGGAGACCACGAGCAGAGCATACTGGCAGTATCAAGATGAGCTTGATGGTCATAGTGCACCGTCGAACGCTTACTACCCTTTTGTCTCAAAGACAGACTGGGAGGTAGCCCGCTGGGCTAAGATGCGGGGTCCCGGCTCAACGTCTTTCTCAGAACTGTTGACGATCCAAGGGGTAAGCATTGTCTCTATACTGCAATGACGTAGGGACTTCCCTGTATTGATGTTGTCATTCTGCAGGTTGCTGAACGTCTCGAGCTGTCATATAAGAACTCTCGTGAGCTTAACAAGATCATTGATAAGCTTCCATCGGCACGCCCTCAATTCGAGCGACATGAAATCGTTATTGCCGATGAAGCGTTTGAGGTGTTCTACCGGAACATCCTTGAATGCATCAAGGCTCTCCTTGGGGACCCCGAGTTCGCTCCACTGCTCCTTCTGGTACCAGAGCGGCACTATGCAGATGAGCAGCACACTGTGCCTGTCTACTTCGACATGAATACAGGGAAATGGTGGTGGGCGACTCAGGTAAGCATACTTGCCATGTCCCGAGCCTTCTTCAACGCTGATGCATTGGATTATAGACCGCACTGGAGAAGGAGCATCCTGGGGCTACCGTCATTCCCATCATTATCTCATCTGATAAGACGCAGCTCACGCTCATTGGGAACAAGTCAGCATATCCCGTCTATATGACGCTTGGGAATCTGCCCAAGGATATCCGCTGCAAGCCCTCGCGCCGTGGCCAGATTCTGCTCGCCTACTTGCCCACATCACGTCTTCTGCATATAACCAACAAATCTGCCCGACGGCGCACCCTCGCGAACCTGTTCCATGCTTGTATGTCTCGTGTCCTTGCCCCACTCTCCTCCGCAGGTGTCAACGGCATGCATTTCGCGAGCGGTGATGGTATCATCCGCCGCGGCCATCCCATCCTTGCTACCTATGTCGGTGACTATCCTGAACAAGTCCTCGTTACTGGATGCAAGACCGGTGAATGCCCGAAGTGTGAGGTTCCTCGCGACAAGCTTGGAGACTCCGTGAACCTCACACGTCCTCTCAGGGACCTTGGCAACATTCTCGATGCACTTGCTGCTCTCGATGAGGGTGTTGTGGCGTTCACTCAGGCATGTCGCACAGCCGGTATTAAGCCCCTCCACCACCCCTTTTGGGAAGATCTACCTTACACCAACATTTTCGTTGCGATCACACCCGACATTCTACACCAACTGTATCAAGGCGTCATCAAGCACCTTCTTGCGTGGATCCAGACGGCATACGGCCCTGACGAGATTGATGCACGATGCCGCCGGCTACCCCCTAGTCATAGCCTCCGCCACTTCTCTAAGGGCATATCAAGCCTGTCGCGCGTCACTGGGAAGGAGCACCAAGACATCTCTCGCATCTTGTTAGGACTCATCATTGGTCTCCAACTCCCTCATGGAGCTTCCTCGGCACGTCTTGTCCGTGCGACTCGCGCTCTCCTAGACTTCTTGTACCTTGCCCAGTATCCCTGTCATACCTCCAAGACCTTGAAGCTCCTCGACGAAGCTCTCCTTGCTTTCCATGCGAATAAGGATATCTTCTGCGATCTGAATATCCGCGAGCATTTCCGGCTACCTAAGCTGCACTTCCTTGAGCACTATCGACGCTCTATTGAACTCTTCGGAACAACGGACAACTACGACACCCAGTTTTCTGAACGGCTCCACATTGACTTCGCAAAAGAAGCGTACCGAGCCAGCAATCGGAAGGACGAGTTCGTGCAAATGACGCATTGGCTGGAGCGGAAAGAGAAGGTCCAGCAGCATGAGAAGTACGTTGAATGGAGGCTTCGTCAACTTGGTCTCCTCCAGGCCCTACCCCCTCACGAGCCTCGAGAACTTGTACTATCATCTTCCGCTGGTGCTTCCTTATCTAGCGCATCACCGCCCACAGACCCAGGTATGTGATAGGTCCTTGCTTTCTTTGTGCTATCGAGTGCTTATGCAGATGCTAGGAGCGACTATGGCTCCCTCTCCAAATGCAAATCCTGAGGCTCGTCCCTCGCGACCACTAATGGGCGACCTAGAGCCTGCTACTCATATACGCATGTCCTGCCATCCATCCGCGAAGGCAGTCAGTCTGGATGACATCGTCACAAAGTATGGTGCACGTTACTTCCGCGACGCCCTTGCGCGCTTTGTTACCGCCGTGAATCACCCTGCTATGCCCGAAAACCAGATTGAGCTGGCCTCAGGCAGCATATACCTCCCATTCCGCGCACTACCTGTCTACCATAAGATCAAGTTCTTGCTGCAGGATACGGACGGCCTTGGTGTGACGCACTATCAAGCTCAGGACGTTGCTCATGCACGACCTGCACATCAAAACAAGTATGGCGGAAGCATTGGCGGCCGCTTCGATACGGTGCTTGTCCGTGCGGCTGCTGATATCCCGGAACGGCTTACGATTCAAGGTAGGTTTGATTGATCTCCTTCAGATGCTCGCTGACCATTTGTGCTTGATTAATCTAAGGTTATCGCATTGGTCAAGTGCGCCTTGTGTTCACGATTCCTCAGAAGGTCATGGATCATCTATTCCCTCAGCTTAACCACGAGTCACGTCTCCATCACCTCGCCTATGTTGAGTGGTTCACGCCGTCCTCAGCTGCCCCTCACCCAGACCATGGCTTATATAGGCTTTCGCGATTGATACGTCATGGACACAGATTATCTAGCATTATACCTGTGCAGCAAATCGAGCGCGCTTGCCACCTGTTCCCGGACTTTGGTCCAGTTGCGCCTCGAGCATGGACAAGTGATACCGTACTGGAGGAATGTACAACCTTCTGGCTGAACACTTTTTCGGATAGATATATGTATATGACTATACACTAGCCGTGATACACTACGTCCATTCCTTATCTGACAGGTCTTTAACAACCTTGAAGGTGCGCGTGAGCCACCTCTCCTCAACTCGGACACCATCCTTGAAGTTGAGGGAATTGCCGGAGGGCTCTCTCCTGCACATATTCTCTGTCAACGTCCTTGCTCTACATCGCATGCGACACTTACTTTGAGATCTCCTCGTTGAAGAAGTCAACACCGCCGACCCAAGTCGCGCGGCCGTTCTCGAGCATCTGAAAACTAGTGACCAGGCTCACCTGGCTACCGGCCCAGAGCCCCTCTCCGCCCTTCTCTGCAGCCCTGACGAGCGGGTCGGCACCAGAATCACTGTCCACGTCTTATGCGAAGCTCTGTCGCGGTGCATTGAGGACGGGCACGAGCATCGGGTTCAGGCCGAGTGCCTGCGGAACCCCTGAGAACCATAGTGCAGGAAGATTTGGCGAAAGGATCTCAGGTCGCTGGACGTGGCTCGACCGGGACAACTGTCGCGGGCGTGTCGCGTTGAGGGAAGTGTGAGGTGAGAGGGGTTCTCGGAGGAGGAAGGATAAGGGAGAACTCGGCGGCGAAGGAGGTGAGAGGCGTGTGCTTCGTCGAGAGCGCAAGGAGCAGGTTTGTCTTTTTGTTGAGTAGCCATACAAGGGACTGGAGTGAAGTCCGATGCATAGCCTGCAAGAGGACATTAGTGTTGCCTACGAGAACGCGCAGGTTCCATACACGCACTTTGTGTCCGGAGCAAAGAAGACTATATGTGTGAATTGCGCAACATCGTCCTTGATGATCCGAGATTCAGCATCCTTGAAGGTGAGCTTGTATCCCTGCTCTACACCGTCAGCCAGAGAGTTAAGTGCAGGAGGCATAGTTTCAGGCGTACTTTCGAGATCGTCGGATAATGGAGAAGTTCTCCTTCTTCAGTGATGGGTCCGGAAGTACTAGAACAGAATCGCCGGTGCTTGAACGGGCGAGCGCGAAGGCAGCCAGCCCCACAAGTGGCAGTAGCAGTCCCGGGAGAAAGCGCATCGTGGGCAATTATTGGTAGCGAGATGCAGCATTATTGAAGACATTGCCAGACCAGTACAGGTACGCACCTAGCGTGACGCTACTCTGCCATTAGACGCAGCAACGAAGACGAGACAGAAAATATAGGACCGGGAGGAGGTGAGTGGAGAGGCTTTCGGTGACACGACAAGCCAACTGGACGCGTGAGGACTGCTATCGCCCGATTGTCCTCAGAGCAGATGCCCGCTCGCCTTGTGGATGGACTCCATTGCCGGTCCGGCAGTGCATCAGCGCATGTTGAGCCTAGGTGCATTGCGAACGAGGTGGGAGAGGACTGAGATGGAGAAATGCAAGCAAGGACGAATGCGTTCATGTGCGTACCGGAACACAGAGCTTGATCACGTGATCGAGTCGTACACGAGCCTAACACTCATTCAGTTGGAATGATCTGCGTTCTGGTCGAGTATGGGAACTTATATCTATTATCGAGCACACAATTGTGGTTAGTTGTATTTTACGAGGGACATTGCTAAGTTATAGATAATTCGCGCGGGAGGTTTTTCCTGATGCAGAGCAGAGGAATCAGCGTCTGCAGCGAAGTACTCGTAATTATCAGCGTTCGAGATTGCGAGATGAGGGAAGCTCCGCGCGAGGCGTTCTGCCCCTGCTACCTCTCGCGCGTGGTCGCTCGTGAAGCCATTGCGGTAAAAGTGCGTCGCCTGCAAGCCTTCAACATCAGAGAATCGATGTGAATGGGTAAGAATGAACGTTCATACTGACCTCATGTATCAGAATTGACGGGCGAGAGTCACGACCTTCCTCTGAGGTGTTGAAGAAGTTGGGACACAAATTGATGACGCGTTGCCTGTAGGTTGGCCTAGTCAACCATTGCAGAACATTGATGAATGGCGTTGTATACGCGGTATAATCAACAAATGCGTATTCTGCTCGATATTCAGCGCAGCCGGTCGGGTTGCAGACATAAGTGTAGTTCGACAGATCGTCCCGATTCAGTGCTTCGAAGTGAGAACGAACCGTGGCGTGTCTCTGCTTGTTGGGCGCCCCGAACCAGCGTCTATAGCGGACGCCTTCGGGTCCTTCGCGGTCCAATTCGCTGTGAAACCGGGGGGTGGGGGGGCCATGATCAGACGTCATGGTCAATGGGAACCACTCGAGGAGAATGCTCACGCGAGAGCGTTCGACACGTATCTTGCAGCCAGCGGTAAAGCACGACCCACGGCGTGGACCTCGGAATCTGTACAGTTCATCGTAGACGGTTGCACGAGGGCTGGCAACCACACGTCTCTCCCGACGACCGGCTGCGCGGGGATCTCTTGAGAGGCCAACAGTCCAGGAGAGGTATGCGTCGGAAAGTTGGTCGCAGCAAAGACACAGACGAGCAACGCTACAGCGGAACGGATAATAGACGTAGCGAGGCATTCATGAGGCGACGAGGCGTACTCGTAGTCGATGAGACGCCCGCCCCAAAAGAACACCAACAAAGCCTTGTACATCAGTAAAGCGTGCTGGAGGTTGAGTGCTAGTTGTGCCAGCGGAGGGCCACGTCTGGCTTGAGAACCCGACGTTCTTATAGTATAATACAGCCCGCCGCCGGAGGTCACGGTACTTCACCGGTCGCTCAACGCTCCTGGAAGATGCATGGGAGACTTCTCCCGTTCGCATCTGAAGACTACCAGAGGGTGCTTTATGACTCATAGCGTCTTCAGCATTTAGGCATTTAGGGCGTTCGACATAACGCGGATATCACTTTGGAGTTGATGAAGAGTTTGGGACGGTCGCGAGACAGAGTCAAATACTCAGGTTCAGCACCGATAACTGTTAGAACTCTTCGTGGTAGTACAAGTGAACTTAGTAAAGACGTACATACCAGTACTGTGGACTTCTGCACTGTCATATTTGCGGGCAGGGAATGTCGCCAAGCTTCGGTCGTCATGACGTCAAAGGTTACGTCTCATTGTAATCTGTACGCTCGAGGTCTGAACGGCTTTGCATCTGAGGAGTACGGAGTAGCGACAAAGCTTGTCGCTCCACAGCAGCGCAACGTAGGAAGCGTGACGTACTGTACGTATCTTGTACAGTGACTTGACGCGTCGCGTATAGCGCAGGCATGGTGGGAGTCTCTACGCATCTGCACGCGTGACCACATGTGGCATAACTTGACTTCGTGCCTTGCCACACTGTCTTCCTAGCGCAAGGCTTCACGTTGTTTCGCTTGTACAGTATATTTTCCAATACACTCGGGAGTGGCGCTCTGTGAACCAGTACTACCATAGCCCCAGGGCGCATACAACGTCCCAACACGTAGTTGATACCGGTACATATCGAGATAGCCATCTTTCTACCCATTGCGTACGGAGCGCGACGTGTAGAAGCGGCACAAGTCACCCTCATGTGAACTGCATAAAACCCAGGTATGCTACATACGTTCCGTTGGTGACTACACGATGGGACTGTCCAATGTCTTTCCGCGAGCATGGGGGCTAACAGCTTCGACGCTTCACATGCATGGGTATTTATCCGTCGAACGTCCTTGCCTTGACAGATTAGATCCAAGCCTGACCTCGTGGGACCTCGTGTATCTGGCCTCACTCGTTCACTCGTTCATAGACCAGTCGCCGTCATCTACAAAGCAGCACCTCTTATTAACCTCGATCACGCTGTCAGCACCCGACAAGCTGCTTACCTGTCTCGTTGTCCTCGTCCTCCGATTCGAAGTCAGCATCGCTGGAGCTCCGTCTCCTCTCCTCACTCATCTTCTGCCTATCCGGACTGCACATCGTCTTCATGTGCCGCAGCGCCGCGTCCCTCCTCGAGAATGGCCTCCCACACCGCCCGCACTTATACTCCTCTACCCTCGCGTGCCGCGTGGTGACATGGCGGCCCATGTTCGCGCTGTCCTTGAACGTCTGGCCACAAACTACGTGCTCGCCATGCTTGTTCTTCGTCGTCCATGGACATGTCAGCGTGCGATCTTCAACGGCAAGAAAGTGTGTCTTCAGGTGCGTCGTCATCTCCGCCTTCTTGCCAGTGAGTTGGGCGTTGCAGCCGACAAAGGCGCACGGCATCAAGCCGCGCTCGCGCTCGTAGCGGTACTCCGGGAAGTGACCCTTGGCCTCCGGAGAGTCGGGGTCGATCGGCGCGAGGGACTCAATGTCGTACGCTGGACGCGGCGGCCTACCACGCCTCTTCGGGGTCGCAAGCGCAGACTTTGACTCAGTAGACGAACGTGACTGCTTGCGTGGCTGAGGCGGCGATGATGCTTCTTGCAGTGGTGACGCCGGCGCCGGCTCTGTTGTCATCTTTCGCTCCTCTTTCGACGCCGGTTTGGAACGTGGAGTCCTCGACGACCGTGCCAGAGTGGAGAGAGTCACCTCGTCGCTCGAGGCGGGCGAAGGTGAAGCCGACGCGACGTGCTTGCGCTTCGTCCCGGAGGCCGCAACCAGGGATCGCCCACGGTCGATGACGGGGGCCTGAGTCTGTTTGACTGGCATCGACGTGAGATCGTGGGATAACTTGCTTGCGACGAATCGGAATGTCTTCATCTGGAACTGCGCGTACGGCTCCGAGGGGCGGCCACGCGTCTTACGGCGTGGCGCCTTGCTGCCCGAAGCCTGTCCTGCAGCGGTACGTCCAGGAGGTCCCTTACGCTCATCCAGACCCGTGCCGACCGATGCCGAGCTCAGACTTTGAGGACGGAGTGACACATCGTCCGAGTCGTCATCGATGGGGAGAGAAGGATACAACTGCGGGATCGCCTGGGTTGAAACGTGAAATTCGGGTCTCTGGTGGGATTCCGAACGAGATGCATGCATCGCTTCTAGAGGCGAATAGCTTCTGTTGCGCTTGTGTTCGCTCATCGCCGCGTCGTCCTCGTCCGTGGGTTCTGTATCCGTGTGCCCGTCCGAGTGTGCGGCCGTGGACCAGGACGCCACGCTTGGGCTGGGACTGGGCGGCGGACTCGACGTGCCTCTGCGCGCGACGCTCGCGACACTGACGGTGCTGCCGCTGAACGATGGACGAGACGCGCCCTCGACGAATTCCGGAAAAGAGGGAAGCTGGACGCATGCGCGCTTCAAGGGCGGCGTCAGTCCATGCATGTAAGGTGAGTTGTCTCCAGAGGCGCCCAGGGGCCCACACGAACGAATGGGTGGAAGCACGACGCTTCGGTCGTCCCAGCTGGCTGCGCGCTCGTGCTGCGCGACAGGAGAGAACGTCGCGGGGCGGAGGCGTCCGGTCGATGTGCGCAGGAGAATGTCGCTCTCGGACGGCACGGGCGCGCGATTGGGAATTCCAGGCAGAGCCTCCGAGAAGCTCGACAGAGAGGGACGGCTGCTCGATGGACCAGCCGAGTCTGATTCGGGGGCTACATCCTCGGCCGAGCCTTCATCCTCATCTTCATCCATCTCGACGTCGTCCTGTCCGCGATTCTGCGCCCACGTGCTATCCCTTGGCTCTGCCAGATACCCAGGAGCGTCTCGTGTGAAAGACCACGACCCAGAAAAGGCACCTTTGAGGCCCCCTGCCGCGGTCAAAGTCGTGAAGCGCATGCTGCCTTCTAGGCTAGGTACAGCACCGGTCGTAGGGGGTGCAGGGGCATAGTGCAGTCCCCGGGGAACAGGCGGCCGAGTTGGAGGCTGTCTCGAATCGGATGCTTGCTGAGTCCGTCCGTTCTGCGACGCGCCACACTGCCCGGGATCGCTACTGGGAAAGTCAAGTCAGTAGCTGCCGCGAGATCTGCAGTGTGCGACGTACACAACGGCATGTGTGGGGTCACACGGGTCTGTAGAGATGTTCGACCGCGGTGCGGTGCGAGACAGAATAGTCGGCGTCTGCCTTGGGGAGTCCCAATAGTTCATGATTCTCTCGGCAGCGTGTTTCTGCGCGTGTTGGTAGGCGTACGGAGACGACGCGTCGCCGCGGGTGCTCGCAGAAGTGCGCGGTGGCGATGCGGCGTAGTGCCGCTCGTGGCTGTCGATTTGTAGTGTGGCCGTCATCGCGCTCATCGGATTATATACGGTGTGGCGGTTGAAGCCTGGGCAGTGCGTGACGCTGTGGGTACAAAGCAGCCGGAGGCGGACAAGGCGCGCAGCCGGCGAGCCGAATCAAAGCAGGAGTTGGTCGGGCCTAACGTCGACGGTGGCGCGATCAACACTGACTTCAAAGAGAGTGAGACCGTAGGAAGCCACACATACAGTCTTCGCTCAAAGCTCGCGCTTCCTGTGTGGTGGGCGAGCGAGCGGGATAGGCTGCGCTGGCTGTATAATGCACCACGGAGCTGTAGCTCGGGGTACCAGTCTAGTTGCTGTGGGATAGTGGATGGGGGGAAATGCTGCACAAAGCCAGCCAGCTGGCACTGCTGGCGATGACACTCGGTCTGTCTGCGACGACGGCAAGGACTAGGATTCAGAGTGCGGCGGACATGGGGCCCGAGAAAGGGCGTTTTATACGGGGGAGTACTGTCCGGCTGCGGGCCCGCAACTCGTGTCTTCATATCTGCAGATTCGCTCCGAGGCCGGGGGTGGGCAGTCGCCACAGCGGGCAGGGTGAGGGATGCACGCGTGGACGCGCTATGACAACGGCTCACGGCCCACGGCCCACAGGTAAGGAACCGTGACAGAGGCGAGGGGCTAGACCGGCGCCGGAACGAGAAAACAAAGGGACCGTAATAGGGTCGAGCGACCGCAAACGGGCGCGATGCATGATTCGAAATGTCGTCGCTGGTGCTTCTGGCGTGCGGAACAATGGGCGGAGTAGTCTGTGCCACTGGGGCAGAACAAAGGCCACGACCGGCTCGCAGCCACTCGCAGCGACTGCTGACAGCTACCGCGTGATATATTCGAGGCGCTAACGCGTCGTCCTCGATCAGGCGCCCGAGCTCTCATTCGCCACAGTGGCCCACGGACCGCATTGATCCGCCATCGACAAGCGCCGGTGCCTGTGCTGCACTTCGGAACAGCGTTCCATCTGAATGTGCAGAAGCAGAGAACCAGCGGAGACGTGTGGCCTTCCGGTGCCCTCTCCTTGGGTGGCTCAGCGATGATGACGGGCTAGACCACATCGACCACCCAATCCGAAACGGACCTCTGAAATGAAGGGCAAGGCCTCTCCTGCAGCTACACCCACGCTTCGCCCCCGGACGAGCGGTTTCCCGCGATTCGCCAGAGCGACGCAGATCAGGCGATGGTCAGGCGTGGCTCGTGCTCACCATGCGGATCGCTACGGCCACCCCAGTTTCGCGTCCACTACAGGGCGATCATTGAATCCTGCGACAGTTGGTCCACAGTCCAGACCCTCTCTCACTCCGCGCCGCGCTGGTGCAGCCTTCCACCAATCGCATTCCCCCAGAGTCTGCAGAAGCCGTGAACGTGAGAGCGTTGAAGGACCTGCCATAGGAAGCCGGCCCGTACAAGGTCCCCGGACCAGGTGCTTGGCCTGCTCTTGTACGTGAATAAGAATGCTCACCGCTTGAGCTGTAGCGAGCACTTAGCTCGCTGACCTCACTGTGCGATGATCCGAGTCGCATACTGTAACTCATGGCTAAGCGTTGGCAGAAAGCCCGGTCAAAGCCTGTAGTAGCTTTTGCCTCACAGCGCTCATACAAGCTTCAGCACCTGCCTTTTTGAGCATAGCCACCACGCTCACCGCGACGGGCCCCTACCGCCAGTGAGTCCCACGATGATCGACTGTCCTGCACTTGGCTTAGCTTGAGCATTCTCCGAGTCTACCGCACCTAGCTAGTTGTGCTTCGCCAATCAAGCCTTCCAGTCTGGCCTATCTTCGTCTGCTCGGCGGGTCCCTCGGAATCACTCGCAGAAAGCCTCCGCGATCCCGTCTCCTCACCTCGATTCCCAGCGCGCGGCGCCACCGGAAGGCTCGACCGGTACCCTCGATTTACGACCGTCATCCGCCGCCCCCTTCTTGTCAGGCCCAATCCATGGCCGTCTCGACCTGGAAGCAGATCCCCGCTGCGGGCGATGCACCGGGATTCCGCGTCTTCGAGGGCGAACTCGAGAAGCCCTCGCTTGATGACAGACAATACAGAGTCCTCGAGCTGCACAATGGGCTCCGCGCTGTTGTTGTGCACGACCCCGCAGCGGACAAGGCCGCCGCGTGCTTGGCGCTGACGGTGGGCTACATGCTAGACCCAGTGCGTACCCTTGCATATCTGCATCGCAACGCCGCCTTATTGTACGTTACGGGGCCGTCTGCTCACCGCTGGCAATAAATCTCGTCCAGGACGATGTGCCAGGCCTAGCTCACTTTTGCGAACATATGATCAGCAAGGCGAGCGACATAAGAAGCGATATGAGATGTGCCAGATCCCTGAGCTGTCATTGTTCGCTTTATTCAGGGCTCGGAGCCGTATCCAGCTGAGAACGACTTTCTATCAGTGAGTTTCACCGAGGAGGCTCATCATATCGGTCTCCATCAGTCGTAATGTGCTCATGAGAGCAGTTCATCAGTGCAAACGGCGGCTCCCGCAATGCCGCAACCGGGCCCACATACACTGAGTATTGGTTTTCCATCAGCCCGGCGGAACTCTCGGGAGGCCTCTCGCGCCTCGCTGCGTTCTTCTACGCCCCGTTGTTCACGGAGTCGCTTACCTCCCGTGAGATCAACGCGGTCGACTCTGAGTTCAAGCGCAATTTGCAGAACGATGGCAGACGCGTCGGACAGGTCGTGAAAAGTCTGAGCATTCCGGGGCATCCCTGGGCCAGGTTCGGGACTGGTAATTATGAGAGCCTGTCAGAAGCAGCTCGGCGCGCAAGCGAAAATGCGAGCGAAGATGTAGTTCTGAGGGAGACTCGTAGACGACTCGTGGAGTGGTGGAAAGAGCAGTATTGCGCGTCCAGGATGATGCTAGCAGTCATCGGCAGAGGTGGGGATTTGCAAGGCACCACACCGCCATGATTGACCGTCGTCACAGAGTCGCTGGACGAGCTGACCTCTCTGGTGGTACCCTCTTTTTCCAAGATACCCAATCGAGGGCTGGACCCGAGACCGGCGTTCAAAGACGACATCTGGAGTCCTGAGCACATGGGCGTAAGTGCGCGCGTCTCTCGCATTCAACATTCACGTCGTAAATTATCAACATTGCAGACCGTGGTATTCATACAGACGGTGAAGGATTACCATGCCTTCAGCCTGTCCTTCCAGCTCCCAGACCTACGGCAGCACTACTCGACTAAGCCTGCTTCGTTCCTTGCGCACTTCCTTGGACATGAAGGCCCCGGAAGCATCTGCGCCTACCTGAAGAAGAAGGGCTGGCTGTTAGATCTCAATGCAGGTCCTTCCGGTAGCTCCCGCGGCGTCCAACTCTTCAAGCTGCATGGTCGCCTCACGCTCGAAGAATACGGCATGTTTCTCCAGAACGGCTCTCTTCGAGGAAGATCTGACTTGTCTGCTAGTGCACTACCGTGATGTTCTCCGGACCGTTTTCGACTACGTCTCCCTTCTGCGTGCCTCCCCGCTTGAGCCATACCACTTCGCCGAGGTCAGCACCATGGCCGCGACTCGCTTTCGCTTCAAGGAGAAGACCCAGCCCCACAGTTACGCGAGTATGCTTGCTCACGCGCTTGCTGAGCCGTATCCACCGGAGTGGCTTCTCAGCGGTGCGCATCTTTATCGCGATTGGGACGAAGAGCTAGTCAGACGTGTGCTTGAGGGTTTTGTGCCCCAGCGGGCGAGGGCAACGCTTGAAGCAAAGACCCACATGGAGGACGTCTTAGGTAATGACGTAAAATGGCAGACAGAAAAGTGGTATGGAACGCCATATGCGGTTAAAAACATGGAGGACACCCTTGTGAGCTCGGTGAGTCAGTTCTCTACTGCTTCGCCTGGTGGATGCTGAATGCCTATATCGTAGCTCAGTGAACCAGTAAACCCTGAATTGCACCTTCCTGCACCGAACCCGTTCATTCCGGACAATCTCTATGTAGACAAAGGCGAAGCGTGCGAGGTTGGTTCGAGCTTCACTGCCGACGAGTTCAAGCTGGATACATGTTGATTGTTATACTTCACTCCAAAGCCCCCAAAGGATCCTACGCTTGTCAGTGGGTCGGACAAGTCGCAGCTCTGGCACAAGAAGGACGATCAATTCTGGGTGCCGAAGGCCCATGTCCGCTTGGACATCAAGAGGTATGCAGTTTCTAACTCGATGGCCCACTCCTCATGATGCTCAGTCCACCTTGTCAATAGTCCACTGTCGTATGCGACTGCGCGTCACGCCATGCTGACCCGGTCAGTCCTGTCGTCCTGCATGACATACCCGGCGCTAATACCTGGTACGGGCTAGCCTCCTTGTCGACCTTGTCGAGGACGCTCTTGCCGAGTTGACGTATGACGCGTCTCTTGCCGGGCTATCCTACTCCGTCGTGAACCAGATCGAGGGTCTCACGGTGTCCGTGGGCGGCTTTAGCGATAAGATCCACGTTCTGCTCCGGACAGTGCTTGAGAAACTTTGTGAATTGCGGGTGCAACCTGACAGACTGCGCGTCTTCAGAGAGAAGGTGATGACCATTGTGGGAACCTCGACGCCGGGGTGCTCATGACAGGCAACCAGATCAAACGGCAATACGAGAACTTCTACATCGGTCAGCCGTCCAGTCTCTCAGAGAGCTATGCTACATGGATGTTTATGCCGACCGTCTGGACGCCCGAGCAGAAGCTTCCTGAGCTATCGTGTAGGTCCTTCGTTCTTCACTAACTACTTGAGGGTTGACCTGAGCAAACAGCGATCACTCAGAGCGACATCGAGCGACATCGGGATGACTTGCTCGCCAAGGTCTTCATTGAAGCGTTGGTGAACGGGAATATGACTCGTGAGGTATCGAACCAGGCTTCGGCTGGAGCTCTTTCATGGCTAATGCCCACACCAATAGCAATCTATGGACATCCTCCACCTCGCGGAAGAGTGCCTCAACTCTCGACCACTCATCCCGACTGAAGTACCGCGTCAACGCTCCCTGGTGCTACCTCCAGGTTTGCCTCGTCGCGCCTCCTGATCCCGCACACTCTGAATCGCAAATCCGGGATAGGCTCCGACGTTGTCTCTCGCCGAAGGCATGCGAATCCCAAGGAAGTCAACTCCAGCCTGTCGTATTACCTGCAGGTTGGCGAGGCTCCAGATGTGAAGTTGCGCTGCACCCTGGCGCTCATCGCACACATGATGCGCGAGCCTTGCTACTCGACTTTACGCACGGAGGAACAGCTTGGGTGAGCCGTCCCCCACTGGCTGTCCTCTATGCTTCCTATAACTCATCTCATTGGCTTTGACAAAATAGTTACGTCGTGGCGTCCTCGCAGTGGTCCGTTAACGGTACCCTCGGGCTCGGCATCCGAATCCAGAGCACCCGTGCGCCCTGGTTCCTCGAATCCCGCGTTGACGCCTTCCTCGAGACGTTCGGCGCGCGGCTCTCATCTATGCGCGTCGCCCAATTCGAAGCGCACAAGGAGGGGCTCGTCGTGAAGAAGCTCGAGCGCGTCAAGGACCTCGGCGAGGAAACCGCCCGGTTCTGGGGCCACATCCGGAGCGGGTACTACGACTTTGTCCGGCGTGCGTCCGCTTCTCCTGCTTGCAAGACAAGGGTAGGATTGCTGACCGCGCGATGCAGACGAGACGGACGCGTCCGTCATCCGCGAGCTCCCCCTCGAGGAAGTCGTGCGCACGTACGACGCGCTCGTTCGTCCGTCCTCCGGCAGCCAGACGCGCAGGAAGCTCTCCGTGCATCTCGCCTCCCAGCAACTGCACGAAGAGCCTCCGCCTACCCCCTCACCCGCTGAGCCACCACAAGCCACACTCAAAGTCACCCTGGTCGCCCAGGGCATCGCCGGCAGCGCAGAAGAGAGCACCTTCAAAGCGGGCCTGACATGCGCACCTGCGGCGATCCCCGTCATCTCGGCCGCTTTCGGGGAGTACGGCCAGGAGCAGTTCGGACGTGTCGCCGGCAGTTTTCACCGTGGCCTTTGGGGTGGCGCTGCAAGCGACATTCTCCGGGGATCAGAGAATAAGAAGGGCACCGGGGGCGCTCCGGTGGACACGAACTGCGCAGCGTCGAAGACGACTCCGGCACGGCTGTGAACGCGCTTCCCTCATTCACCAGGTTGGCGGTGCAAGGGGCAGCATTCGCCGTCCCAGGAGCAGCATGATGGTCGCACTCGTGTGCCGTCGAGTACAGCGCGACGTGGGATTGACCGTTGGGAAACTCTTCCCGTGCAGGAACACCATCCTCCAACTCAGGAATAGTGCTGATAAGATTGTGGCCGCAGAAGCAGAGAGGTGGTTGTGATGGCGTCTATGGGTGCCGTTGGCACACCAACACTCCAGGTACATTACATCCTGCAATCTATGGCCTGAACTGTACCATGCGTAACGGCTTCTCCCCAACGAAACCCTCTTCAGCATCGGACAACCGGGATCCCTTCCACGCCCATGTCCTTGCCAACAATCTGTTCGAGTGACTGGTCGTGAGCGCAAGCACGGATCCCGAACGGCTGGCTTCCACCAGACTATCGTCGACATGCTCCTAGCGCGCTCTCACCAATCTCTACAAGTGTTTCGTCGATCTTCGAAGACTTCTTCATCTGCGACATTGGTATTGTATATCAAGAGCTGCCTCAGCCTCTCGGACACGTCGGCCATGAAGCGCCCAACGGATCTGAAAGGCGGTTCTTTATCAATGACTGCATGGACGAATGGCCCGACTAATGGATAAGCCGTAACGAGGATGGACAAGCTTCCCGCGCAGTGCGAGCATCGGGACCAGCACGAAGCACGTCTACACCAGTGCATGGCGCACAGCCCGAGACGCCCGAGCTGGCCGATCTATGGCCTAATATGAGAACACATTATCGATAATCCTGTGCGGCTAGCTATACGCTGAGAGTCGAAAGAGAGCGTGATATAGAAGTCCATACGCGGAAAGTCAAAAGTCACCCAAAAACACAAATATGAGAAGAAATAGTGCGAGCAGAGCTATAGACGTAGCGTCGTGATGATGTCCTGTCTGTATGCAAAGTCCATGCCAGCGAACGAATGATCCGTGAGAACAGCCGCGCCACAACCACGCCATTCCTCCCCCCTCCTTTTCCCCAGGCCTCTCGGAGCCCTGTAGCCCTCCGAATGCTCCAGCAGAGGGAAAGAAGTTGGACCACGACGCTTAGCGAAGCGCTTGCCGTATAAGCGAGTATCCGGACAGGAGCATGATGATGAAGGTCACGGAGAGACTGACAAACGCGGGATGGGCCAGGTAGTCTGACACCGCGCCATTACATGTTGGACACACCCAGCCTGTGAGAGTGCAAAAACGGACGACGAGAAGGAAGCGCCAACACCGCACCGATCAGCAAAATTCCGACGAGGCTCAGACAAAGCGAACGAGACACGCACTCTCCAGTGGGGTGTATGGCAGTGGTGTGTACAGCGCAAACTTGAGCGCCGAGTTCTCCGAGAGCAGGCCTGGCGCCCTCGCCGCGCCGGGGCCTCTGTCGTCCCAGATGTGGAGGACGTACGTCGCTTCTACGAGCGGGAGGTTCGAGTGTGCCGTCTGGTACGCCCAGAGGTCCCAAGTGACGCTCGTGGCGTCTCCGGGGATGACGCCGTCCGTGGGGCCGACGGGGTAGGTGTTGCCGTTGTCGCAGACGGCGGATACCGTGAGGTGCGTGGGGGTGGAAAGGACGTCGGTGAAATTCCAGGCGAAGGTGACCGTGTTCGACGGCGCGATCTTGTAGTACGAGGTCGCCGTCTGCGGCGGCTGGGTGATCGTCAGCCCGCCCGCGGGTGCGGACTGGGGAATCTGCACGGCGCTGCTGCTTGCTGGGCTCTGGTTCTGGCTCTGACTTTGTCCCTGCTGTTGTTGCTGTTGCTGCCGAGCAGCGTGATGGTTGGTCTTCCCGTGTCCATATCCATTCTGTTTGCCGTTGCTGTCCATGTTGAAGGCGCCCTGGTCAGCGGAGGAAGAGCAAAGAGCGAATTAAAGGGAGAGAACGAGGGGCGGTGTCGTCAGAGAGGTCGTGGTCACGGTCAGCGAGGATGGCGAGGTCGAGGCTCGTCGCGACACTGCTCATGTTCCGTGACGTTTCATGTCACATGCTGTGACCTTTTTTCGGTCACGTTGCCCGCTCTCGTCGTGGGTTGATGGCGACGACGCCCTTGCTGCTCAACTGCCACGGTCGCTGCTATGGACGCACTCGGACGGAGGGGAAATGTTCAGAGTGAGGATTTGACCTCGGTTCTTGCTGATGAAGATAGTGTCCTCTAGTTGGCTGTCTCTCGATACGGGAATGACTCTGGCATCCTTCATAATTCCAAAATGGCTATGGTAGTGCCTCCGACGCGCAGCTGGGCAACTGTGATCCGACAGACCTTGGGTATACATCAAATCGAATGCATGGCTGTTGCAGCAGCGTGGCTCAACAAAGTCGTGCGAGCTGGTGATATTCATCATTCCGACTCCCAGGCTTCGTCCGCCGTGGGCTCTGGAGAGCACAGTGTGGGGGCTCTCGCCGACAGCCGACGGAACAGCGAGTGTGCTGCATTACTGGACGCGTGGAAGCTCTTGTGCTGTTTCTGGACATCCTCGGGGGACGCGCTGTGCTCGGAGCTGTGCGGAAGACACCCACGCTGCGCAGTGCGCGGCATCTTTGGCGCACTTTCCGGGTTGTCGACAAGTCGACTTCTCGCTGTCGTAATGCGTCCTTCGTTCCCTGCTGGGCACAGCTAGGCTTGTCCCACTCTTTTTGCCGTGCCGTGATTTGCCCTCTGCGGTCCGTGTTCATCATTCGTCTGCACAACAGCTCGTCAGTTAGAGGCAGGACGATCATCGACATCCTTCGCTAGCGCTGTCCCAGCATCCGCTCTCTCGGTCTCGCCCGACCCCTGTGCGCCTCGGTCTCGGTCTCGACTCACATATACGTACGAAACGCCCCGGTCTCGCGTCCTTCACAATACTTCCTCGTCATATACCTCATCCCGCAACTTCGTCTCTCCTTTTGTATACCCTTGTCTTCCCTCCTGTTTCACTGCAGACGCTCCTTATATTTGGCTATGGCCCTTGCTCTTCCTGCCCCAAGTTCTGTGGCTCAGGTCATGCCACCGACCAGATCGTCGTCAATGAAGTCTACGCCTTCCTCTTCACCAGCGAATTCGACCTTTGCATCCCGCATAGTCTTGTCTGCCGAGCCGCCGTCCTCTGGAGTCCGTTACGCTGACGGAACTTTTATCGTGCACAGCCCCGCTTCCCTTTCTCCAGAAGAAAGCGACGACGTCCCTCTAAGTCCCATCGTCTTCCGTCCGAACGAAGATTACGAGCGCAACAGACTCTCCTTCATCCCGTCGCCGCCCTCAGCCGCATCCTCGCCCTCATCGGCGCACGACGACCCCCCCTCCCCTATGGTGTTCAGCCATCCGAACTCCAGCAGCCCCTCGCTCGCACTACCGCCGCCGCTCGCACCCATGTTCCCGCCCTCGTCCCAGCAGTTCTCGTTCGAAGCGAGGCTGAAACGCCCCCTTCCGCCGCTTCCCAAGGTTGTCACCCACCCTGACGGCGGCGCGACGGAGACAGCATCACGTCAATGCTCGCCTGCGCGGACGCCAGGCAGAGGCAGCCGCGCGGCTTCTCCATCAAATAGCGACAGCGACGGCGCGAGCCCGTTCGACTTCTCGCCATCCCCCTCAGGCTCGTCTTCGCACTCGCCAGCCACTTCGACTTACACCACCGCCTCGTTCGACGTGCCCGACAGCGCCAAGCCCGTGGTCGTCGAGATCCTCCCCCGCAACGAGTCGCTGGCGCACCTGAGGCCGAAACACCTCGCGCTGACGATCCCCGCTCGCTCACAGTCCGCGCCGCTGCCCCAGATAGACATGCCCAACACCAGCGCATCGTTCGCACACGTCGTCGCCGTGAGCCCGCATATCTCCGTGACGCCCGCGTCGCCCCTGCCCCAAATGCAGTTCCCCCTCCAGACGCCAGGGCGGAAGAAAAAAAGGACGGCCTCGGCGACGTCGATCGTTCTCCCATCAGACGGTGAGGACGACGGTGGCGAGCCGCTTTCACGTCTTGACTCGAGGGCCTTGCCTTCGCCTGCGGGCGCTCGGTCCCCATCCCCGGCGCCATCGCTGACGCCGTCTGCCTCGTCCACGTCTACCAAATCCAACACGAAGTCCTCGCCAAAGTCTACGCTTAAACGCATCGCGTCCAAGACAAAGCTTTTCGGGCGGCGCACGCTGTCCTCCTCGGATTCCTGGTCAGAAACGGGCACGGGGGCAAAGGGGGACGACCTCGACGACGAAGGCACAGTCGTCGGACACGGGTCGCTCTCGCTCGACGGGCAGACCCTCCGTCCTGGGACACGCGCCCGCTCCGAGAGCCCCTTCGGGTTGCACCACGAACGCAGGACGCCTTCCATTGACCACGACGGCCATCACCATCCCAAGAGCCTCCCGTCCGACGCGCCTGCTCCTGCGTGCCATAAGCTCGCGCGCGCGACGCCCCGCGTGGAGATCGCGGAAGTGACGCTGACGCCGCACGGGGACGTCTGGGAGGCGCGCGAGCTGGAAGAGGTCATCCCGAAGCTGCGCCAGCTCAGGGCGCCCGCGAGGATCAGGATCTGATCGCCTCGCGCGGCAGACGTCGACGTCGCGAACCTCGAAGCGGATCGAGGCTCTGCCCGCGCGCGGACGCTGCCATTCGCGGAGAAGCGCATGCTCATATCGGGATGTACCGCGCTCGGAAGGGAAGGGTTAGAAGCCCTTCGCGGCTCGCCTGCGGCGACGGTTCTTCTTCTCGTTTTGAAATTCTTCGCGATGATGCTCTGCTCGGACTCATGCATGTCATGTCATGATCGATGACCGTTACTGCGTGCAGACATCTCGTCGTCAATTGTTTTCGCTCATTTATCTTTATTTCTGCTCGCATGTCTTCTCTCACAATTCTTTCCACGCCTGCTGTCGTCTCTCCTGCGTTTCATCGGCCACGTCTCATGCTTGCTGTCACCTAACCTTATGCCCCGCGCTAGGCTACGCACCACCGCTTCTCCAGCTTAATTTTCGCAAGCAGGAAGTCGGTACACGAATGGACTTGTACTGTTACGTAGGCCGCCTAGGGACGCGGGCTGTTGTATATCACCCTACGGTACATCCCAGCACGACCCTGCCTCCCAATATCCCCGTTTGGTACCACGTATCGTAGCCGACCTCTCATGCACCCACCCATCTCTCATAGCGAAACGGACTTCGGTCGGTTCTGTTGTATCACCTACCCACCCGTAATATCTCATTAATTTCCCCGTGCATCTGCTGCTTCCGGTGATGCCTCGACGTAGCGACGCGCCACAACTTCGAAGTGCAAGCATGTGCTATTCATCAGAAGACTTCGAGGAGGTGCCATATCGTCACATCGAAGCCCCCAGCTCGACGTGCGGCTTCGTCTGGAATTATCGGGGAATTTGCATGCCGCTTGGGCGAGCGAGTGTCGCTCGGTGATTATCGATTATCCCCGAATTCGTGTCAATCGTCCGAAAGGTAGCAAGCGACTTGTATCGGGAGAGTGAGAGTCGTTGACGCACGTCTTGCATGCAATTTGATCACGACGTGCAAGTACTGTCAGGCCTCCTCATCCCAGAGAGGATCTTTGCTCGGGATCGTCGGCGTCTGCTACAAGGGCCAGCCTCTCGATGCCAGTGCCTGTTCATCGATACATCACGGATCTGTGCACTGACGTCGCAACAAATTCGCCTCTGCGTCACAATTCCGACCTGCACAGAAACCAGCTGTCGCGCTCGCAGCTCTCGATGAGAGCCGGTGGTGCGACACGAGAGATTCACGCAAGAAAAGACAGGGTTCGAGTCCGTCGATTCGGTGAATACTATCGGAATACAAGGGGACGCCGGACCTATATAGGTAGTCGAGAAATGAGACAGTAATTATTATATAAACCAGGGGAGGCAGGGAAAGAGAAACAAGGGCTCGAGGTTAGGTATAGAAATGGCTAGGAAGGGAATAGAGCGCACGCGCGCTGCTACATTCGCCCTCCGGGTATCGTACCACGATGCCCTTCGTAAATGAGAGCCGTACTGGGGACTAGTTGAGCAGGTCGTCGGGAGTCTCGAAGAGGTCCAAGGAGTCCAGCCCGTCAAAACCATCCGCGGTATCGACTCCGACCGCAGTGAGTGCCAGAGCTGGGTCCTCGTCCACTTGGATGGGGTCCTCGATAATCGCGAAGCTCGAGATGGGAGCTTCAACCGACCGCAGGGGGGATAGAGAGGCGGCACCCGGCTCGGTAGCGAGCGGAGAAGCCTTCTTCTGGCGCTTGCGAAGGGGAGGGGGGCTGTCCCCGACGTGGCCTCCTCTTTTCCCCACCATGGCGACAGCCCTCAACCGGTCAAGCCTCGCCCGCTCTCGTTTGGCCTCGCGGGCTTCGTACCCAGCGCGGGCGTTGTCGGACGCGCGGAGGCTCTGCTGAGCGGTGCGAAGGAGGAGCCTCTTGATGAGGTCCTCTTCTTCTACCGACTGGCGTGTCGTCGCAGCGGAGGATCCGGCAGAGCCATAAGGGAGAAGAAGAACCGAAGGGATGGCCCGCCTGAGGTGAGTGTCGTCGTGGCCAGACTCGAGAGGGGCGAGCTCGTAAGGAACTGTCGTGTCCAGACTCCAGATATGTCGGAAGACCTCATAGCCGGAGGGGATATACCGCCGCGCGAGGTCAAGTTTGTATTGCCTACGGCGGAGGTCGGCATCGAGGTCGAGGAAGAGCTGGAGCTGCGACGGGACGAAAAGGAGTGTTTCGGGGGCCTCAGGGTCCTTGGCGATGACGTCGCCGGTGGGCAGGATGGTGATGTGGGCGTGTGCAAGGACCATTCCGAGACGTGACGATAAGGACGGAAAGCGATCGTGTTGCGGAAGGATAGGCGGGAGGCGGTTCGAGTTGGGGATGCTAGGGATGGAGTGCGAGTTGTGCTGATTTTTTATAGGCTTCTGGAGGACCGTGAAGAGGTCTTCGGTGGACACCTCCATACTCCCCACGAATATTTGGGGGTCGTCCGGAGGCTTCCCGCTTCCGACCGGCAAGTCTGAAACAGACTCAACACCCGCGGTGTCAAGATAGTCCTCGAGCGAGCTCAAGTGCGCCACAGAACTTAGTGGTAGCCAGGTACGGTCACCGGACTTCCACAGCACCTCGAATACTGAGTTCTGGCCCTGACCGCGGTGTGACACCAGCCGCTCGATCGCCCATTCACCTTCATATTCTCCCAGGTCATAAACTTGTGAGTCAAGTCTCCCTGGGAAGAGCCGGTCGTCATTCGGCTCATGCACCCGCAGCAAGGACGAATGAAACACATCGTGGATTCCTCGCTGGCGCATCGCGGCGGGGATCTCAACCTGAAAGGAGTAGTTACCGAAGTCTCGCACAATGCGGTAAGGCCCGATATACTTGGGAGCGAGCTTGCGGGCTAACCCTTTAGGCAGTGAAAGATTCTTCGTTGCGACATAAACTAGGTCACCTTCAGCAAAGGGCGCAGCCCGTCGCTTGCGGTTGGCGTCTCGTGTCTGCTTCACGCGTGCCGCTATCACGCTGTCGTGAGCCGCCATAATTGCGGCTTTCATCTTCTGGGCATACGCGCGCACGCCCGGGTACTCCTCTGAGGTTGGGTTCTCCCATATCATCGAGCGCGGCATCTGTCCCGAGTTCAGGAAAAATGGTGCATAACCGGTGGACTCTGACCGGGCTAGATTAATGGCGAACTCTATGGCGGGGAGTTTGATAACCCAGTCTCGCTGAGCGGTACCGACACATTGCCGCAGCATCTGAGACACGGTGCGATTCGCGCGTTCGGTGGATCCATCGGACTCGGGGTGGTATGCACTAGACATACGCAATTCAACCCCTATAAGCGCATGTAAGTGCTTCCAAAACATGCTAGTGAACAGGACGTCTCGGTCGCTGACTATAGACTTTGGGAGCCCATGATGTTTGTAGACTTCGGCAAAGACTAGCTCAGCCACATCTCGTGCGCGGAAGTCCGTACGGCTGGGTACAAGATGTACCATGCCAGTGAGCAAGTCTATTACAGTCGTAATCGCGTCATAGGAGCCATTCCTGTCTCTGGATTCCGGCAGGGGACCCACAAAGTCAATGCCGATGGATTCCCAGGGTGAACTAGGTACGGGGAGAGGATTTAGCATCCCATACGGTTTTTGATTGGATGGCTTACTGCGTTTGCAGGTCATGCAAGTATTGCAGTAGCTCCGTACGTCTGCCAGTAGGGACTTCCACCACACGTGGTCACGCAGGAGACTTGCCGTCTTGGCTGCTCCAAGATGCGCGAGAAGCGAATGAGCATGGGTTATTAGGATTTCCCGAGCGCTGCGACCCTCAACGAGTACGTGCGGGATACACAAGACTTCCCCACCCTGATCCCTAAGGTAGACCAGACCCTCTCGGACTGCGAAGTTCTTGTACTGACGCGGATCTGCCAGGATCGGCTGGAAGAAGGCATCCTCGTGATAGCGCCCTCGGATAGCGGTCTCGAGGTGTATGCCATCTGACATGGTCACGACATGGTCAAGCAATGTCTCTTTACTGGTGGCTGGAGTATGGGCTAACTGGGTTTGATTTTCTGGTTGTCCAGATGTGTCTGCACACTCTAGCGGACTCTGCAACTCGTGCGCTGATGTGTCTTCTAGTGGCCGTTGCAATTCCCGGGACGATAGACTGTCTGGCAGCCGTACCGCTCTGTGAATTGGCACGCCCTCTGGCGGTTCCTTCATTCCATGTGTCGGCGCACTGCCTGGTCCTTGTATCCCCTGGGAATGACTGGGGGTCTGCGGTGGTGGCTCTCTGCTCACGCCCTCCTGTCGTTGTTCACGGGGTGGATGAAGAACGACACGGCGGATTCTCTTGGCAAACTCGCGCGCAGTCTCAGGGCGACCGGATTCAGCGGGTCGCACACGGTTAGTGCCCTTCTTCGTCACGGGTAAAGTCACTGACGCACAAGGGACAGAAGCCTGTGCTTCCGCACCAACAAGAAGTGGTGCCGAGATAGCACACGCAGACAGGTAGGTTGCGGTGCTGTCCGCATCGTCATGTAGTGTGTACTCGGAAGGTGATCGGACAAGGCCCGGCGGGTCATGTGCATAGATGCGCGACAGGGCGTCCGCGAGGACATTCTCGACGCCAGGGATGTATTCAATATTGAAGTTGTATTCAGATATTTTCTCGAGCCACCGTGCTTGGCGGCCCGACAAGTTCCGCTGGCTGAGGAGATGGACCAGACCCTTATGGTCTGTAACCCAAGTGAAGGCACAGCCAAGAAGAATATCACGGTGGCGAAGCATGGATTCGACTCCGGCCAACATCTCAATCTCGTGGACGGGGTAATTGCTCTGCGCAGAGGAGAGCTTAGCGGAGAAGAATGCGGCGACGCGACCACGCCGAAAGTCATCTCCTTGGGTCATGACACCTGCGATGCCTCCATGGGAGCCATCGGTGACGAGCCAGATACGTGGGGCTGAGGACGAATAGTCGAGTGGCACCCGATGGTGTTCGCGGTGTGTGTGGACGAGACGTTTGATCTCGTCGAAGGCACGTTGGTGCGTAAATTCCCACTTGAAGGAGCTATCTGACCCGGTGAGCGCTGTCAGGATACCCATGGGGATCCGCACAGTGGAAACGTCGTCAGCGAGGTAACCTACCGAGCCAAGGAACCCTCGCAACAGCTCCTTGTTGGTCGGTACCTTCCAGTGAAGGACAGAGTCGACCTTGTCCGAATCCATGCGAATGCCGTGGTCGTCCACAATTCGGCCAAGTACTTTCAATTCCTCGCAAAGGAAGTGGAGCTTGTTTGCACTGAGGTACAGTCGCTCACGCTTCAGGATATCAATCACCAACTGAACGTGCCGTTTATGATCCTCGAGCGTGTCAGAATAGATGGCAATATCGTCAAGATAAACATCCATGAAGACGCCGATGAACGGCCCGAAGAGATAATTCATCAAAGTTTGGTAAGTAGCCACAGCGTTACAGTCGCCCTGCTGCAGGACCAGGCTGACCATATTACCATCCGGAGTCGTCATAGCAGTGCGATTGACATGGTCAGGCTCGATCCGGATATGCTCGTATGCATCTTTGCCATCAATCAGGGAGCGGAAAGGCTTTCGCGCGATACGTCGGAGGATGCCGTCCATGTCTGGTAAAGGTGAGGTCACCTTGTGGGTATTGGCGTTACGCTCACGAAGATCGCATACCACTCGCAAGCGAGGTGGGATCCCCTTAACCCCTGTACCCGGCTTTGTGAGAAGCAGCATCGGCGAGGTGTTTCGGGCACTGGTCATCTTCCAGCGACCGGATTTCAAGTAGGCATCGCGTTTCTCGATCCAGCTCGCGCGGTGCGCGTCCGGGCACTTTGATGGCCTCCAAGAGTAGATCTTGCTCTCGTCCTTTAGCGGGATCCGATGGTTCACCGCGCGCAGGGGAGGCAGAGGTGAGTCACTGGCTTCTTTGCAGATGGGAGCCGCATACTCACGGAGCTCTTCTCGCACTCTGTCCAGCTGATCTGAACGGATATCTGCCGCGCGCGACTCGAGGATGCGGACTTGTTTGCCCTCCACCGGCAACGCACTGTCGCTGCCGACCACAATTGCGAGAGGATTAAAGGCGAGGGATATACGGTGCTGATAAAGGAATGGTGTGCCCAAAATGAGGTCATAGTTCAACAGGTTCACGATATCGAAGTAACGGTTGGTGCGAATGCGCTGATACTCGAGCGTAGCGCGGCAGCCACAGTTGATCTTTGCGCGAGAGCCCTGGACGGCCAGATGAACCGGTAAGGGCTTAGCCAATTCAAACGCCTTGATATTTAGCTGATGAGCAAACTTGGCAGAGATGAAATCTGACAGGGACCCAGAATCGAGCAGCGCACGAGCTGGCTGCCCATTGATTTGGACCACAATGACGATGGGTTCCGGGATGAGACGTTGGAAGTCTCGTGGGGCTGCGGCGTTGCGCTGCAGGGCTGCAAGAGGACCGCCTTCTGAGGTGATGGCAGCCGCATATAGTGCCAGCTCATGCTCGTGCTCGCCGTTGTATACAGGTAGATTTACAAGCTCAAACAAGGCCGCTAGCTCGCCCTCCAGGTCATCCATTGAGAATGGAGTCCCCCGAGTTGCCCGTTGTTGGGAGCGAACATAGAAGGTAGGTAAGTCAAGTTAAGCGTTCATCAGAACTGCGTTCGGGATCAGCATGCTACTCAACTGGTGATTATCCAGGATGAGTGTGTCATCCACAAACGGGAAGGCTTTAAACCGTGCTCCCACCCGTTCGCGTGCGTTTGCGAGCGTAGGGACACATTGTTCCAGTACATGTATGGCCTGTTCTGCACGGCACGCGAGGTCTAGGAGACGGCAGTGTGGCGCTAGGGGGACATGTATGGCGTCGCGTTCGAACAGCGAGGTGAGGTTGGACACTTCGGTACAGCTGTCCTCAAGGTCCAAAACGTCCACAAGCGACGGCAGGGAGGCACGGGAGCTGTCGGAGCAGACCGACAACCCAGAAGACTCCTTCACGCACGATCCCATGATGCCAGGCGCGTCTGAATCCGAGGCGGGGTCTAGGTTCAGGTGCGAGGAGGCAGCTTGCTCTCTGGGTAGTGCTTCGCTGACGGTCGTGGTCCATAGTGCAAGAACATCAATGGCGTGTAGGTCCACACCGGCCGTTGTCTCAATAACGTCCGGTACATTGGGTAAGCTGCTAGTGCCGCCAACACCAACCTCAACATTGTACGAGGTGAGCCCTGGAGGTCTATTTCGTTGTTCTGCCCGCACTGTCTGGCTTTTAGGGCAGTTACGACTGAAATGACCACCCCCTCTGCAGACAAAACACTTCCCAGCGGCACGAAGGTCAGCCTTCTCGCGATCACTCAGCTTCGCAGAGCGAGGGAGCGGTTGCGAAGCATGGCGTTGGTCCCGAGTCCTTGGTGGCCGTCGAGTAGAGGCAGACAAGCTGCCATGCGACGGGGAGTGTCGCGAAGAGCTTGGCGCATACCGTCGGCCTCGCTGATGGGGCCGGGAGTCAAGCCGGGTACTCGATGTGCGTTCACGAGGCAGAGCATCCACGGTCTCAGGGTCCGTACGCCGATCGCGTGCATATCGGCTCACTCGCTGACCGACTTTCTCAGCGATTTCGATGAGCTCAGCCGCTTCGCGAACTTCTGACCAAGTAGAATGGGAAGGCGTGAGTTCCTTCTTCCACAGCTCCTGTTGAATGGGGATCCTGAGGCCATTCCACAGCTTGTCGACCTGTTCTCGGTCTGAGACCAAGCCCACCATCAGGAACAGGCTTTCTAGCTCATGTACGTACTCACGTACGCTCCGCTCACGCTGGCTGCAATTTCTCAGCTTATCCCTCATCTGGAGGCGATAATCAACCGGAAAGCAATAATTGAAAAGTTCCACAAAGAGGCCCTTCATGTGCCATTGGTGTGGATTGTTCGACACGGTAGTGACAAAGAACCGGTAAGCATGTCCGGTCAAAAAATTTGATATAGTAGACGCATGCATAGATTCTTTCACGCGGTAGCCCGACAGATACTCCGTCATTTGACGCATGAACTTATGGAATACCTGCGCGTCAGCGCGCCCGTCGTATGGTTCAGGTTTCTCTGGCTTGAGAGCAGGAACCAGGTAGCGCCGGGCCTTCCGCTTGTGCTTACAGTGTCGTTGGTGACATCCCTCCGGCTGATGCAGTTCCGCTTTCGACGGGACAAGGTTATCCAGTCGTTCAGCATCTGTCAATGCACCAGACGAGTACTCGGAAGGCTCCGAGAGAGACGAATCCGAAAAATTGTCATCCGAGGGATCATCACCGCTCTTAAGACGATGGAAGGCTTGTCCAAGGTAGCTTCCGGGCTCGAGTTGAGCCATTGGTCTTAGTGACGAAGAGCGCGGTCGGGAACTTGAAGTCGGTGGTGCCGCTGGCATGGGTGGGCCTATGACCGAGCTCACGAAGCGATTTGCGAGGCTATTATCCGTTGCGTGAGTCTGACGCACCCGGGATTCCGGGTGATGAGTGGACACACGGTGGCGCATGCCACGTACCTCGCGCCGTAGGGCAGCCAGTTCCTTCGCCAGTGAATCGTTTCTCACTGCGGGAGGGTCTACCCTAGGTACAGTCCTGTTCGGGCGGGGAGGCGGCCCAGCCTCACCAGTGCGGTTGGGCTTGCGAGCCCGCCAATAAGCAAGGATCTCTCGCTGCTCGTCGGCATCGTACATGGCTAACAAGTCCTCAGGACTAGTAGAGTATGATTCTAATTCACGTCGCTGGGCCTCCGGGTCCAGTTCCGAGTGCGGGATGCCAATGGTTCCCCAGTTGCGCGCATCAACAACTTTTCCTTTCTCGCGCGAAGGCCCCTCACCACGGGAGGAGGCACTCTCTGTAGATGAAGCACTATCCGAACGCATATGGTGCATTCGCCTTGCAAACCGCTCTCGTTCCACAGCGGAGAGCTGCTTCTCCGCCGAGCAAACTGCCTCGGCTTGAGAATGAGACAGAGCCGGTCCTAAGTGCTTTTCGGGACGGTGGTCGGCGGGCGACGAGCCCGTACTGCGGCGGCGGCGGCGGCGGACCTCCGTCCATGGCCCACCCTCATCATCGGGGACCTCCTCTATGGTCGCCGAGGGCCAAGATGCTGCCTGCGGGGCAGGTGGGTTGCTGCTGGCAGTCTGAATAGCAAACGGTGATGTATTGTTGGGTGCGCTGATTACAAGTGTCTCATCTCGAGTGCTGGGCGCAGGAGATGGCGTCCTCGAGCGCACCACCTGGCTATAGGTCAGCCCAGGGCGACGCTCGGCTCCGGAGCTGATGCTCACAGGTCCGCTTGATAGGTCCGAAGACTGGGTCAAGGGGCTAGAAACAAGTGACGCATCAGTGGTACCATCCGGAGGGGCAGGAGACTCACCATTGCTCGGCGCCGGAGCTTCCGGCTCGGCCCGAGGGTATCTGAGGTTGTATCGAGAAGACATCAGGGTTGTCAAGAGGAAATGTCGCCGAGAGGTGGTACAAGTTGATCAAGCTCGTACTTGCCCAGTCGGAGACGAGAGAGAAAGAGAGTAGAGAGGAGAAAGACTAGAGGTTGCGGGGTTGATTCGATAGACTAGCTGTCAAAAATATGTCGCGCTCGCAGCTCTCGATGAGAGCCGGTGGTGCGACACGAGAGATTCACGCAAGAAAAGACAGGGTTCGAGTCCGTCGATTCGGTGAATACTATCGGAATACAAGGGGACGCCGGACCTATATAGGTAGTCGAGAAATGAGACAGTAATTATTATATAAACCAGGGGAGGCAGGGAAAGAGAAACAAGGGCTCGAGGTTAGGTATAGAAATGGCTAGGAAGGGAATAGAGCGCACGCGCGCTGCTACACCAGCTGTCATGATCGGAGAGGTGATAGACTCGAAGGTTCTT
Source organism: Trametes punicea (assembly GCA_025528855.1). Lineage (NCBI taxonomy): Eukaryota > Fungi > Basidiomycota > Agaricomycetes > Polyporales > Polyporaceae > Trametes > Trametes punicea. The sequence goes on from VICQ01000013.1 coordinate 720,527, forward strand.
TGCGCATGCCAGGCGAGTCGCGACCCACTCATATGCATCTACATCTGTGTACTTACGTATCCGTGCGAAGTTGCGAACATGCGTCTCCCGGCGGTGATGAGCCCTCTTCTGAGGCATTGCCGGCGAACTGAGGCTGCGTCGGGATCATTGCGGCGCGTCCTGGCATGTGGTATTGTATCGCTACCACTGCTTTGTCCAGATTGCCGGCAGGTGATTCCCTCGAGTTCTTCGGGGCTCTTCGACATCAGTCGCTTGCTCGGGCAGTCGAAGCTTGTTGCGAGCGTTCCAGTTCGACATGGCACGCGACGCTTGCTGTGTTCTGAAGCTCAGTGTCGGCCGAGACGCAAGGGCCGAGACGTCTCCTTAAGTGTTGGCAGTCCGGCGTCGGTTTCCGGCATCCAGGTCATGCAGTCGTGGGAAGGTCAGTCGTGGACTCTGCAGACTCAAGTCTGCGTCGTCATGCATACTGGGCAACTGCGCCAACGTACCGCAAGACATACTAGCTGCGTGCCGTGACGGCTGGCAGTGCCCACGTCAAATACGTTGATGCAGAGCCGATCCGTAGAAGTCGCCAGGCCGCGAGCGTGCTCATATAACGCTCGCCTCGCTGCATATGTATCATGTATAGCGAGATCCACATCGCCTGCAAAGATCCTTCTGAATAAGTTACTGTGCATATGACCTGCATCAACAACCTTGCATATCGATAGTCGCGAATGCCATGATAAGGAAGGCACGTCCTGCTGCCAGGATCATGAGTTCTGAATATTAGAGAATAGCACAGGCCTGGACGTCCTGGACTCTTGAACGGAAGAGAGTCGAGACTGTAAGTTAGGCTGAGAGCAGCACTGGTCATGTGACGCAAATCGGCAGTCCACGAAGTCACTATCTCATCGACATCACCTCAGGTTCACGCTCTCGTCCGCCGGCTTGCGCGGGCTATGAGCCGTAGAGTAACGGCTAGACATGGGAAGTTAAGTACACTGCGTTCATGTCAATGGTCTCAAAAGCAAGCGACCGCCGACCGAGGCATCTTACTAACCATATCGCGTGCGACGGCACGGTCCAGATCATAGGTCAGAAGCCTGACCCTTAGGCACTAATTCAGGCGGCAAGGTGCGCGACCTGCGAAAGCAGTCTGCTGACCATCCACTTAGCGTGCCGGGCTCCCAATAGCCGTCATGTCTGGGAGTTGATGACTACAGGAGCAAGCAGCTAGCGCAACCATAACGACAATGTTGTCTTTCCTCGCCCATCGTCGCGCATGGTACGTCGTACGAGTACTTATGCACTACGTAGCACGGCCATGCGATCTCGCTGTGTTCTCGTGAGCTATGACTAACGCGTTGCGATGTCGATCCGCAGCGCCGCGAAACAGCGCGAGCGCGAAGAGCGCATCCGATCGCTCCCGGCCGCGTACCGCGAGCCTCTCTCCTCTACGGACAAGCATCTCCTCGCATGTCCCGCCTCTGAGATCGTCGCGCGGGTGCAGGCTGGCGCGCTCGCACCCCTCGACGTGCTCCGGGCGTACGGCAAGCAAGCGCTGCGCGCCCACGCCGCGACGAACTGTCTCACGGAAGTGCTCATCGATAAGGCCGAGGGCTGGGCGACGGCATGCGACACTCAAGGCCCGCTCGCGGGCATGCCCGTCAGCGTGAAGGACACGGTTGCCTTCAAGGGCGAGGACGCATGCATCGGGTACTCAGCCTGGGTCGGGCGCAAGGCGCAGAAGGACTCCGCGCTCGTGCGCCTCTTGAAGGACGCGGGCGCGGTCCCGTTCGTGAAGACGAACGTGCCGATCACGCTACTGTCCTTCGAGTCGGCGAATGACGTGTTCGGACGGACGACGAACCCTCACCACAAGGACTACTCCCCAGGAGGCTCGACGGGCGGGGAGGCCGCGCTGCTCGCGTATGGCGGCTCACGCCTGGGCATCGGCACGGACGTCGCGGGCTCCGTGCGTGCACCTGCGTGAGTAGACGATCCCTCCTCATCCATTGAGACTGCGTCCGCGCCCCGCGCGTGCGACGTGCTGACAATGGCGCGGTCACCAGGCACTTTTCCGGGATCTATACGATCAAGGCTTCCATGCACCGATTCCTGAAGAGCGGAAACTCGACGAGTATGCCTGGTCAGGAGGGCATCCCTGCCGTCTACTCTCCCATGACACGCACCCTCGAAGACCTTGAGATGTTCTGGAAGGCGATCTTCAGCATGAAGCCGTGGGAGTACGACCACTCGGTGAGTGTTTGCCCTTGAGAGACGAGCATGAGGCGGGTCTAGTGTGGACCTGACGTCATTTCCCAGTGCCTGCCGATACCATGGCGAGAGGTCGATCTCGCCTCAGGGAAGCCCATTCGTTGGGCAGTGATATGGGACGATGGTAAGTCCTGTGATGGAAGAGAGGATTAATACATGGTCGATATATTCCGTATTCAACAGGTATCATTGCTCCTTCGCCGGCATGCAGGCGAGCCCTAGAGACTGTCGTGTCAGAGTTGCAGGCTCGCGGACATGAAGTCGTGACCTTGTGCGTCCCTTCAGGAGCCTCGCATCAGAGACCTTCTGAATCATACGTCTCGTATCAGCGATCCACCAAGTCCGTATGAAGGATTCAAGATCGGTTTCCAACTGCTCCTCGCAGAGGGCGGTAAGTGATGAGACTTCCTGTCGTCGAGAACGGTCAATATGACGGACCTACAGGAAAGCTGTCCACCAAGCCGATTCGCTGGGGCGAGTCAAACGACCCCGGCGTCCGCAAAGCGCGCATCGCATTCGCCATCCCGCGCTTCGTGAAGCAGCTATACGCATGGTACCTGCGCTATATCCGAGGAGACGACACCTACGCCGGCATTGTCGAGAATTGCTATGAGAAGACCGTTGAGCAGTACCTCGCGCTCATTGCTGCACGCGAGGGGTATAGGGAGCAATGGTTCGATAAGCTGAAGGGCGAGGCGATCGACTTCGTTCTGACGGTGCCGAACGCGCTTCCCGCGACCCCACACGGCGGCATGAAGTCCGCGATCGCAGCCTGTGGATACACGTTCCTTTTCAACATCGTGAGCGCCCTTGAACGGACGTGCTGGTGTACCCTAGCTGACAGTCTGCATAGCTGGACTACTCTGCGGGCGTGCTTCCTGTGACCCACGTCGACAAGGAGCTCGACGCGCTCGACGCGAAGGCGTTCAAGGCACGGAACTCGATCGAGCGCGACATGTACAGATTGTATGACGCGACGAAGATGCACGGCTTGCCGGTGGGCGTACAGGTAGTTGGGAAGAGGCTGGAGGAGGAGAGGGTGCTAGCAGCTATGAAGACTATTGAAGACCTCCTCAAGAAGTCCGGAAAGGCGTATACTTTATTGGATCCCATTGACTAGCCATGTATGTAGTGAGGACTGCCCCATTCTCGGGTGTATCATTCAATCTGGTGAGCTAGGTGAGCAATGCTTGCTTCGATTCCAAGCTGTGTTACTGTATGTTCCCCTGGTATTTCTGCTCACCTAAGCAAGGTGAATGATAAGCAAGCAATGGCCCCTGTGGGAGTGTTCCGGCTCCACGGCTTACAGCTTTGGCATGCACTCTCAAGTCAACACTGGCGAGTACGGGCCATTGGCACCGGAAGGCACTGCTACTGACTGTGTAAAACTCAGCATTGTGTTCTGGAACAATTCTCAAATTAAACAAGGAGCATATAGAAGAGTGGCAAGTTGATGGGCATTCATATCTGCAACTATGCTCAGATTGCCAAAGGGAGATGCCGGGCAAGTAGACGCCCAGCGTCGTGTGAGCCGCACCCGGAATGGCAGGTGTCGTCGTTAACGCCATGACTCTTTACGCACTTGTTGACTGCTCGACGACTCGGACCATGGCAACAGGCACTCGTCCTCCGAGGTGTTCCTGAAGAAGAAGCAGGTACTGAAACTGTTGGGACTCTTGGAGCCTTGAGGTATATGCGTGTGTACAGCTGTTCTGACGCCAACCTGTGCTTTGACCTGCTAGCTATCGATGTGGCAATCCTGATTATGTAGCGCTCGAGATGCTTAGTCCAGTGCACTAAGCCCTGTCCAGATTAAATCACCAAAGCCGCTCTTGGCTCTGCCCATAGTATAAGATGTGCTCTTCTATTGCTCATGAGCATCTGCACGATTCCTCTCTCATACCGCTATGCCAATGCCTCAGCTGCCACAGGAGTTGATCGACGCGATCATCGACGCTGTGGTCGATGCGAACGACGAATGGCGGGACGAAGACACCCTGCGTTCCTGTACACTAACGTCGAGATTCTGGGTCACTAAAGCGCGTAGTCACCTATTTTCCACGATCACCCTGATGGAGCCACCGACCGTTGCGGCGTTCACGAATTTGATCCTTTCTCCGCCACGCGTCAAACTTCACCTCATCCCACTTGTTCCTGTAAGGCACCTCGTTCGCCATCTTCGACTAGGGGCACCGATGCCTCTCGATGGAGCACGAAGAGGCCGGGAATGCGGCTTCAGCTTCTTCACCATCCACGACATTCCTACGACTCTCTTGGAACATCTGGACACGCTTTCTATCGCAAAGCTTCCCGACGTTCACTTCAGCCCGACATACATGCCGTCTCTTCACGAGGACTTTCGTTTCATCAAAAATCTTCGTCTCAACAGAGGCTTCATCGCTTCCCAAACGCTCGCCCAACTGCTCTCAGGATTCCCAGAGCTGTCGAGTCTGAAGTTCACTTACGATTGTCTTCCACCCGATCGTCTTGGTATTTGCCTGCTCGACGATTCCCCACCACCTATGCATCTCCCGCTTTCGGTCAGAGAGCTTGGTCTCGGACTACCTGATATGCCCATCGTTCAATGGTTGGTCGACCAGGGTGGTCTCGCGTACGATCAGTTGCATTCGCTCTCGATCCTTTTTCAACCCCTAGGCCAGCTGCAGGCCTTGCAATCAATGCTCCGCCACTGCAGCAAGACACTAACGGAGCTCAGCGTGGGCTATGCCAATCCGCCCTTTGTCCTTCAGATTGGAACGGTTCCCAGAGACCGCGCAGAGTTCACGAAGTCGCTTTGCGAGGTGTTCGAGGCTTCTCCCATCAAGGATTACACCGGGTTGCGGTTCCTCCGCGTGGAAGGCTGCGACGCTCTGGAAGAGGGCCATACTCCGCATTTGAATTTGCACTCATGGATTCCCAGTCTCCTTCGGCAGATCCGCTCAGAGCGCATCGAGGAAGTCACATTCGCATTCCGCCGAATACGTCAGGCCGACTTGCCCTTGCTCTCCTGGATCGACTGGTCTGCGATCGGGGCTCTCTTCGAGTCCTCTCCTCTCAGCAGCGTTCAGCGCCTCATCGTGGAGGTGGCAGAGAGTGAGGTTGCGCGCCAAGAACTCTATGAATGGCTGGCAGTGTTGCTGCCTTGGATCGCGAGACGCGATGCACTCCGCGTCCGATGCATCAAGGAAATCCGTCAAGGCGACCGGAATGCGAGGCGTACCAACGGTTTGGTGTACATGACAATTTTGGACTGCCTTGCTCAAGAAGAGATTTTGTCTGCATGCCGGGAATCCGCCTCTGTGGTGGAGGAGTTTGAGTGGTATCAAAAGGCATGGCTCGATTCGAGAGACGGTGTAGATTCTGACGTCGTTATGGGCGGTCTGTGATGTTCTTATCGTCTGCTGGACAATTCATGTCGTTCTTCAGTTTTCTTGAAGCGAAATCACGTCTTGAACTCTTCTTCCGCCGGATGAGTCTTTACTCGCAAACTCAAGCCATCACTATTGAGGCAGGCAAGGAACACATTGGATGATTCGGGATGCAGGCTTCATTCGTTGTACAGAAGATGATGGGCTCGGCATGTCATGTCAGCGGGACACGAACCCTCAGGAAGATTAGGTCTTCATGCCTGACTCTCCAGCAGTGCGTTGGGACGTACAGTATAGAGCGAGCCTCACTACCTCAAGGAGATTCCCGGATTGCGCTGCGCCGCACAAATACCCCCCTGCGTCTTCTCCCTCGGCTATCGTGAGGGTCAGTCTCTCCACGTTCCCCGAAGCTGGACAAGGCGCTATGATCTTTCAGGATAAATACGAGCATCCTCACTACCGCAGTGAACAAGCCAGAATTTTACAATGTCTAGTCAGATTCCTAGTGATACTACATAGTCGTTATCTTCCCGGATAGCTTCGTTGCTTCGCTGGTCAAGGGCCAGATACAGCCCCGTCCGTCCTCGTCAGCTAATCTTTACAGCAGAAACTGCACTTGATACATCCATTCATGCGTATGATACTATATCACGCCTCATTCCACTTCTTTCTTCCATTACACACGCTGGGTAAAGCATCTGGATGTCCAACACATGCCGCACATAGTGATCGGTACTGGCGTTATTGTCGCACGGAACAGCGATCATTGCTGCTTCTCGAGAGCCATGAGACTGCCCACGAACGTCATGATCTAATCGGGATAATCAGCACCGCCTATGACATCGAACAGCGCGAGGAATACGCACCAGGCGTGCGCGAACATCGACGATGTCCTCGGGCACCAAAAAGATGAGCGCGTTAAGCTTGCGGGCAATCGAGATCGCCAATTTAGCTGCAGACGTGCAAGGAGAGCATTAGCATTCGCTACAGGTACATAGCAGAGAAAGAACTTGCCGTTCTGTCTGCGATCCTCGTACGGGCCGTCCTCGCTGACGTTGATGACCAGTGCCGGGTCGACGATGCCGGGGCGTAGTGCCTCGAGTAGGTCGAGTAGGAACAGACCCGTCGTGAGCGCAGGATCCTTGAACGACCTGATTGGCTTGACGCCCGGCTTTGCTTTCTGCGCGGTCGTGTTTGCCCACTTGAGGATCTCCGTGTCACTGATCGGACGGCCTTGAGCGCTCTTCGATAGCGATTGCAGTGTTTGAGTAATGTTTTTCCTACACGGCGTCAAGAAATGGCATACGAAGGAGGACAAGCAACTTACCTCATCAGCTGCCATACGAGACCGAGCACGAGGGTCTTGTTGCCGTCGACGATATCAGAGCCTTGGATGCCGACAAGGTGCATGCCGGACTGCTTGCCGAGCTCGACGACGTAGTTGCAGTTCTCGACCTGCTTGAAGCGCGAGAGCTTCGACTGGTTCGGGGTGACACCGATGTCCTCCTCCTCGCCGTCGGCGGTAGTTGGGGAGGAGGCCTCCTGCTCCGCGCCGGCCTTCGGCTTGCTGACACGGCGCCAGACGACGCTGCCGGGCATGATCTTGTCGAACGCCTGCAAGAGGACGACGCCGTCCTTGAGGTTCTCGAACAGGTTATACACCGCAGGTTCGACGCCGAGCGAGTTGAGCCAGAGCGTAAACACCCGCGCCTCGCGCTCGCCCTCGGCGTCGAAGTCCTCAACGACACCGTAGTCCTTGGCCTCCTGCTCGTCGAGCGGCGCGAGCCCGGGGTAGTTGTTGAACAGGTTTGCGACGAACGCGAGGTTCAGGCGCGGGTTTCCCGAGACGAGCGACGCGGGCGTGAGGTACTTGCGGCACCCGATCCGGTCCGCGTTCTGAAGGACTTGCTCCGCGCGCTGGCGGACGTCGCGCGTCTGGAGTGGGTCGAGCGAGCACTTGTCCGGCACCAGCTGGTTGAGCAGAACCGTGTAGTTTTCGCCATCAGAGACGTCGCGGCTGAAGTTGTTCACTCTGCACAGCACATATGTCAGGCTGCACGGGAGCGGAATAAGACTTAGACGTACCTTCGCTTCCAGCCCGCCTGCTTCAAGTGATAGTTGAACCACCTGAGCAGAATTTGGTCGGGGGTCAACCGCAAGAGGTCCTCGATCGTCTCGCCGTCCTCACATAGACGATACAGTTCAGGGTGAAGCTTGATGTCGACTTGCGCTAACAGACCACGACGAATGATCTGCCAGATGAGGCCGAGGATGAGATGCTCCCGCCCTTCAGCAATATCGGTTGGGCCGATGTTAACGACGGAACAGCCGATGGCCTTCGCGGATGTGATGACAATGTTGTTGTTCTCAGTCATTTGGAACGCGTTCAATGGCTTCTTCGGAGTCGGCTTGTTCAGGACACGAACATCAATGGTGTCGGGCACGGAGTCATTGATGAGCTTGCACAGGATCAGACCATCTCGGCACTCATCGAAGAGCTGCATTGTGTTTGTGGGAATCGGTAGACGGTGCCCAATATCCGGATCGCCTCCAAGGACCTACACTAGCATAAGACATGGAGACAGGTATCAGTTGTTCCCACTCACAGCATTGATGTGGTTCGTGAACTCAGCCCGCTCATCTTCATTGATAGTATGGCTGACGTTAGCGTTCGAGCCTTGTACTGTGACCTTTCCTTTCTTTGAAGTAAGGAGCGCGTCGTTTGATTGAGCACGAAGCTTGACGTTGAGCTATAAAGGGGTACGCGATCAGCCTGAGTCGCGGCTATTGCGCCGAGATTCGCGACAGAGATGCGCACCTCGACCCAATCCTCCAGCTCGACCTTGCCACTGGAGTCTACGCTAACATGCTTCAACACCTCGCGTGCGTTGTCGTACGATTCGCCCGCGGCCTGGAGAGACTGCAGTACGCGCTGCTTGTCGACGCGACCAGGGGTGTCGGTCTGTATCGCACTGCCCGGGATATTGGTATCGCTCGGAAGCTACAAAGGGGCGGACGTACTTGAAGCGGTTGATGAGGTCGAGCATCTCATCTTGAGAGACCTCTGGGTACTTCTTGCGCAGCCTGAAGGCGTCCATGGTTGTGCGGGATGTAAGGAGATGAGGCAAGGAAAGAAAAGATGGGTGTGTGGACTGAGCCGCGGTCCGCGCCCACTGACGTCTTTGCCGGATTTATCGATTCGCGCGAGTGGGCACTGGGCAGTTGTCGCTCACCGCCTCTCTGAGTCTCCCCGTCTGCTGCGCCCTCAGTCCGATCTGACACAGCTGCACCGCCCTCTTTCTTCCGGACACTACTCAGCAAGTTGTTCAAGCCTTGTTCTCAGGCCATCGGATCCATAGCAGGCTTCACATGTGCAGCTGCTGCGTGGCCTTGGTACTGCGCTGTACGGCCATAGTGCCTTGGACACTGCGCAACTCAACATCCGGAGTTCAATCTGTAATGTTCCATGATCTCGGCTGGTTCTGCGCACCCGTGAAAGAGGCTTTCCAGCATGCGTCCTTCGCCCTACTCGACTGTGCAGTGGCAGTCAGCGCTAGCGATGGCTGGGCGGAATGGTAGCTGTCAAATTCACTACTGGTCATTGTCGTCCGCGATCTCTAGCCTCACCTTGCGAATGGTCGCTCTCAATGGCCCCGATGTCTGGCACCATACTCGGGACTTCATGGTCAGTAGAGGCTGGCGGTCTGCAGTGTGGGCTACCCTTGCTTGCTCTCTCGTGTTCTCCACGTTAAACCTCAGCCACCGGACAGTGAAGGTACAGGTGGTAGAACTCCTTCTGCTTGCTCGCTCTCTGCTAAGGCGATCAGTCCACTATACTCATGATCTGCTGTTATCTCTTGCTTGGTCGTCGGCTTCCAAACATTTGTCGAAATTCTGCTTGTAGAATGTTCTCTCCCATCTTGAGCCTGGCCCTCAATTTGGGCCTGTCGCGATAGCTGCCTTGGCCCTCAGCAACATGCCTGTAACTTGATAACAATATGTAAATTTGGGCTGAACTCGAACGCGTTCTCTCTGCCTCTCGCGCTCATCCTCAGCCGCGAACTACTCGACATCAAGGTGACTGATAGTTTGCAGTCAACGTGATCTGCTATCTGTGCGTTGCGTTCTGTCATTACAGGACGTGCTGGTCCTCTGCTCCCTTGAACCCTTGCTGGGCATTCGAACTCCTTTGACGTGCAAGGTCACCCACTGCTTGTCTCTAACGCTCCGGTTTTTGCGTCGCTCTCCGTGGATCTTTTGATGGTCAGGGTTACCTCCGTCAAGCACGCTGATAGCTACGCTAAGTAAAGACGCCGCAATCTCTGCATTAACCCAAACAGTAAGGTTTTTACCTCAGGCGGTGGTGATCGACCACGTCGGACCCTCGCCGCGTACTACACCCATAAATGGCCATGGCGTTCCAACCTGCTGCTATGCTCGCTTGTCTTCGCTCCGCGCGCCGGGCGGTACGTCACCTCGTCTCGCGGCTTCGGACCTGATGCCTGAAGACCAGGGGGCTAGACCAGGAATCTTCGCAAGATGCGCTCCGGACTTGCGCAATGTGCATCAAGCATGGCTTTCGGTTCTCTCATGCGTTCTGCGGCTATGAAGAACTTGTTCTGGCGGCCGAAGGCTTGATGTCCTACGGACCGGTACTCCTCTCGATGTCTTCTTGGACCGAACGCGGGGTTGGCGCGGCTCTGTAACGTTATAACTCTGAAGGAGCTCTTGAACGGATGGCCTCCGAGCGCTCCGAAGGGAGAACTTCTCTGGTACTTCTCTTCTTCGCCATCATGTACGGGCTCCTCTCCGTGGCCGTTCGCATCGGTGGTCGTGCTGGTGTGGATGACGAGAGGAGGTCACCAGTCTGGTTGACATCTTAGCTTGCACTCCGGTCTAGGCTCTCTGCTACCCCTAAAACGTGCCGCACGCTCGTTATTGTCTTGGATCCCACGCTCCGAAGCTGTAACGCGTTCCGCAGGACCGGCTGTCCGCTGGCGAAAGTGGTACGTTTGCTTCTGCATCGCATCTCTTATCTCTATAGCCTTACGTCTGCGGCGCCCCCGAAGAAGACCGTACGTATATCTCCAACTCGTCGTACAGGCAATCTGGCCGTTCTCCGTTACGCTTCTCCCGCGCTACCTCATCTAGCCTTGCAAGTTGCAACCCCACTCTCGCCCAGACGCCCGGAAGAAGCGAACGCGCAGGCCACGCATACTCCGGACTCGTTCGGAGAACACTCTCGATCACAACGTGCGCACTTTACATACGGTGCATACCACAGGCATATATGCATATCGATGAAGCTCTATGGGAAGGAAGGGAAGATAGCCGTGGTTGAGATACTCGGACCCTCTTCCCGTCACCTGGATTGCCTAACTGTTCCGGCGACGATCTCACCCCGAGCGCGGGCACGAGCTCACGCGCTCCGGACAGTTTACAAATCAGACGCAGACTCGCTCTTGAAGGGAATTCCATGCCAGCTGATGGGGACGCGTGAAGTCACGGCAGGCCTGGCAGCACGGGGACGAGTTATTCGCGAGCAGAGAAGGTACTCGTCGAACTGCAATCACCGATTATCATCTCGTATAGAGATTGGTATCAGATGCGCGCGCAGGGCAGGCCCGCGGTCTGTGTATGCACATGCGCTGGATCAGAGCCCCCAATCGTACTTCAAACCCCCGAAGCACGAGTGCATAGACACTATTGTACTGCTCGGTCTAGACTGCACCTACGATCGACCCCAGTTTCCGCATGATGAGGTGTCACCAAGTACAGTACCCGGATATCGTGGCGATCACAATAAAGTCCATCGAGCATTCCCCTTGCGTAGTAGTAGCAAGTGGCCGCACTCAGCTGCAGAAACGGTACTTACTGTAGGAGCTGATCACGTGCTATTTTCGAAGGATAGCAACGATGCACTGAGAAGTCCTTAGAAACGGATACGGCTCTTCAACTCATGCCCCCTGCGCGTACCTTCTCATTCTGGCCACCTCAGACTTCGTCGACACATCTTTGCGCCGCGACCATGCTTTTCCGGCCCATAGACCGGGGCCTGTTCTGTTGGAAAGCTCTTCACTAGACGCGGAGACTCGGACTCCAAGCGTCCGGTCTCGACCTTCCCAAGACAATTATGAGTACTTACGCGTTTGCATACGGCGCTAGGCCGCCTTCGGCTCGAGCTTCTTCGTATCGTTGGGTATGTCACTGTGGTTTTTCCCGCGTCAAGCCACATCCCGCGGGCAGAGCGACTTTGACCTCTCCGACAGCAGCATAATGCCACCATCGATAGGGATAGAGTTCTGTCCGTGACCCGTGGCACGGTCTGAAGACGGCGAGTCCGTCTTCTGCTTCACACGGCGCAGCCCACTCAATGCAGCCTCCATTCCGTCTCTCTGTCTGTCGCCCGCGCCGGAGACATCACAGGACCACGGCCCTAATCTTCGAGGGCTGCGATTGCAGACGCGGGTGGTCGCGCGTGCGGCTAGTGGCGCCATAAGGCGGAAACCTATCAACTGATGCTTCGCGGCAGTCCTGGCGTAGTAATAACGTTCAGAACGACCTTTGCTTAGCAGGGTCGGGGCAGACGACGGCGCTTGGACCCCACTGCTTGTGCGGTTGCTGGCGCAAGTCGAGACGAGACGGTCGCCTGCACTGTGCCAAGATATACAATGCAGCGATGGCGGAAGAGGCGTGTCATGGGGCGACGCGCCGCTGCCGCCGTGACTGCTTCGGATTCCTGCCACATGCCCCCGGCGGACGATGGCTGGAGGGGTTCAACGCTTCACCCCATGGCGTTCCGGCGGAAGATGCGCGTTGACAGAGAGTGCTCGATTCGCAGATGCACTATCGGATGGCATCTGGCCCCGCCGATTTGCACCCTCGAATCCTGCGTCCTCGCGGCGGCGGTTGTCCGGAGGCGACCTGCAGAGATCGGGCAGGCCAGGTGCCATCCCGGACGATATCCACGAAGTGCGAGCTAAACGTGAAGAGTGCGCTAACGCGCTATCCACACTGCCCCGCGCCGATGCGGAGAGCCACAGTACATGATGGTTACGGCAAGCGGGGACGGTGGTCTGAATTCCTCGGGGGCAGAGGCGATGCTCGCTGGGTTTGTTTCCATTGTATGATGTGGATTGGGCATATGTCTAGTGACATCGGGCGTGAGGCTGAGGCGGCTGGAAAAGGCTGCGATTGGCGAGAAAGGCAGCGCAGCGAGCGGCGGAGTGGACGGACTATCGACATCGATAAAGGCCAGTCTAGGCAATCTGGCACTCGTCCGCTGCAGAGATCGAAGGAGGATGCCGGATGACGCCAGATCGGATCAAGATCCGCTCTCGCTCTCCGTGCTAGTATAAGTGCGTAGCCACAAGCCCATCGTCGCGCTCTCTACGCCTCCTTGATTATCTCCATAATCATCCGTACCATTCCCCAGCCACGACCATGGTCAGTGCAGGGCGTGCCCTGCATCATGTTCCCTCGCCCCGCGCCCGTGCTCACGCCTTGCCCCTCAGGGTGTCACTGTAGAGGTCATCACTCCCGGAGACGGCAAGACCTTCCCTCGCAAGGGCGGTGCGTGCTCCGTCCTCCCATCGATTCCGTTCATTCCCCCTCACGGCATATTTTTATAGACCGCGTGAAGATTCATTACGTTGGCACGCTCCTTGACGGCAAGAAGTTCGACTCCAGCCGAGATCGGTCTGTCATCGCGACCGATGCTGCGTTATAGGATGGTCGCTCACCCTTTCCCCACAGTGGCGCCCCTTTCGAGACCGAGATTGGCGTGGGCAAGGTGATCAAGGGCTGGGACGAAGGTACACCTCTCACCTCTCGCTCCACGTCCATACGCACTCGCTCAATCGCGCACCATCGTCCTGTCAGGTGTACCACAACTGTCCCTGGGCGAGAAGGCTATCCTGACGGCAACACCGGACTACGTGTGTCTTCTCTTCCCGCTTGGAGCTGCTACGAATTCTCGGACTGATCGCGCTCCAATTTCACAGGCATACGGCGCACGCGGCTTCCCTCCGGTGATTCCTCCTAATTCGACGCTTCAATTCGAGGTCGAGCTGCTTGAGATCATCCGCTGATGCATGCGCGCCGCGCTTGCTGCTGCTGCTGCCGCCGCTCTTTCTGCGCCCCGCCGCACGTTCGTCCCTGTTCGGGTATCGGTCGGTTGTACATATGTGTGTTCATGTCATGGGCGAGAGGGTCGCCCGTTGTGAGATTACCACTGTTTTATAGCACGCACGCCGCTCATGTGTACCCCCACTCCTGTATGCCTGCATCGCGCATGTACTCTGTCTGCACTTCAATGACTTTCTCAAATGCTCACCACCTCCGCCCATCCCAGTTCATCGGTTCAGAGTCTCCATCCGTTCAGGAGTGGCCGTATGGTACTGGCCGAGCGTTCTCTATCTATCCCTCATCGGACGGGGACGAAGGTCATACCCCTCGAGCAACCCAATCGATAGGTAGCCTCTCATCGACATCGATGGAACAGGTACGCCGAACCTGAGGCGATACGTATTATTCTCGAGACAGGGGGTCGCATTATCGTGCGTCGCGTGCCCATCGTCCGAGTCGAAGATACCTGAGTACCATCACGCGTTCCCAGTGGGTTGTATGAGCCTCATTTCCCATGCAGAATATCGCGTTGTCGTGTACGGTGTGCAACGCATTCAGAATCTATCCTGCGAATCGCAGAGTGCGGTCGGGGATGGCGAGGTGTTTCACCTGTGATCACACTTTGCGGGACTCATCAGGCGCGTTTGGTCACTGAGCTGCTGCTCGTTGGAGATCCCGCGAGCTCGTGATGTCGAATCCTCTCAACCGCATTGGCCCCCGGTTTCCCGTACGAGCACTGTGGCGTGTATTACGCGGTTGCCTGATTTAGGCAAGGGTCTGGACTCTGGAGAGTGGCCGTTGGGTGAACCAGGGAACGGCTGCAACCAGCGATGACTTCACCTCGGGCTATCATATGACGAAGGCGGAAGTACCGCGTCGACGCGTTCCCGCACAAGCCGCCACCAGTCGGATTGCACTACGTAACACGCTGACTTGAACAGAGATACCTCGGAATATCCACATCTCCTGAGAAGTACGCAGATCCTCCGTTCGCCGTTGGATGCTTCAAATATTGATTGGGATGTACCTCAATCACGCCAAAAACGGTAGGGAATCTAACCAGGCCTTTGTGGAATTCAAGCTGCTTCCATGATCAGAGGAGCGCTTCAGGAACAGAAGGGCGTCCCATGCGGTGGTACCGCGACCTAGCCAAGACCCGGCGGAAGTGCAACTTGCGTCGGTGACGCACTTGACTGCGCCATGTGCCTGTACGTACGTAGACATCAAACCACCAACTTGCCAGATGCCGCCCACCGACGGCAAAGCGTGATGCATGGACCAGTGGGAAGCCGTCTGCTGATTCAAGACAATGCAGAAACCGTTCATACAACCACACGGTACGTCACCGGAACCGCCGTCAGAAGAGAACTCTACTTAATGAAATGCGACCGACCGACAACTGCACCTGCGTTGCCTCCCCGCCGACCTCCAATGTGCAGACCACTGAGCCAATAGGATCCTTCGATCAGTACGACCACTCGTAGCCCAGTCCAGCTTACCTGCGATTGGTGATCAGCACTTCAACATGAACGCATCCTTCGAATGCGCAATGTCCGGCAGTAGCTTCGTCCGGGCTCGCTTCCTGTTCTCGAACTCTACTAGAACTGGGCTTCCTCCTTCGATGGGTGAGCGCATCCGCGCTTCGTTCTCTTCGCGTACCTTTTCGCTTGTGGATGGAAGTCCTTGGGAGCTGGCGGCTGAGCCGAGATTCAGGAGAGACCTGGAAAGAATACCGGAAAGCCATCGTTGTCTCAGACAGAACCAGTAAAAATCAGAATAGAAGAACAGTAGGTGAGTCCCGTGTACTTCAGAGCTGACTAGATGACGTCCTTGGGCAGTCTTCTCTCGCCCAGGTTCAAGGAAAGCGTGACGGAATGTCTAGATGTAACGAGATGTCGGGGGGTGAGGCTTGCCAACGATCTTGATTACCTTCTTGGTCCATAGCGCTAGCGATGTCAACGATTCGTGGCGAGAATGCGTCTAAATTAGCAATCCGCCGTCGAGGACTAGAGATGACGGTATGCGCAGAGGAAAAGACATGCCACTTAACGGCAACAAAGAAGCGCATATAACAAGCACAGGGTTCGAGAGATGCGATTGTAGAGATGGGGCGGTCCCACGTAATGAAGTCAATGTAATTCGTTTTGCTGGTCGAGCACTGACTCTACCGTTCATTGTTTCACGCATCTCGAAGATGTTCATGCGCCCCAAGAATTCACAGCTGAACGGGCAAGCCACTGCTACTATGATGTTAGTTCCCGATGAGCAGCTAAAAGTAGAAGGTAGCGATGTGCACTTGTTTCCGGAGTCCGAGACCGCCATCGGTGGTGATGACTGAGGCCTGAACGGTGTCGCCGCCGCCAGAGCACTCATTCATAGTAGCGGGAGTAGAGCGGGCGAGACTTGGGACGGTGCAAAGAAGTGCGCGCGCATACGTTAACTTACTGTGCGACCCCGGCGACCACACGCACCAGCAGAGTCCAGAGCGCTTTGAGTCCATGCCTCTCCTCACTCCCCCCAAGTCTATCTGTTCTATACATTTGACGACCGAGTGCTTCTGGGATAGATAAGGACCGGAAGATTCTCAGGCCTCATAGTCCTCATGAGCTGTTGCAGTAAACTCGGTCTTTGCACCGATCAACCTAATATGTGGACGACCGATTTCGTTCACAAACGCGGAGGAGAGGATGTGCTCAACGCAGTGCAAACTGTTAGTATCAGTGAGAAGTGCTCGCCTTTTCATTCAAACGTTTGTTCAGGTAACACCTCGGCAAAAAGGGAGTATGCACGTCCTGGCTGCATACGGTACAGCGTTTGTAGGGCAAGCTGCACCATGACGTCACTGTTGACTTGCCGTATAGCGACTACGAGTGCCGTGCAAGAGTTCTCACCAATCGCGACTTCTACCGCAACCACGACCGCGTTCCGCTCGATGGCCACCAAGCAGGACACAGGGAGGTCTTATCACCTGCGATGTACTGGGGAGGCGTTGGCCACGGCGCAAGGTCATTCCCAGCCGGAGAAGATTACGCTATTTGGCAGCTGCTTCTGTCCGTTCGTGCAGAGGGTCTGGGTGACCCTCGAACACCTTGGAATCGACTACATGGTACGGGAATCATCAGACGACCATACCGCTACCATGCACGACAATGCTGACCCGTTCAATGATGGCAGTACTGTAGGTTTCCAGCATTCGGTGCGTACCCTGTATCGGGTCGTTGATATACGCAATTCAGACGAAGTCGATCCGTACAAGAAGCCTGCCGAGCTCCTGGAGCTCTCGCCCAAGGGTCTCGTGCCTGCGCTTAGGTTGGACAACTTTGACCCTCCCAGGGCACTGAACGAGAGCACAGTCATTATGGACTTTCTGGAAGAGTGAGTCGGGCATGGCTCAGCTGTCACTCTCCAGTCCCGCTCATATCGAGAGATTCTGCGCATGCTCCATGTCACCCAGATTGGCCACGAGCAACACCAAGCGGTCCTCGCACACCACGGAGAGCCTCTTTCCTCCAGTATCGGACCCGTGTAAGTCAAGCCCGACGGCCGCTCTAGTTGCGCAGATATGCCGCTTTCACGATAATCGTCCTTGTCCCATTGGGATCATCTCCTCATCCTGCTTTCATCCATATATCTAGACGCTCGAGCACTCATCCGCCTTCAGGCGGACAGTGTAAATCGCTCACTCGTCCCCGCCTTCTATCGATACCTGCAAGCGCAAGACGAAAGTAAGTGCCGAGTGTTCCCACTCAAGGCGCAGATCGTGAATGTTGCGCCGCGGAACGCTCGACGTTGACATTGCTACTTACTCGCAATTTACTCAAACAAGTCGAAGGCGCCAAGGGATTCGTTGACGCTATCGAGGGTCTCGTGACGCTCTTCCAGCGGGCAGAACGCGAAGGTTACACACAATACGGCCTTTGGCATGAGCGCGGCTCGCTCAGTTATGCGGATGTCATGGCCGCCCCCTGTGAGCATCGCTTTATCAGGACGTTTCGGTGGCGGGTGAATGCCATGTGTTGACACGGGCGGCGAGGACAGGGCTCTTTCGCGCGACGAACGTGCTGAAACACTATCGTGGTTTTGTGCTCCCAGAAGGGATGCAGTTCCGCGCCTACGTCGATCGCGTGCTCAAGCATCCCGCTTTCAAGCGCACTTGCAGCACTGAGGAGCTCTATCTTGATAGCTATGAGAGGTATGCAAATTCATACGAAGGAAGGTTAACCTTGGCGCCGATGGGTCGATCACGCTCCTCACAGGTACGCCTTCAACCGACCGAACACCAGCCAAGTGGCCAATGCCATCAACGCAGGGACAGCGCTCCCTTGAGTGATCATGATTCATGTTTCTCCCTGTATCCGGGTCGGTTATAGTACCTTACCCGGCTGCTACCCGACCTCAAGCTGCGTCGAGCTAATTGTACCCTTCATTCCCTTCGAATGCAAAAATCTGCTCTTTCACGTCCAGCTCCTCGTCACCTCAAGCACATCTTTCCGACCAAGCCAGTGGTTGATCGGAATCATGGGAGATAACTTTCCACCATACGACAGTCTCCGTCAGCCTTCGTTTGTTGAGATTATTCCTCACCGTTCAGTCGGACCGCGTCGCTTAGCTCCCCTCGAACCTCCGCCAGTCACTCCACAACAGTACCCAGCCTTCACGACACCAATCAGAGACTTCGTTCCCGGAAACGATTGGAGTGTCTCCACTCATGTCTTCCCAGCCGCTTATCCCAGGTGTCCGTCTGACACCTTGGTCGCTCCGCCTCCCCACGAGACCAGAGAAAAGCAAAAGGAGAGGATCGCGCATACGGTTTCCCGTTTCAGTGCACTAAAGGAGGCACAAGAAGAGGGCAAAGATGCTCGCCCATCTCGGCGTGAGGTTCTCTGGACCGTAGCTAATCGATACATCTCAAAGCATCAGGCTCAATCTCCCGGTCTTACTCTGATCCTACTGCACGGCATTGGATGCCACAAAGAGGTATTGTGCGATTGCTGCCTTTGCTTGGTCCTTGCCGTTGCTGATGTCGCATAAGACTTGGGAGCCTGTCTTACAGCAGCTGCTTAAATTCCGCGACCAATTCAATGTTCATCTTCCTATCAGTGAAGTATGGGCTCTTGACTGTGTGCAGCATGGAGACAGCGGAGTACTGAACGAAGCGGAGTTGGGAGATACTTGTGAGGATTGACCACTCAACCGCTGTGAAGTAGATTGCTGACAATTCACTCAGTTGATTGTGCCGAATACGCTCGAGATCTCTTGAACTTTTTGCTATTCTACCTTCCACAGGAAACCGGGACCATTGTGCCGTCCGCTATTCCACGACTTCCTGATGAGCAGGCTCAGCTTCGCATGCGTAACGGCATCGAAGGACGTGTGATTGTCGGAGTTGGACATTCCATAGGAGCATGCTCGTTGTGAGTGCTCTGAACGTGGATTTGGAATATCCCTGGCTTATGGCGTGGCAGCGTTTACCCCGCTGTAGAGTATCCCAACCTGTTCAGCTCCTTGATTCTTATCGAATCGTTCACCATTCCGGAGTACATCAAGCATCTAGACGCGCATCGAGAAAACGAGACGCAATGTCTTCGTCGACGCTGGCTCTGGAACACTCGGTCAGTCCAACGTTTTGTACCTCTATGTTCAATCTTCACGTTGTTACAGTGAGGAGGCCATCCAGTATCTTCGGCAGAACCCGTATCATCGCGAGTGGGATGCGAGGGCACTCGAGGTCTTTATTCGATTCGCTCTCACCTCCACTCCGGAAGGTCGAATACGGACCAAGACACTTCCGGTACCCGTGAGTGTTCACCCTTCATCCCGGTAACGATGGCTGATCGGAGCCACTACAGGAGGCAGTGATGCTCTTCGAGCGGCGCGTCGTCTACGAGACGTGGGAGCTGCTGGAGAGTATTCCACCGAGTATAACAATGCACTGGGTGTGGGGAGGCAAGAGCACACGCTCCGGCAGCCAGTCCATTCAAGCGCAGACATCCTTCAGACGCGCAGCCAATTCCACCAACGACTATCACCCCAAGCTCGGCCATATGGTCAGCACCCTGTTCTACTTTGAATTCCGAGACATCATTTGACGACGGATCGCGATAGCTACCTCAGCAAGGACCTGATACGCTAGGTGCGCTATGGCTACCTCCATCTACTCAGACCTTGCAGCTTACACTGACCTCATATAGCTTTCGATATTTTCCGATTCCTCGTGAGCCGCTATGTAGAGCAGAAGAGCAAGCTATAAGACGGTGTACGACTACCGCCTGAAGACCAATACTGTACGGACCTACCGACTCCGAGCAAGTTGAGATCGCTGATTTAACCGCGGTAATAGATGTAAGAAGTTTCTGTAACTACGCTTCAACGTGGACCTTGGTTACTCAGAGGCTATGTCGGGCACCATCCCAAGAATGAGATTCATTTGCGCTCAATGTCGTGCACGGTGCACGCCCTTCGACATTCTGAGGACCAGGTGTCCCATCTGGGGGAGCGTTTGCCCCGCTGGCCACCTCGCCTGTACTACGATGCAGGGTCGAGGCTTCAATCACTTATACTCAGCGGCTACATTGCAGCACTATAGAAAAGACTGTCTACCACACCTTCTCGACATTTGTGCGCAACGTCGCACGCAATGCACGGCCATCAACGATCCGAGGGGCCCATTTGTTCCAATGGGGAGTAGCATTGGCGCGAGACCGTACCCTGACGGCTTGCTCCCCCAGGCCGGGATTGCTGTATGTCGAGGCTCTTCTGCGCGAGATTCGGTGACCATCTTGAGGCATTATGAACCACGTTCGGCTCTCGTCGACAATGAAGATTGAGAAGGGATTTCGCGCTCACGTCTCTCCCCCCCCCTCCTCCCCTTCAACCGATCGTGTATGAGAAACTCACCGCGCTGCGCTGAACCGCGTCGATTTGCTTTCCCCGCGCCCCCCCCCCTCTTCCCCCTTCCCCCGAGGTGGTGAGGTGGGCCACGGAGCTCGAGCTCCGTTCGCACCAAGCTCTGAGCGTCCTCCGTCGACCCCCGAGCTTCTCAGCTACGCCACCACGGAAGCAAGCTTGCAAAACACGTCGACGGCGCGGCCCGGACCCGGCGTGAAAGCCCGAGAGGGCGATGCAGAAGTCTCTGCAATGACAAGGGTCCGAGACTGGGGGCGCTCCGCAAGGAGCGGTGGTACAGAACGAGTCGTTACTTTGGAAGGTACAGAAGGTGAGTGTGCGAGGTATACGGACGGTACGACGCGCGCTGCATACTGTACGTACGTACAAAGACATACCGGTATGTATGTACAGTATCGTGTACGCCGGACGCCCACGCGCCAACGGCCAAAGCTACAATACCACGAGCGTCCCCGGTCCCCGGTCCCCGGTCTCCAGCAACACAAAAGCACAAACACAGCACGCAAAGAGCGCGCGACGCACATGTACAGTAAGCCATAGCCATAGCCATAGCCATAGCCCTACCCCTCTCTCCAACCCGCCCAAAAGAGGTACTCCAGTCCATCATCGAGCAGACGTGTCGCCCGAACGTACGTGAACGCGTCACAGTGTGAGGTATCGTATCGTATCGTATAACAAAAGGTCCAACCGCCAACCCCGAGCAAAAAGTTCATCCGACGGTCACATAGCGGGCCCGGGAACGCACGAACGACGAACGAACGAACGAACGCACGAACGCGCGCAGGCGCGCAGGCTCACGCCATCGCCGCGAGCACGATCCCAGCGAGCACCGACACCACGAGCGCACCTCCAACACGCGCCGCCGGCCCCGCACCCGCGCCCGACGTATCGCTCCGACTCGAGCCGGACCCAGCGCCCGTCGGCGCGCTCGCGCCACCGCCCCCACCGCTCGAAGCGGTGCTCGTGACGGTCGCCACGACCGTCGCGGTCGACGCCGACGCCGACGCCGAGGGGTCGGACGCGGACGTGGACGTGGGCCCGCCGGTGGTGTACGCGCGCACGTAGTTGATCTCGAACCACGCATTGTCGTACGCGGGGCTCCCGGGCCCGGTCACGTTGCACGTCCCCGGGCACGTCGACTGGTAGATGCTCTGTACGCCCGCCCTGTGTGCGAACGTCGCCGCCGCCGTCGCGGTCAGCTCACAGGCGAGACGCGAGAGAGAGAGAGAAAGAGGGAGAGACTGACCAGTCGCCGCAGAGCGCGATGTCGATGACGAGCTGTTGCGGGGTGAAGAACTCGGTGAGGTTGCACTGCGGCGTGACCGGAAAGGCCGCAGACGGCGTGCCCCAGCTGGAGATGTCGATCGAAGAGGCGTTGCTGGTCAGCTCCTCGGGCACGTCCGCCCGCTACAATCCGCCACACACACACCGCGCACCGACACACGCAACGCAACGCGCAACGCACACACGTCAGCGATCGTCCCGACACGCGTTTCGCACAAGAACAAAAGTCAAAGAGACCACTCACGCTCCAAAACCAGATGAAGATCCCCGCGACGTCGTACTGCGTCGCCCACACGCCGCCGCCGGCCTGCGCGAAGCCCGCGCCGAAGCTGTTCGGCTTCGTCTCGTGCACGGTGCACCCCGAGCCCTTTGAGCAGTCCGTGAAGCCGATCGTGCCCGTCTGCTGGATGCTGCTCGACGTCGTGCAGCCCTGCGTCGTGTGCACCGCCATCTGGTTGTCCTTCTGGAGGTTGATGCCTTCCAGGATGTCTGTGCGGCGCGCGCCGTGAGAAACCGCGGATAGATAGGTAGATGTGGATGTGGGCAAGGGGACGGGATGCGTACCGATCTCGCCGCCGTACGGCCAGTTGGCGCCTTTGCTCCAAAAGGCGGGCCAGACGGAGCAGCCGTAGGGCAAGTGGGTCGCGTCGAAGACCCAGAGACTGCCATAGTCGTAGAAATCACTCGTCGTTATTCTAATCTGTGAGCTCGAGTGAGCGGTTTCGGAATCGTGAGCACTGGAGGCGCGGGCACGCACTGTATCGCGGTTGGGCATATTGGGGGGCAGGTCGGTGGTGTTGTCCACCCTGATGACTGCCCTTCCGGCGTCGTTGACGTACGCGAGGTGCTCGGCGGTCGCGCGTGTCTCGTTCACCCACCATACTTGGCCTTTGAGCATATGAGAATAAAGACTTTAGCGAACGGAAGCACGAAAAGGACGTACTAAGAGTGAGGTTGTCCCAAGAGCCGTAAAAGTCCCAGCCGTCGAAGAAGTTCTGCCCGGAATAGTCCCGTACGAGGTCGTAGCCCATAGACGAGGCCGCCATGGCAAGAGAGGCGGCGAGAACGACAGATCGCCGGAAGAGCATGGCTGGAGGGTATCGTTTTTCAGAGGGTCAGGGCAGAGGGAAGACTGTGCACGGGCAGGATGCGCCGAAGAGATTGAGATGAGGGCCACGAGCGCGTCGGCCGGGTATAAGGAGGAGATCTCAGCGCAAAGTGGGCGAGAGCACTTGAGACGCCGTCGTCGAATAGTCCGTGTATAGAGGCCGTGAGTGGGACGAGAGATGCTCTAGCCGGGGGGCAAGGACGAGTGTTTCGAGACCGGGGGGAGACTGGAGGGAATGCGGGTCGGAGGCAAAGGAACGGAGGAGTCGTGACGGCATTTGAGGGACGAGGGCGGAAGCGGGAAGGAAAGGCCGGATGAGGGAGGACGAGGGCGCATGGCCGTGGCCGTGGCTGGAGCAGGCGGAGGCTGAGCATGAGCACGAGCACGAGCATGAGCTCGCGGACACGAGTCCCGTGCGCAGAGAATGAGAAACGCGGAGCCCATCAGACGCAGTGCCCTCCGTAGGCGCCCGTGCTCCTGCCTCGTGCTTATCCGCACAGCTTCTCCATCACATCCACATTCCGCGTCCTCCTCCCCCGTGACAGTTCGCGGACATGCGCATAGCTGGGCATCCCACACTCTGGTCGCTGTATGCAAAAATCAATAGCGATTGAAGATCGAGGTGATAACGTGATCAGCGCGCACCAGGTCCAGCTGCATATGAGCAGACATCACCCCCGTTCACGGCGGTCCCAGGGCGGCTCCGGACGCCACTCACCGCACGCGCGGCCATTTCCCATTCTTGAGCTTCTCCTGTCAACCGGACGGCCACCTTTGCCCGCGTCGGCGTCTGAGCACCGAGGCACCGATGAATTGAGAATGCAGACCGTCCCCGGACGGTTCCCGAGTGTCCGACCGGTGGGCCTTCGCCTCCAAGGGCAGGAAACTATGAGCGCAGGCTGTCAACGGCCCTCACCAACTGCAATGCATAGCCCGAATACACCGAGTCCACGGCCATGCATGAGCAGAATCGTGCACGATAAAGAGTCCGCTATACAGTAGATCTAGGACAGCGCAAACGACAACGTGAACGAGAAGAAACGATGATACGGATGTCGGACGGTCCGGTACGTGCAGCGTCACTAGCGTCAAACGTCAAAGTCGAGCGATCGTCCAACGGTGGTATAGCGATACGTATGAGCAGCGGAATGTCCACACCAACCTCCACATCCGAACGCACTCACGCAGAGGGCCTCTAAGACACAGCGAGCAGCATCCCCGCCACCATACACAGCACCATCGCGACCGCCCCCGCGCTCGCGCCGCGCGTCCCGCTCCCGGCTCCGCCCGACGACGTGACCTGCCCGTGCTGGCCCCCGGAGATGACCGTGCTCTGCGCAGTGCTCGTGACCGTCGCGCTCGCCGCGGCGGTGCTCGACGTGCTCGGCGTGGGCGTCGGGACGACGCCGGTCGTGTACGCGCGCACGTACTGGATCTCAAAGTACGCCTTGTCGAACGCCGGGCTCCCCGGGCCGCTCACGTCGCACACCCCCGGGCACGTCTGCTGGTAGTTGCCCTGCGGACCAGCCCTGTCGTTCGTACCCAGCGTGAGCGTACACGTCAGCAAGCGCATGTCGCGGGAAAGCGGCCGCGGCGGACGCACCAGACTCCGCAGAGCGCGATGTCGATGACGATCTGCTGCGCCGTGAAGTACTTGGTCAGGTCGCACTGCGGCGACACCGGGAACGACGCGGACGGCGTGCCCCACTTTGAGACGTCCACCGTCTTCTCGCCGCCCGTCAGCTCAGGCGGGACGTCCTGCCTCTAACGGAGCAAGCGAGTCAGCGCCCAACGCCCATCCCTCCGCACCGGCGCGCGAACGGACGACGACTCACGCCCCAGAACCAGATCGCGACGCCGTCGACGTCAAACTTGGTCGCCCAGACGCCGCCGCCGGCGTTGTTGAAGTCGTCGCCGTAGCTGTTCGGCTTGAGCTCCTTGACCGTGCAGCCCGAGTTGCTCCCGCAGTCCGCCGACCCGAGCTGGCCCGTCTGCTCGACCGCGTTCGCAGCGACCGTGCAGCCGTCGGTCGTGTGGATCGCCATTTGGTTGTACGTCATCAGGTTCACGGCCTCCACGATGTCTGGATGGAGGCCATCGCGTGCGCCGCGGGACGGAAGGTCGCAGCTCAGCCTCGAGACACTCGCAGACGAGGCGGACGCCTACCGATTTCACCGTCATCGGGCCAGACGGCGCCCTTTGTCCAGAACGCGGGCCACACCGTGCAGCCGTACGGGAGGTGTCTCGCGTCGAACACCCACAGACTGCCGTAGTCGTAATACTCTTGGGTCGTGATGCGAATCTGCGCAACGCCGACCGTCAGCGGAATGCTGCTGCAGTAGTGTAGGCATGGGAGGGTGCGAGAATTCGACGACGTACGGTGTTCCTCCTGGTGTTCGCGCCGTTGTTGGGGACGTTGGTGGTGTTGTCCACTCGAAGGACCGCGTTCCCGGCTTGGTTGACGTATGCGAGGTTGTCCTGAGCCGCCGTCGCCTGGTCTACCCACCAGACGTTACCTGATCACGTACGTATGTCAGCTTCCGATGCTTGCGAACCGATTGGAGCTCTGCGCCAGGGGCAGGCGCGTAGGCTGGTAGGAGAGGCGACGCACTGAGCGTGAGGTTGTCCCATGAGCCGTAAAAGTCCCAGCCGTTGAAGAAGTTTTGGCCAGAGTAGTCCCGGGCGAGGTTGAAGGTGACGTTCGTAGCGATCGTCTGTCCAGCAGCAGCGGGCGCACCAGCAGCACCAGCAGGAGCAGCAGCCATGGTCTATAATACCCAGCGAAAAACGAACGGGACTACGGGTAGGAAAGCGAAGGAAGCAGCCCCAGCTGAAGTGAGGAGACAAGGAGAGAGAGTTGGAGAGGCTGCAGGACCAGCATGTCCGCCAGAGAGCGCGAGCTTTTTGAGCCAGCGGTGGGGTGCGGTGAAGGGAAGGGCACCGAGGTCCAGGACGCCTAGCGAGTATGGAGGACGGAAGCACCCCATCCCCCCTTCCCCCCGCGGCCTGATAGGGATGACAGAGAGGGGGAGGGGAGGGAGGGAGAGGGCAGAACGTTATGCAGAGCTGGCGAAGGAAGCCAGCTTCTGTGCCGATGCCGCAGGGTAGTTAGCTGGTGCGCCGAAAGGGAGACACACCGGAGACGGGCTTGAGGGTGCCGGACTGCGGAGCCCGCGGCCCAGTGCATGTCTCCTCTGCTGCCGGATGGGAAGGCGGCGACGGAAATAGTGACGCGACGCGCACCGCTGCACGTTCACGGTCGAATAGGCCCATAGGAGCTCAGGAGCCCGGCGAGCGTGGCTCGCCCCCATCGAGAGTAGTTTTCAAAAATGATGGGCAGCCGTTCCCAAAGCTCGACGAATGGGCCCAGCGGGCTTCGACATTGACTAGGTGGCCGTACGACGAACCACCCAAGAACGCGCAGTCCCGCCCTGCCAGCAAGCGAAAGGTTTCCTAGGGAAGCACAGATCTGAGTAAGGACACGAGAGCCTTCGCAAGCGGCGGACTTACCGAAGGCGCACGGCGCGGAACAGCGCATGATGATGATGATGACGACGCCGAGCTCGGAGCTGCACTGGTACTGGTACTAGGACAGCTCACCGGGGCATGTCCATGGCACGAAACGAAAAAGGGGGGCGACAAAGCGAACGGACCTGCGGCTCCTCCGTCCGTTCTGTACCCGCCTCGGGCGTAAGGCGTTCGACCACCCTTCCGGGCTGGTGGTCGTGAGCGTCAGACTTGGAGAACGCAGGTTGTGGCGCCCGCACTGTACTGGGCGTGCCACGAGCGCGATAGGATGCGAGCTGTTGCCAGTTGGAACGGTTATCATGCCACTTATACAAAACTTATCTACCGAGTGGCAATGTACCAATCGCTCGGAGTCGACATTCACCGCGGAGAGAAGTTATTCACAGATCGGTCGCACACCTGACGACAGCACACGCTGAGAGTACTACAACTTAGTACCACTTGAAGACGCCATGCATGATATTGTTACACGTAGCAGGACATCTACAGCTTCGCAGACGCAGCAGCCGCTCCGAAGACGAGCCTCGAGTTCAACTCAGCCCTCGCTCGATGCTCCTTCTTCACGCTCTCGATCTCCACTTCCGTCTTTGTCAGGTCACCTTCACAGACCCACCGCCGGAAGGCTTCGACGTCCTCCTCGCACGTTGGCTCGCTGCGCTTGCACGACCAGTTGGCGTGCTCGAGGAGGTACAGACCGCAAGATAGGGCCGCGAAGTGGTTGAGGATGAGACGCGGGAGCAGGGGGTTAGCACGGGTCGCAGCGAAGAGCTCTGGGAGCTTGTGAATTGAGGCGGCGAGCGTGTCGAGCGCCTTTACCAAGCGTCCTTTGAGCTCTGGAGGGACGGCTGCTATGATGCTCTGTGCCCACTGGATGCGCAATGAATATCAGAACATGCTCAGGTACGCCTGGAGGCGAGGAACAGCCTACCTGGACATAATACTGCACGACCTTGGGGTCCTTCGTCGTGGCTCGGATCAGGTCCAGAGCACACACGGTGACGGTCCCCTCCCATATCTTCTCGACCATAGCGTCTCGTATTAGGCTGCCAGCCTGTCGGTCACTCCCGTCTCACAGGACAACTTTGGGTGAATCAACTCACCGACCGATGCCAGTCTCCTCCATGTACCCAAGTCCGCCCAAGGCAGTCATGGCCTCCTCCATGCCCTCCGAAGCCCTCAGCGCCGTATATCCCTTGATTGCGGGCGTCAACAGCCGCAACCTCGCCTCCTCCTCCACACTCGCCGTCCCGCACTCGCTCTTCCCCAACAAGCCGACCGCGCCAAACACCACATGCGCCAGCGCCCGATACAACAGCGTCACCTCCGCCAGGATCGCCACGTGCAGCGGCACCTCTCTGAGGAGCTTCCGCCCGCCATCGATCGCGCGCACGCCGGCGTACGCGCGCGCGATCGCGAGGCACCGGGCGAGGCTGCCGACGCAGTGCACCGACGAGTGCACGCGCGTGATGTTGAGCATCGCCGCGATCGTCTTGACGCCCGCGCCTTCGGGCCCGATCCGCCACGCGCGCGTGCCGTTCAGCTCGAGCTCGGCGGTGGGCACGCCGTGCGTTCCGAACTTGTTTTTGAGCCGGTGCATGCGCACGCCGTTCGAGAGGGGGGTGGGGTAGGGCCCGAGGCGGAGCGGGACGAGGAACAGCGAAAGTGGCGCGCGCGGGACTGCCGGGAAGAAAGGCTCGGGACCGACGCGCGCGAGGGCGACGGCCATGTTTCCCTCTGCGGCGCTGGAGAACCATTTGAAGCCGTTGAGGATGTACGGCTCGCCGAGGTCGGTGGGGAGGCGTTCGGTAGGCACTGCCATCGTTTCGGTCAGAGAGACGTCCGAGCCACCGGGACGTTCGGTCATCCATTGGCCCGACATGTAGGCGGTGGCGGGGTCACGGCTGAGGAAACGAGGGAAGATGTCCGCCTTCATCATATCGGTTCCATAGAGCTCGATAACTGTGGCAATCTGTACAGTCAACGAACCAACCTAGCAAAATTTGGAGAAGTCTTACGCCTCATCGTGCCGTCGGTCATCCCCATCGGACATATAAGCTATCAAACATCCTTCAGGGAGCTTGTCTGGTGGACGTGCTAGGAGACCTACGACGTGCGAATCGCCTGTCATGACCAGGGCACGCGCGAACTGAAAGATTCGGCTGTGTTCCCCTTGCTCGCGTTCATATGCTATGGCATTGTAGCCCTCGCTGATAGCAAAATGCTCTATTTTGCGCCACCCCTCCGAGGTATGAAGCCTGTCGACCCGCTGGCCGAACTCATTGTATTGAGTCAGGGTTGCGGGGTGCACAAGCGGCGCCAGAGGACGGATCTCTGAGGAATCGTGAGTATGATCAGAGCGAGGTCCGAACAAATAACATAGAAGTAGAGCCTACCGTTCACTAGCCGGTCTCCGAGCCGCATGAGATCTACCTCGAGTGCGGATCGAACGCTGGCGGACGTCCAAGTTCAAGAAGTGACATGAGTCGAAAAGAATGCACGCTCACGCTGGGGGCACAATGCGCTTCAGCAGCCCAGGCAGAACTGGATCTGCAGCATAGGGATGTTCAGTAGGATATGGTGGCTGCAGGAAGGGACAAGGGGTCAGAAACACCGCGACGGGGCGCGCACGATGAGCAGGTACAGACTTGCTGGAATCCTTCTTCCACGCGCATTCTGTGTTGCGATCGGCGGCAAAGCTATGGGAAGAGATATGAAGACAGAATACTCTTCCTCGGTATTTTATACGTATGCTTCTTCGCCAGTTCGCACATGAGATGTGAAACACCGCCGGTGCAAACAGGCGTATGCCGCCGAGAAGCAGCGAGCGCCTACACTTGCCCCTAAGATACCGGCCTTCTTAATAACCGTACCGTGGCGGTAATGGTTGTGTGAATCACTCTGGGCGACCGTCTGATTATTGTGGGTGTGCGTGGAGGCTACGCCACGATGGTACCGCCAGATCTACTAACCGCCGAGGCCGCAGCTGAGCGCAACTTCACTTCATTGCGGCAAGGAGAGTAAATTCTGGTTGACTTTGCGCTTGGTCTTCTCAAGGACAACGTGCAGGATAGCTAGGGCTGCCCAAGGATTTGTAGATCCGGAAACTCTGGATGAAGTGAGCGCGAGACTCGAGAGTGCCGAGCAGGGGAAGAGGCGCCCGACGGGGCACTTCACGGAAAATGCCGGCAGCGGCCTTTTGAGTGCGTTCGGCGTCGCGTCTCCAGCCAGCAGCCACGACCATCTCGTTCCCGCCATGTCCTAGTACGTCTGTGCATGTCCAAAGGAGGCTACGTTGTCGTAACAACTTATCCACACAGCGTCATTCTGGGTCGTGCCATCAAAAACGAATATCTTGCCCTCGGCACCATACTTGGCACGGTAGGCATCACGATGCTAGCCACCGGTGGTAAGAAGGAGGCCCCCGCATCAAAGCCCGCTACCCTCGAGCAGGTTAAGGATTCGGTCAAGGTCAGCGCCAGCTCAAAGTGAGTTTTCCCCATGTTCTACAAGCGTCACGTAGTTGCTCATGCGAGGTCTGGGTGTTTGCTCGCGGGATATGCAGGGAGGAGGAGGAGTTGTACGTGTCCACGCGATCTAGCAGCATGTTGAACGGACTGTCGACAACTAACCAGGATGAACAGCATCAAGAACTTCATTGCAGAGGCGGAAAAGGAATCCAAGCACTGATCCTGACCATGCTGTCGCGGTGTAGACGAATAGAGACTTTGCACGGGCGCTGTTACTCGTCCAGCTCATGCACCTTGCCTCGGATAATCTGCTGTGCGATTGCAATACCATACGCTCTGCCTATACTGCTGCCCGATGTCCGGTGTGAGTTTCGTTCCCGACCGAGTGAGCCGTTGCTGCACCAAGAGATGATGAGGTGCGTTGCGGTGGGAGTGCTCGGCTAGGATCATAGCCACCCTCAGATCGTCCGGTCTCCACCGCACAAGTCCAGACTTGTTCGTTCCCTCTCTCTTCCTCCCGCCACCTTTACGCTACACTCTACGGCCTCTGCTACTCGCAATGGCACTTAACGACGACGCCAGACTCTCGTGTCTACATACGCCTAATGTCGCCATGAGCTCGCCCGCCAGTCCTTCTCTTCCCATAGCCCCTCGTCCGCTCCAGCTGGTCGACGGCAACCTTCAATCTCCGACTATCTCTACGTGTCCCTCTCCAACAGCATCTGGCTTGTCTACGCCACCACCTAGCGCGCACAACGTTCATCCTCGTAGACAGTCTTCAATCGCGTACTTTCCCAGCGACCACTCACCAACGTGGGATCTCCGGTCACCGACCACCGCATCTGGGTCCGGCTCCTCTCTCAAGCGTAGCACCTCCCTCAACCGACATCCTTCGGAAAGGCATGGATTGAAAGGAGACAGACGAAGCCTTCCCGCGTCGGACGTCCTCGCCAGTGCACAGGCAGAGCGTCCCCCGCTCACCTTGACCGAGAAGTGCGTCCTCTCCTACCCATGCACTGCCCTCCAGTGCACTCCGGTGTCGTGTGATCTTTGTTCACTGACGCGCGTTCCGATAGACACGCGGACCTCCTACGCTTCATCGCGCAGAAAGAGTCTAAATGCCTTGAGCTCCGCTCACAACTCGCCGTGCATGAGGCTGAGCTCGCGCAGCTCAAGCGCAAATGGGAGCGCATCGTCAGCCGGGGTATGGACCGCGCCTATGCGCACCCGTCGGGATCCTCTCACTCTTCCTCCTCCCTACTTTCTGGGGCAGTCAAGGAGGGCGTGCAAGGCGTGAGCCGGCTCCTCGTCGCGGGGCTCAGTGATCTGTCGGTGAGCGCCTCGTCCGCCAGCAAGCCGGAACCGTCGTCCGCCCTGCCGCGCACGCCTATTCTCCCTCTCCGTGCAGGGAGGAGAAATGGACAGGGTCACGCGACGACGCAGAGCACGTCCTCCGTTTCCACTGCGACAACATCTCTTACCAGCTCGAGCGTGCGGCTCTCGCAGTCTTCCGCGTCCTCGCTCGCGAACGATGATACCCCCTGCGAGACCGAGGAGCCCGAGTCTGAGCCGGAGGTCGCGGTAAAACGTACGTCTATTAGCGTCGACGGCGGGACGGGCATCGAGAGTCCCGTCGAAATCTCGCACGCGAAAGCGAGCAGGGCCGCGAAGCTCCATCGGCGCAAGAGCCGCGAGGCGCCACCCTCACCGTCTCTCGCGCCCCTCTCGTCTTCTCCCGCGACTCGTGCGTTCTCGGACGTCGCGTCTTCTTCACCTCCAGCGATGTCGGGAGAGGCAGGCGGCGTTGGGAGAAGCCAGGGCAAAGCGCAGGAGGTCTACAAGAAGACGATCAAGCGGTCCAGTCTGCACCTCGCGGCGGGCGGGAGCATCCCGCCCGCTGCGTCGATTCCTGGCTTGGGCCCACTCGCGTCGCCATTGGCGTCTGCGTGGATGGGTAGTGTGGGAAGCACTGTAGGGAAGAAGTGGGAAGAGCTGCAGAAAGGCGAGACGTGAGTGCTTGAATCCTCATTGTCTCTGTGCCGCCATCAGTCTGGTTGCGTTGACTGACCGCTCATGCGGACACAGGTTCGCAAAGAGCCAGAAACGGGCGTCGCTCCTATTCTCCGACGTGTCCAGCTCGATACTCGCCGCGCTCGCCTCTCCCTCGTCATCATCTGGCCCCGCCACACCCTTTTCGGCACCTGCGCTCTCCTCTGTCTCCGTCTCCACGAACCCTTTCGCGGCGACGTTGTCCCCGCTTTCGACCTCCCCAGCTCCTCCCTCTCCTCTTTCGCGCTCCCAGCCCCGGTCCAGTCCCTCTGCGCAGTCGCTCCTCGAGGACGACGACGCAAGCCAGGACGGGCTCGGCTCCGTTCTCGTCCCCGATACCAAAGCCCCGGCACATGCCCCTTCTGCCTCTTCGCCCCGCGCTTCCGGCCGCGCTCCGCAGAGCAGCAAGGGCGGGGGCGGCAACGAGGGCAAGACGACGAATTTGTTGGATAATGAAGAGGACGAGGACGAGTGGAACTGGTAGCATTGGAACTGCACCCTGCCGAGGGTGCAGGCCATCCTATACTAGCCGCGTGCGGGCTATGCGTTGGGGCTGGCAGGGTGCAGTGGCTGGTTGACTATACATGTTGTGCGTGCTGAAAACGTGCCCTGCGGGCGATCGTCACTCATGTATCGGGCTCATGGGACGGATGTGGAACTGCATGTCTTTGCTTTCATCGTTCCGTCGACGTTACTACATACCTCCTAATGACCATCTCGAGTTCATCGTTTTGTACCCCTTCCTCCATTTGCAAGCGCCCATACTCTGGCAGGATGTGAGTTTCAACCAGTTGAAGACATTGCAAGACTCTATACATGGTGAAACTACGACGTCGAGTCCGGCTGTGCTCTCAGAGGACATGCAGAGCATCTACAGCACTAATATAGTGCTGTACGTATTCGCAGCGTCCACATACAGGACTACATCAGCAAAGTATTGTCTTGTGTGGAGCACATCGATATCGCAGGAATAGTAGATTGGAGCATTATAGATTGAACTCGATCGTAGCGGACTATGCTATCGTAACTACATGATAGTGCGGTGGACTGTAATGTATATGTATACGTATCCCAGCCGGACTAAGCTAAGTGCTGGATTTATGTACTATACCCTCCAGTATGGGAGGCACATGAAACGAAAGAACGACACCAAAAGCTTCCTTGTTGTACAGGCGCCGTAGGGGGCACCTGGGACCACGCAGGGACGGAGCCCTCGCGTCAGGCCGTATATCGGGGGGTCGACGTCTTGCCTGAGAGGCCAGGAAGGCCCCGACAGAGCAGATGCCGGATCGTTTAGGGTGTAGCATCGGATGGGGACTAGGCTGCCGTCCGGTGTACACGGGCACGTAGCTGCCAGCGGGGGCGAGCCCGCTGTGCGGGTGCAGCTACGGCGGAGTTGTTCATATGGTGGAGGAAAGGCATTTGTGAGATTGCTTGAGGTCGAGAAAGAGAGCAAAATCCAGAGCGATCCAGAGAGGAGGGAAAGACGCGAGAGCAGAGCACTGCTTGTTTATGCGTTAAGATGCTTGGAGAGAAGAAAGTGCCAAAGGCGATAACGACGCCACGCCGAGAGCTGACAAGTAAGCAGTCGAGAAGCGGCGACTTGCAATGGGAGACCTTGCGCGCGAATGTGTGCTTGGGCACCGAAGATGAAAGAGCCAATTAATGCGCGCCGGCGAGTTGTCGAGCTTGCTCGTGGAGGAAAGACGCTACCAGGGACGACTGTGAATCACACCGCATAGACAACCACCGCGCGTTGAGCGTGAGTATGGTGAACGACGACCTCGATGTCGGAGCCCTGATCCCCGACCGCATCGTCGAAATTTTCGTTGAAGTGGTCGTAGTGATAGTCGTCCAAGATCTCGGACAGCTTGACGTGTCCGCTGTCCATGCTCGCGAGGGAGTAAGAAGAGTCGAACGCCTCAACGAGACGTGCGAGGCGTCCCGAGTGATCGCTGCCGTCGTCAGAGCTGCCATCAGAGGATGCGTCGGAGTCGTCTTCGACAGAAGTAGGAGGAGGGACAATCGCGTCGGGGATAGCGGAGCTTTCGAGAACGGTGGCCAAGTCCAAGTGGTCGGCGGTGCGTTGAGAGGGACGGTGGACTTCCTCGGCATCAGAGTGAGCGGAGGGAACAAGTGCCTTGTCCAGAGGGGAGTTCCGAAAGTTGCGTTTGGGCTGCAGGTGAAGACCTAGACCGACGCCAGACACGCCTCCTCCGGCGGCTCGAGAAACGCCAGCCACCAGACCGTGGAGCACTCGAGGACCAGTCCCGCATTCCTTCTGGAGGTGAGGCTCGCCGACTCGAGTAGAGGCTTGCAATCGAGGCTTGCAACTGAGGACGTCGGCGGCTCGCAGTCGAGCCTGTGCTCCCGATGGCACTTGGGCCATCCGCCGTTCTCGATTTCTGCCGACTTTACTGAAGCGAGCTGGTGGCGCTGAGAGCATGAAGGTCTTCCCCGAGTAGTTCGACACGTTCCTCATGACTGGCTTCTCCTCTTCGCGCGGAGCATTGAAAGAGGGAGGAGGGACCTGGAGGTAGTCGCCCGCCGAGAACGTCGGGCTGGCTGAGAAGAAGAAGTTCACTGGCGAAGCAACACTCGGCGTCATGGGCGGTGGAGTATCAACTTCGGAGCTTGAGGAAGCGGTGTCACAAGAGTAGGTGCTCTTCGGACTATCAGGCACAGGGTCATCGTCGCAGGGCTGAATTACGATCTCTGGGATTGGGAGGGACTCTCTGGGAACGTAGAGCGTCCATTGTCGTTTAGCTTGTTCGCGAATCTCGTGCAGATGAGGGCGGACCCATTCCGGGTAGCTCAGAGAGGAGTCGGAGTCGAGACTATCAGAACTTGCAGAGCGTGTAACTGCATCTGCAGCCCCCGCCTCGATATCCTTTACGCGCCTGGAAGACTTCTTTGTTCCTCCAGGCTGAGCGTTCTGTAAATTTATCAGTTAGTCGTGTATGGCTTTGCGGAAGGAGGCTGACCTTGACTTTATCCGCGGCAGGGCACGCCAATTGGCCGAGAACCTTGCAAAGCACAGAGTCCCGGAGACGAGAGGAGGGTGCGAGCACGGGAGGAGGCAAAGCCAAAGATGTCTTCTCTACAGCATCAGACGCAGAGAACGCAGTGGAACCGGACCAGGAGCGAGCCAAAGCAGCCAAGGATGGCACGGTGAGGAAGTGCGATCCAGCCTTAGCATTATCGGCGCCGTCAGCTTGCCGTTCGAGATCTACGACATTCGGAGCTTGAGCCTGAGACTGGATACAGCGAGCGCGACGATGACGGCAGATGGCGACTAAAGCTGCAGTGCCTGAGCAGATCAAGATGAACAGCAGAGCCAAGCCGATGACTAGAACAGTCTGAGGACCAAAGGTCGGTGCAGAGGATATGCCTAGGGCGGCAGTCATGTTGGGAGAAACTGGAGACATCGCTAGTTGGGCGAGGAAACTTGATGGGTTTGAGGTGTCTTGACTGTTCTTCTGTCGATGACAAAGTTCGAGGAAGAGTGAGACGGAGGCTGGACAGCTCAATCGACCATCTTATGAGGGATTCGGATTTGGCCTGGGACGAGGCTAGCATGACAGCTGCTACATGAAGGGATGGCTTTAAGTCTGTCAGCCCCTCGGCATATGGAGCGTGCGAAGGGCAGCAACTGCCTTGTACATCGCGCCTCTGTGGGGTTTTCGGGAGAGAATTGAACCACTTACCAGTGCATCGTCCACTGATCTAGGTTGAACAGGGACTGGCAAGAACTGACTCGCTAGAGTCTGCGATGCACCAGTACGAATGAGCTTCGTTGCTCTGTTTCATGTTGCATCACAATTATATCGAACACCCATTAAGAGTTCGGTGGAGGTCGTGAGACTCGGAGACCCATGTCTCAATGAGAGATTCAGGGCATGGACAGTCCAGCGAGAGCGCCCTATGCAGCGAGAGAGAGATAACGAAGAGAGATGCGAAAGGGACGAGATGAATCCTAGTCGAGCGCGACATTCTGGACGGGATAAATAGCATTTTGTATCACCTTCAAGTACCTTCACGCAGCGACATCCGGCAATGGCACCATGAGACTATGGTCCACTCTGTTCCGTCTACGAGAAGAAATGGTCAGCCGCTCGCTCGTCATCAGCCACCGAAGGGGGACATATGCCACTTTTCGATCTCAGCTTTCCGTTCTTTGTCCAGCTCTCTGAACGGTTCCGTACCCCCGCAGAGGGGCGGGGAGGGACCTGAACAAGGAACTAGACAACGGTCTCATAGAGGGTCAACCTCTCAATATCAGTTCGTTGACATCATCGATACAGTTGATACGCCAGCAAGACGATCACAGAACGCAAGGCTCACCTTTCATGTACAGCCTTCTGGCACGGTCTCTTATACTTCTTGACTGACGTTGGCTATGCTGAAGGCGTGGGGGGTTCGAAACTTGGAAGATGGTATCGTGGAGGACGGGGAAACCCCAAAGAAAATGAAGCAACAATGCTTCGGATTCCGACTTATGACTCAAGAGAGACTCAGTTAACACGATGTTGCCAGGGGAGGTGTTGGAGAAGAGGCCGAAGAAAGATGAGAGGTTCATATCCGTACACGGCGTGAGAAATCTGCGGGTACATCGGCGATGGACTGGGACCAGAATGGACACAGTCGTCACACGACTGAGGGTGTCAAACAAATAGGAACATTATCTGCGCTATCCTTGAGGCGAGCGAGCGACTAAACTGTTGCTGGAGGTTGAATTGACACAGCTTCAAGGACGGATGGAGTGGTGGTCGCGGACAGACACGGGAGAGGGCAAGAAAGGTGGGACAATTTGGGACGGCGTAATGTGTGACATGCGCGTCCAGAAGCGTTCTCACCGTCACGCCCCCGCACTACGATCGCCCATGACGGTGAGTTCGATCGCGGGGCTCTGATGCCACGTCCAGTCGAACTTTGTCTTATGAGTGGATTCGTGGTCGCCTCTTATCATCCGCGCGACTGAATGCACGGTCTCACCATGGACGCCGTGCGTATAAAGCGTCGAGCACGGTTGCCAATGCACACTGGCTCCGTCTCCTCTTCAGCTTCGGCGAGCGCGTCGCTCCCGCTCTTCTCGTGAGGCTCTCGCCTCAGTTTAAGGAGGCTTCGTCTTGTACGCTCCTCTTTGCGCAGGTCGCATAGTCGTTCGTTCAGTTACGTCTATGGACATTTCCGTCTTTGCTCGCTCCGAGCCCGGTGTCTCGACCTACGCGCCTCAAGAGTTGGCAGGAGTAGCGGTAAGGACCTTCGGTCTTCGTCTATATCTCCTCGTACCCATGCGGTATCAGGCTCTGGTGGCTGCGGGAGTGGTCTCATGTGTCGCTGTCGTCCCTGTCCTAGTCGTATGAAGCATTATCACGATCACGCAATGAGTAGGCGTTGACTTGAAGCATCATCTTCAGGTTACGAAATGGCGCTGCCATCACCTGCGAAACACTCGGGTTGTCCCCTTCCTTGTGTCCCTACTCATTGCCAATCTCGTACAAGCTATAGGCACGCTCATAAACGGCAAGTGGGTGACTGACCATACTGTCGCCGACGGCCATCTCTGTCGCACACAAGGTGGTATCAAGCAGGCAGGAAATGTAGCTACGGCATTGTGGTGCGTGGATATGACTCTCACTTTCAGTCCCCTCCCTTCGTCGTGCTAAGGTCAACGAATAATCGCGTCAGGTCGTTAACGCTGTCGTTACATGTCTTCATGCTCTTGTTCTCTCGCGTTGCCTTATCGAGAAACCTATCCTGGGGATTACTCGGGAGTGGGTGGTGCCTTGTCGTCTTCGTTGTGATTATCGGACCTGCGGCCATACAAACACCATCGAGGGGAACCTACTTTGGGCCAGCGGGCTATTGGTATGCATGAACTACTTGATCTGGCGACCTGAAGGTTCACGGGGGATCAATTCGAAAGGTGCTGGATCACGGAGAGATATCCGCGCGAGCAGTTCTTCCTTGAGTATTTCTTCGTACGCAGTGATCATCTGAGCTAACTTATGGCACTTACTCAACGAAACACCCAATGTCTACAGGAGTTCGTGTCCGCCGGGCTATCACTTTTGCTATATACGGCCGTGCTCTTGCGCGTCCGGGGGAACCTTGTGAGGACCAGTGGAAGGTGGCATGTCCGGTTCGTGCCGCACGGCGAGAGGTGGGTGTTGGCTATCAGGCGAGACGCCGTTGACAGCTCCATGATGGGTGTCGCGTCCCGCATCGTCTGGTTAGTCTCGAGTCGCGGCTCTATGAGCAGCTCATCACACATGTCGGCTAGGTACCCGGTCGCCTACGCCATACTCCTCCTGCCAGTCACCATAACGCGCTTCGTGGCGTTTAGCGGGCACGACGTCCCCTTCCGCGCGACCATCTTCTCCGACTTCGTATTCAACCTGCAGGGCCTGGTGAACGTCGTCCTGCTCCTCGCAACGAACCGCTTTGTGCCGAATACGGAGGCGCTCCCGATTTACACGCCCAGGAAGCGCGTCAGCATCTCCTCCCCCGAAGCGATCGGGATTACTCCCTTTGTTCTGCCGCCTCCAAAGGCTCTGACGACGGAAGGCGCGGGCATCTTCACAAGTGCTCCAGATGCGATACGGCAGGGTGCAGCGGCGGAAACTGTGTCTGCGCCGAAGCGTCCGGCTTCGGATTCCACGCTTGGCACGGTGGATTCACAGACCCCGTTCCCTCATTTGCGTTCGAACTAGACTCTAAGTCATCCAAGTACCTGATAGATCCGGTCCAAGGAGAGGTGCGTTTTGGCTGCCCCTCTACGAGTTGGGCCAGCGGTCACTCAGGTGTAGGCTTATTCTTCCTTCAGTTCACCGCTGCTTCTTTGCTCGTCTCGCTGCGTAGAGTTCAGAACTTGTGGATGATCAATGTAGCTCCCTCATGCCGTACCCTACGCAACGCATTCGCGGCACAGACCAGTATCAGGCTCGAGAGCTTCCCAGCGCTTTGACCGATGGTAACTTGTGCGGATGACGACTGATTTTGTCGATAGAAGGCGCCTAGGGGTTGAAGATTGCGCACCTGGTGGTGCCACTTCTCCATGCTCACTGCGTCGGACATGACACATAGTGCCTGATGCCCGGAGCTCAGTCCTATCCGAAGCGAGCCTTCTCTTTCGTGTTCCGGAGCTCAAAGAGCCGGCGATGTACAGATTGATGTTTGTCCCGCAGTGAGCGGTCAGAACGCGTCTGTTCACATGGGGGCAGAGGGGGGAACATCATGCAAAGTTCATTGCTACGGACGCGCTTGAGGAGTATTTTGGTAGTGAATGGGGCACAGGACCTGGTGGCGCGAATACTGACCAGCGTGCGAGACTGCCATGAGAAAGCATCTGACTCCATGCTTCCACGATAACGCAAGGGCCAGGCAGTCAACCCAGTGACCTCCAGCGCAGGTATAAAAGCAGAGCGCTGCTCACCGTCGTCACAATCGTCTGCACAGGAGCATCTCGCGCTCTCGAAAGCAATGGCAGGCGTCGCGCAGACCCAAGACTCGCCTTCTCACGATACCATGATCGCCTATCGCTTCGTTCCGGGAAAGACGGAGCCCCAGCGTGAAGTGGTACCCGTCCCTTCGCCAGAGCCCGACGAGGTCCTCGTCAAGATCCTCGCCGCGGGCGTTTGTCACTCCGACATCCACCTGCTCGAGGCGTCGACTGGGAAGCCCATGTACCCCTACACCTACACCCTCGGCCACGAAGGGGCGGGCGTGGTCGTCCGCCTCGGCGAGCGCGTTGCCGCCGATCCCGCATCCGCCCAGCGCCTGGCCGTCGGGACCTACGTCGCGGTGCTCCTCACCAACGCATGCGAGAGGCCCGAGTGCGACTGCTGCAGCCGCGGCTTCGCGAACGTCTGCTTCGACCCGCCCATGCTCGGCATCGGCACGGACGGGTGTTGGGCGGAGTACGTCAAGGCCCGCGCGAACACGGTCGTCCCCGTCCCGCGCAACGACCCCAAGGACGCGCGGCTCGCCCCGGCGTGCGTCGCGGCGGCGACGGACGCGGTCATGACGCCTTGGCGGGCGCTTAAGAGGGCGGCGGAGGTCAAGCCAGGGCAGACCGTCGTCATCCTCGGATGCGGAGGCCTGGGCATCAACGCCATCCAGATCGCGAAACACGTACTGGGCGCAGGGATGGTCGTCGCGTCCGACATACGGCAAAGCAGCTTGGCGCTCGCCCGCGAAGTGGGCGCCGACTACGCGGTGATCCCGAATGAGTTGGAGGCGTTCCTGGGAGAGAAGGAACTCCGCGTAGATGTCGTTGTCGACTTCGTCGGCAAACAGGCAACCGTCGACGCAGCGATGGAATTGGTCAGGACCGGAGGGACGTTCCTGTTAGTGGGGCTTGGGTCGCCTCAAGTGGCCATCAGCCCGTACGTGGCCACGATGAAGCAGCTGATGATCAAAGCAAGCTACGGCGGAGACTCTCAAGACTTGGAGGAGTGTTTGGACGCGATAGCAGACGGAAAGGTGAAACCGCAGGTGGAGGAGAGGCCCTTGGAGGCATGCAGAGAGGTAATCCATGGCTTGGCCAAAGGAGAGATCCGGGCTAGGGTGGCGCTCATACCTTGATTGTACGTTCGGTCTATGTTGCAAGCAAAGATCTAAGATGACATTTGCTGAGAGGGACACCAAAATGGATTGAGAGCATGCCGTAGCTTAGCCTCTGAACCCGAATGTTATGCTTCTGCCTACCTTTACTAGGACAGTGCAACCTTGGCATCATAGGAGAGAAATATATGCCGGGCACTGTGTTCAATGGTATGCCTCGGGATAGAGTCGAAGATGCGTGACGGAGAGTCATGTGCCGTGACGGAGAGTCATGTGCCGTGACGGAGAGTCATGTGCCGTGACGGAGAGTCATGTGCCGTGACGGAGAGTCATGTGCCGTGACGGGTACGCGTATTCTGCGACCCCCTCCAGAGCGCTTGTCTCCGAGCGCGGTGCTGTCGTCCCAGGCGCTTTCAAGTGCTTCGTGCAAGGGAAGTGCGCATTTACCGCGGAAACAGAAGATGGAATTGCACAGAATGTTCCCTCCAGCAACCTGTCAGACGGCAACGACGAGGTAGTCAGCCAGCCGGTCGAAGGTGCACGTTACAATTTGAAAAGCTCACCGTCTACAGGCCACTACTAGGGCGCATGTAACGATGTCAACGATGTCCAAGCAAGATCATCTTAGGTGAACACGAGACTTACGTGGGTTCTGACATCGGTTAGGACACCAGATTTGTTGGTAGATGCGTGGTGGACGGGTACGAGGCCCTCGGAGCTGACGCCTATGCTGTCACTCTTTTGCCCAGATGCATCTGCCAAATGGCGACTTGCGAATCGACCTGCGCTAATCATGAACAACATGTCCAGCGTAATCGGAAAAAACCATTTCCTTGCGTTCTCAAGCACCCTGTCCTTGAAGAGTCTCGATGCTCGCTGAGACGTCGCTCCTTCGTTGATGCGGAGAGTTCAATGCAGCCTACGCGAGAGGCTCTTACCACAAGGCCCTGACTGATACAGCCGCGTGCCGTACCTGCCTGAAGGAGCGTTGTGCCCCTGGCGACGGCTCGCCAGCTTGGGAAAGCGTTGAGAGCTGCGGGCCCTGTTGAGCAGATGCATTGAAGGGAGCCGATCTGCCCTAGAAGAAACAGAAGGGTCTGCTGTCGCGTCAGAAACCTTCTCGCGGAACCCACACCCGGCTGCACGTCGGACTTTGGAGGGTGTTCTTTCAGACGCGCGGCGCGACCACGCTGAGCTTGATTCGAGCGGCCTGCTGCTCAGAACTGTCCAAAGTTATCCCCGGTCTCACAACACCGAAAGCAAATGAAAACCACGATGCGAGCCGTGCTCCACGGAGCGAGTGCAAACGACAGCACGGCGAGCACGCTGGCGAGGGAGAACAGCGAAGAACGGAGTCTGGGCTGGAGAGGACCGCCGAGGGTCTCCTGTTGGGCCGACGCTGGGAACGCTTCTTCCAATCTAGCCGCAGCTGGCGGCTCGCTTCTGTAAAAATTTGGCTAGAGGAAATGATCCCGTCGGTGCGTCTGTACGGCATGCGGCCGTGCCCCAACCTTCTTTGACGTTCGCGCGCGGCGTCCCGACGACGTCTCCATGAGAGCGTTCCCTCAGGGTGGAAGGATGCAGTGAAAGTTCGCTCGCCCGGGCGGTGCTTGCTAAATGAACACGAGCGATCCGGGTCGACGTCGAGCAAATACAGATCATGGAGGTGTGCGACGCCTCCAATGGACCATGCGCATGCGGCGGCATCTCCGCCGATCGGGCGTGATTCGATGCCAGTGCATAAGACTCGGTCAGGGGAGCGCGGGAAGGGCATTAGCCGGCGGCGATGCGGGGGGCAGAGAGGCCGGTTGGCGCCGCGGATGCAGACTGTGTCCGGGGGGAGTTGCCGGAGTGCTGGCCTGGACAAGCAGGAGATCGGCCGGGGATGTGTCGTGCGGGGCAAGCAAGGGCCAACGATGCGGACGGGTGCGAGTCCTCTGCGGGCGAAAGGACTAGCCATCGCAGAGGCTCAGAGCGTTTCTATGACATGATTACAATATATCCCTCCTCTATTGGTATGACCTCGCTCCTGCCCGTGCACGCGCCCCGCTCACTGGCAGGCTCGCCGTGTCCTTCTTCCTTGGACTTAAAAGTGGGCCCCGCTCCCGGTCGCCTCGCTTCCTTTCCTCCTCTCCCCCTTTCGCGGGCCCCTCGTCATCTGTCGCGATCTGCTCTGGCAGCTCGCAGAACTTGCGGGGAGCGTGCGCACCGAGGATGCCGTCCAAGAACAGCAAGATCGTCACCGACGGCGACCCTCTCGCCTGGGTCATGGCGCCGCCCCCAAACGAGACCGAGGAGCAGCGCCAGGCGCGCATCGCCGCCGAGGCGGAGGCGAAGAGGATCTCGGACGCGATAGACGAAGAGCTCCAGAGGCAGGCAAAGGCGGAAAAGCGCGGCCCGAAGCCTGTCAAGATCCTCCTGCTCGGTGCGTCCCGTTCGCCTCACCCCGTCCGCTGCCTGGCAGTATAGGCGCGAAGGCTGATCCCGCCACAATGTAGGTCAGAGCGAATCTGGTACGCTCTTATGAACGAGTCTACAAGTTGATGAATCCGCATCGCTGATTTGCGCCAAAGGCAAGTCCACCACACTGAAGAGTAAGTATGATATCCGCCCGCATACGGACCGTCTCTGACCGCATCGCAGACTTTCAGCTGATGAACACCCCCAAGGTGAGATGAGAAAATAAGATACAGTATGTGCACTGAAGTGTGAGCGCTAATATGCGCACATAAGGCGTTTCGCGCTGAACGCGCCTCCTGGCGCGCAGTCGTTCATCTGAACGTCGTGCGCTCAATTCGCGTTATCCTTGAAGCGATGTCAGAGGCGCAGGCGTACCACGCGTCGACGTACAGCTCGCCCAACACGCCCATCAAAACGCACGCCCCCGACCTCTTCCACTCCGCGTCCGGATCGTCGCTGCACCGCGATGCGCGATACCAACACCCGCCGCTCACTCCGGAGCACTTGAAGCTCAAGCTGCGGCTGTCGCCCCTCGTGCAGGTCGAGGAGGCGCTCATCCGCAAACTCACGCCTGCAGGGTCGGCGGAGATCGAGGCGACGCAGCGCATTGCTGGGGGTGGCTCGCATGCCGAACGCGCCAGAGCCCTCGACCGGGAGATTGCGGTGAACAGCCAGTTCGCATGGAAGGGCGTGTTCCACAGGATGATGGGTCGCAACAGCTCGGATGGCGAGGCGGACTTTAGCGATCCTGACGTGAGTTATCGTGTGCAACGGCGCGGGATGATGGACTCGGATACTCATCCATGTGGTTGCCCATCCGCAGGATCCAGGTCGAGTCTTGCACGCTTGTGCGGAAGACATGATGACGTTGTGGAATGATCCGGTTATCAAGGCCCTATTGCGTGCTCAGGGCATCAGGATAGAGGACATGCCTGGATTGTACGTCTCTCCTTGGAGATACTGCAGCGCCGATACTCATTCACCCGCAGCTTCCTCGATTCATTAGAGCGGGTTACGCATCCAAGGTATATTCCAACGGATGGTACGTACTGTGATCGCCATGCCCGAGAAGGTTCGCTCACGTACTTCAGATGACATCCTCCGCGCAAGGCTGAAGACGCTCGGAGTATCCGAGCATCGGTTCACAATCAAGCAAGGTCAGCGCAGTTACTTTACTGCGATCCTGAAATCCTAGGCTGACCTGTTCAGTCTTCGCAGGAGGCATTTCACGGGACCTGCGGATATACGACGTGGGAGGGCACCGATCACTAGTGCGTCTTCTCCATCCACTATTCCCTCTACTCAAATTGACCCGCCGCGGCTTCTATCTCAGAGGGGTACGTCTTCTCAGATCAACGTGCGGGTCAACCGCTGAAGCATGAGCTCTTTAGCCGCTTGGGCGCCGTTCTTCGACGACATGGAGTAAGCGAGAAGCCTTCGCCAACTTGCAGGAGAACGGCTCACAGATTCTCCTTCCCAGCGCAATCTTATTCTTGGCGCCGCTCAGCGGCTTCGATCAGGTGCTAGCTGAGGATGAGAGCGTGAACCGCCTTGTAAGTCCGCTAGCTCGTGAAGAGATTTCTGCGACTGACCCATGGAATGTGCCATCTCACCATCTCTGATTCGCAGGAGGACTCAGTGCTTCTTTGGAAATCTATCTGTTCAAACCCGCTGTTGGGCAAGACAAACCTGATCCTCTTCTTGAACAAGATCGATATCTTCAAGGCGAAACTGCAAGCTGGCATCCAGTTTGGGCAATACATCATCTCATACGGAAATCGCCCGAACGACTACGACAACACGTCGGCATGTGAGTGCACGCGAGTCGCGGCGAGAACCGGCGCTGACCAATACGTTGCGCTCAGATATGCGC
The DNA here is from genome assembly GCA_025528855.1 of Trametes punicea. Classification (NCBI taxonomy): domain Eukaryota; kingdom Fungi; phylum Basidiomycota; class Agaricomycetes; order Polyporales; family Polyporaceae; genus Trametes; species Trametes punicea. The sequence goes on from VICQ01000013.1 coordinate 765,524, forward strand.
AGGAAGTTTGGTCAGATCCACAGAGAATATTCGCCGCAGGCACGAACGTTCTATTGCCACTTCACCTCCGTCACGGTGCGTCCGAGTACGTTCAGTCCGAGTCTCCAGGAGTCCTGACGCACGTTCTGCAGGATACGAAGTCGACCTCTGCCGTGCTGCTGGATAGTAAGCGCCATACCGTTCGCTTCGTTGCAGGGTGTTCCGCTCACACAGAATTCCAGTCCAAGAATCTATCATCTTCGCCAATCTCAAGAGCGTCAGCCTCACGGGCTGAGCATCGGTTCCAGCTTGCTCGTCCGCTTCCTCGGTCCACCCGGTCTACTTCAAAACCATCTTGATTACTGCCCGTTATGCTCTGCGACGACCACGCGGAGGCGCCGGCGTGCCGCCTCAATCCGCGAGTTGCTCGCTGTAATGGACTGTCTTGCGCGTCTTTCTGCGTTCAGTCACAATTTCCCAACGTTCATACTGTTGTACTATAGCATACATTCCTTCTGTTCCGCTCATATCATGCGCTTGTCTTGCTGGAGCGCGCTGTTGGTTGTGCAGTCTGAGTAGTGCACGGCGGAGAACATGGCGTGGACCGACCGCGAACTGCGCGCAGCACGCAGCCAGCTGAAGTGAGCTGCGGTGATGTCACCACCAACATCCGTGGCGTCGAACGCGCGGACAATTACAAGAGCATGGCGTTCGACGGAAGTCCACGATGAGCCCCATTCCGTGTTCAGGAGCTCAAGCCCGTCCAGACAAGACTTAGGGCTCGTTCGTATGGGGAACAATGGAAGAATGATATACGATGGAGCACTTTGCCATTTGCCCATCGTATCAAGGCAGCAGACGCGCCTCGACGCGCCGGCCTGCTTCACGGCGGCTAAGGTTTGGGCACGCGCTGTGCGGGAGCGGGCGCGCGACGTACCGACGCCGATCTCGGATCCCCAACGAATTGAAGAAGTCACGTGTGCGCGACTCCGTCAGGCGTCGATGTCGCCGAGGCCGGGGAGGACGCGAACGTCAGACGATGCTTATCACACGATGGCCTACCAAGAAGGGAATCCAGACGCATTCGAGAGCGGCCCGGAGGTAGCAGCTGAGATCTATAGGTACCCGGAGGAGGAGGTGGAAATGCGCAAGGTTCAAACGTCTGGGGCAGCGCCAGCCAACGGTTAGCGAACAAACGAGCGCTACAGGGCTTGGTGAGTCCAGGACCCGGGAACCGCTATCGACATGTTAAGTTCGTCTGACTTTGGTGGCTTCACCAAGCCACCGCAAGAGGATATGCGGGGAGCAATCCAACATGGCGCGGGCGGCGTGAGTAAGCTCGATTATCATTTGCGCACAGTGGCTTTGCAAGAGGGGTGATAAACAAGCCGGGGACGGAGGTTGTGGGGGAGCGGGAGGAGCCGGGGTCCTGTTGTGACGGTCCAAGTCGGTGAGAGACGTTTCTCCCCAACGAAACGACCAGGGTATATAATCTTTTCTCGATGGCAGACCGTTTTCTTCGCCCCTTCCTCCCTCCTCAACAATCATGTCCTCCGTCGTCGAGTCCCGCACGACGTCCGTCAAAGAGGCTGCCCCCCTCAGCCCTCCCATGACCCCGACCACGGAGTCCAAGGACCTCAAGTCGAATGCCCCCATCGACATGGACATCCCTGACAACTTCGTGTCCTGGGCCGTCAAGCAACAGAAGGAGCGCCAGCCCATTGGTTGGAACAACTGGTGGAAGGAGCTCAATTACCTCTCTGCGGCCATCCTTACCATCACGCCCTCCATTGCCATTTGGGGTGCGTTCCACGTGCCTCTGATGTGGCAGACCGCTGCCTTCAGCGTGTTCTACTACTTCTTTACGGGCCTTGGTATGTTTGTCAGTATATATGCGCCCGTCCTTAGTTGCTAACCCAACGTAGGAATAACCGCTGGCTACCACCGCTTGTGGGCGCACCGAGCTTACAACGCGTCTAAGCCGCTTCAGTACTTCCTCGCGTTCGCAGGCTCTGGTGCAGTGGAGGGCTCGGTTAAATGGTGGGCTCGTGGCCACCGTACTCACCACCGCTACACCGACACTCCCCTCGATCCCTACAACGCCCAAGACGGCTTCTGGTGGTCCCACATTGGTTGGATGCTTTTCAAGCCCCGTCGCAAACTCGTTTTGGCCGATGTCAGTGACTTGAGCAAGAACGAGGTTATCCGGTGGCAGCACCGCTGGTACCGCAGCCTCATTCTTTTCTGTGGCTTTATCTTGCCGACGCTTGTCTGCTACTTCGGCTGGGGTGATGCGTTGGGTGGCTTCGTGTACGCTGGCGCGGCTCGTTTGTGCTTCGTCCACCATGTTAGTACCTTTGATTGTCTTTGCGGTCTTCTCGTTCTGACGGACTGTATGCAGTCGACCTTCTGCGTCAACTCCCTCGCACATTGGCTTGGTGACACGCCATACGACGACAGGAAAACGCCGCGTGATCACATGATCACCGCTCTGTGCACTATCGGAGAAGGCTACCACAACTTCCACCACGAGTTCCCGATGGATTATCGCAACGCTGTCAAGTGGTATCAGTATGACCCTACCAAGTGGTTCATCTGGGTTTGCTACAAGCTCGGCTTGGCCAGCCACTTGAAGAAGTTCCCGGACAACGAGGTCGCGAAGGGCCAGCTCACGATGCAACTCAAGCGTCTCCGTGAGAAGCAGGAGGATCTTACCTGGGCCCCGGACAGCAACGACTTGCCGGTTATCAGTTGGGATAGCTGTAAGTCCTTAATACTGATAATACTGTTTGGGCCCCAGCTGAGACAGCGCTCCGCTAGTCCAGGAACAGTCCTTGAAGCGGCCGTTAGTTGTGATTGCGGGCTTCATCCACGACGTCTCTGGGTTCCTGGATGAGCATCCTGGTGGACGCCACGTGCTTGCGAAGATGATCGGCAAGGATGCGACAACGGCGTTCTTCGGTGGTGTCTATGACCACTCGAATGCTGCTCACAACGTATGTATTCTCGGTTCAGCTATCTTGTTCTTGACGCTTACGACTCCCCCGTAGTTGCTGTCCATGATGCGCGTTGGCGTTCTCCACGGCGGTATCCAGCACGGTCTCGATGACAAGCGAGTTCCTCCATCACAACGTCTGCGCGTTGCCCGATACACAGAGCTCGCGTCCCCTTACGCGTCCTCGACGGCGTGCTCGGACGGCGAGGGCATGCTCGGCTGAGTGCCTCTCGTACTTCCGTCTCGCTTTAACGACTTTGTGTGTCGGTTCGCGTTGTGTATGTTCGCCTGCATCGTGTACATTCTGCTTCCCCTCTCCTGCACCATCCACTGGTTCGTCGCATAATGTCTAGATTAGATAGAAAAGCCATGAGGCTCGCCGCGTAGCGGCTGCCCGCGGTGGGACGTGGGGAGTGGGGTTCAAAGGGTAGGAGAGCCCGCGTTAGGCGGGTAGATTGGCCTGGGGTGTTAGGAAGCCGGCCATGGTTCATGTCTACATACGTTCATGACCTGCAACTTGATAACAATTGCATGACGATCTCGCATGAGCAGTCTGATTGCTCCCATCCCCATTCTCTTGTAAACGACTTCTGAGTCTCCGATGATCAAGTAGGTATTGATACAGTATATTGATTGCCCATTCATGCAGTTGAGGCTGACCAAATGGCGAACTCGAGCGCAGCTAAATATGTATGGTGGGGAGCTACCGCAGTGTCCCATCGTGTCCGATAGTAGCTGCTGCAAAACTGACATGAGCGACGACACCAACACACATCGCTCGCTCTTCGCCTGTCCACCCCTCCCCGGCCGGCAGCGATGTCCACTCGGCCCCTCTTGGACAGGATTGACGTCCACAATGGACCTTCATCCTCCCCTCGCACCTCTCCGTCCCCCACTGGAGCGGACACGTATGCACAGCGCGTCGCCGTCCTACCACGCCTCGCGTCGCGCATGTCGCCTACTCGCACGGAAGATCCGTATGACTCCCTGCCTCTGTCGCGACCTCCGTCTCGTGGCCGCTCTCCATCCCATCGAAGGCTGAGGCGGCCGCCACCGAACGCCAATCACATCGTGCACGTCCAGTTCGGTGAGGGGCACGAACAGTCACCCGAAATGTGGACGGATAATGGCTCACTACAGCAACGGCTCAACACTGGCTTCGAACGATATGGGGACCCACAGGTGCAGCAGTTCCGAGTTGAATCACTCGGCTGGAACGCTGGTGGGTCCATCACTCTCACGCTTAACCGTCCACCTAATCCCGAGGTTCTCGATCTCATCTGCGAAAATGTTGCCCAACTTCAACGAGTTCCACGACCTGCGGTGCGGGCGGGCCCGCATCGCAACCACATATCTCTCGCCTTCAACCGGGTACCGTGCGAGGATGCTAGCGGAAACCCCATCGAACCACGCAGCGCTGCTGCCCCCCTCTTCGCTGACCCCGTCTGGAGGGAGGTCGTCCTGCGCCCGGATGCCTCCTTCAGGTGGGTTCGCTCGAGCAGTGACGCATCTTCGGCGAAACTCGCCATCCAGTTTGATGACGACCGCAACCACGAGACCAGCCGCCGCCTCCTTGCACAGCCTGTCCTCTTCCCTGAGGGCGTCACGCGGGCGCAGGTACTACCGGATCGCATCGTCCTTCCCCAGTGCGCCAATTGCTGGACCTGGGGCCATACTGCTAAGCGGTGCCACCACCCGTATGTTGTATGTGCGCGCTGCGGTGGCCCACACCCAGCACGCTTCCACCACGGCAAAGCTGCCTGCTGCAAAACGGACCCTAACTTTGGCAAGCCGGACTTTCAGTGTCCGCACCCGCCATGGTGCTGTAACTGTGGCGGACCCCACTTCGCCAATGATCGGCGACACTGCCCGTTCGCACTGAATCGCGCAGATGCATCATGGCTTGCATCACACCCTCGTGCGCTCGCCCGCGACCGGGCTGACTCCCACTCCTCCACATCCGCACCCCCTCGCTCCTCGGCGAGTGGCTCTCCGAACCAACGCCTGCACGTACGTTTCGGCCCACCCGTCGTGCACGTTTTCAGCGCTGATCAGCCCCTACAGAACCCTGCGTCTGTTGGCGCACTTGGCCCGGAGTCTAGACGGGCGAAGGGTGGGAACTGTAAGGGTAAACGTCGCGCTGTGTAATCATGTCCACTTCTCTACACATCGTCTTTCACAATGCGAATCACTCCCCTCAGCACACTCATTACGTGCTTGAGCAGTGTGCGGCTATGCATGTTGATGTTGTCTGCCTTCAGGAGCCCTGGTATGGGCCGCTTCGACCGATCCCGTCAGCCTCCCCCATTGGGCCTGCGGAGAGGACCGACGATAACATGCTGTACGGCACACAGTTGCACCCTGCGTGGCATCTAGTAGAAAATCGCAAGGACTCACGCGTCGTATGTCATGTGAATCGACGACTCGTTAATGCTGTGATCTCGCTCAACAGCAGCGTCTCTCATCGGGACTGCATGCTTCTACAGATCCGCCTGGACCCCTCGCACGATCCAATCAACATCCTCAACGTCTACAATGATACGCAGAACAGTGCGGTGCTCTATCTTGCGGACATCGCGCACAGTCTCCCACCCATCGACATTGCGGGCGGTGACTATAACACGCACGCTCATCTTTGGGACCCGACCTACCCGGAAGACTCTCAGTCACGCGTGGGCGAGGTACTAGACCTCCATGCCCAGCTTGGCCTGCGATTGCTCTCCCCACCCGGCGTACAGACTCACTTCCCACACAGGGAAGGTCTGCGTGCCACTGTTATTGACCTCGTGTGGGTCCCAAACGACCGCGACCCTATCCTGTATGACATCCGCATAGCTCCGGAAGAGCGAGGCCTCTCAGACCACGCCCTCATACATGCGCGCATTCCCGCCGGGGAGTGGTCGTATCAAGGGTCGCCAACTATCTCTCCCGGGTCAGCTGCGGAGCAGCACTTCATTGCCGCCATCTTGGCCTCCATACGTGTACATATCTCGGAACACCCGCCGCTCACCTCAGAGCCGGAGCTCCAGCGTACAGTGGATATATTATTTGATTGTATCGCTGACGCCTGGAACAGGAATGCGACACCCGTCGTGGTTTGCAGCAAGTCACGGCTGTGGTGGGACGCTTCATGTACGCGAGCCCGCGACGCGCTTTGGCATGCGCGTGCCATGCTCCAGGCTTCCCGTGCGCACCACCCCGCTCTCATCCCGATCGCACGCGCGCGCGTCTATGCCGCTCAACGTCAACTGAAAACGGCCATCCGAGCGCGGCGCCGCCAGCATATGGACGAGCGTATCAGGTATGTCGCCGAGCAACAGCGCCGGGTGTGGGACCTAATGGCGTGGGTCGGGCCACGCCCCCTCCCGATGTACCAATCCCTGCACCACAATGGTCAGCCGCTGCGCGCGCTTCCGGACCTATGGCAGGCCCTGGACCAGACGTTCCATGCAGCAGCAGAGCGTCCTGTTGACTTTTCCATCCTAGACGAAACCCCAGCCAAGCCCACGCGACCGCACCATCCGATCTCCAAGGCGGAGATTCAGGATGCTATTCGCAATGTGTCGACTTCGTCAACTCCCGGCTGGGATCACCTGCACTGGCGGCATCTGAAGCTGCTCCTCACTGACTCGCACTTCCTCGCGACTCTGCACTGGATCTACAATGCGGCCCTCGAACTGGGCGCGTGGCCTGCTCAGTTCAAGCGCGCCGTTTCAGTCATCATTCCCAAACCATACAAGGAGGACTACTCGCGCATCAAGTTGTACCGCCCCATCGTACTCCTGAGCACGCTAGGCAAGCTTTTCGAGAAGATTATCAGTGAACGCCTGCACTACGAGTGCCAGCGGCACGGCATCTTGCACCCCAACCAGTTTGGCGGAACGAAAGCACACAGCACCATAGATGCGGCCACCATGCTCGTCACTCATGTTCGCATGGGGTGGCGACATAAACTCGTCACGTCATGCCTCGCGTTCGACGTGGCACAATTCTTTCCGTCGATGAACCACGACCTGATGTGTCGCATCTTGGAGAGATACGGCTTCTCAGAACAGATCGTCCGCTTCTTTCGACACTACCTTGCGGGGCGCGTCTCCTGCTTCAGATGGGGACGTGCCTCCTCTCCATGGTTTAATCTTCCCGCTGTCGGCGCAGGGCAGGGGTCTGCGCTCTCGCCCATCCTAACCAACATCTATATCTCGCCAGCCCTGCACATTCTGTCCCCACTCCACGCCAACCCTTCAGTCTCCACACTGCAGTTCTATGTCGACGACGGGCTGTGGTTCGTCACAACTCCCTCAGTAGAGGAGAACTGTCGGCGGCTCACGGCACTCTATCTCCGCACCACCGCCACTCTGGGGCGACTCGGCCTCTGCATCGAGGCGGACAAGAGTGAGCTCATGCACTTTATCTCAGCCGCTTTAGCTCGGTCACAAGAGCCCCTCCCCCTGCACCTCGACAGTGGCGCCGTCATCCAGCCATCACAGATCTGGCGCTATCTCGGGTTCCGTCTGGATCCGCGCCTCTCATTCAAGGCACATGTTGGCTTCTTTGCAGAACGTGCACTCACCACTGTGCACGCAATGCTAATGCTCGGAAACTCTGTGCGTGGCCTTACTCCCATGCAGAAGCGAACCCTATACATCTCGTGCATACTGCCCCTTCTCACGTATGGCGCCCAGTGATGAAGTCTGAACCTTGAAGGCGTCCTGTGAGCCGCACAAGTATGATCTTCAGTCAATGAGCGAAGACTATATTGCATATGTAAGTACCTGTGAGCCGCACAAGTATGACTACAAGTACTTGGTAAGTAATCTACATAAGTACGCATAGAAGTCATAGTACTTACTCTTCAGTCAATGAGCGAAGACTGAAGAGCTGGGGCAGAGAATGTCCTCCTTATATACAAGTCCAGAGGACGCATGAGTAAGCAAAGAAAGAAGAGCATGTGATTCTACAGTACGCTGAGTAAGACGATGGTGCGAGGATGGTGTAAGTATCGCACCATAGTCTAGAGAAATCCAGACAAGTCCGGAACAGCGTAGAACGCACTACAAAGATGTCCGGATGCTAAAGTACAGGCGTATCGTAGAACTGTCCGTAGAACTACCATATCAGGCATATGAGAAGGAATGTCCATGCGGTGCTACACCGCCACCATGCGGCGCTCTGCCGCCCACCATGCGGTGCGTCACCGCCACAGTGCACATCCGGATCAGGTATGGCCAGTACACAAATCCGGAAGTTCAACACTCCCACTCGTTCAAGCTGTGGAGGACACTAAACCAACTCCCTTGTGAAGCGTTCCAATACGCTATAGGGAACGTTCTTCGTCAGAGAATCAGCTAGTTGGTCCTTTGTAGGTATATAGAAAATCTCGACACTTCCGAGCTCGACTTGCTCGCGAATGAAGTGATACCGAGTTTCTATATGTTTTGTTCGACGATCGATAACCGGGTTTACCGCCAAGAAGATGGACCCTTGATTGTCCAAGCACATAGGCGTAGGACGAGTCACATCGTCTCCCAGTTCATCGCCGAAGGTACGAAGCCACATCAACTGACGACAAGTGTCTGAGGCAGCCTTATATTCCGCTTCGGTCGAGGAGAGCGAAATCGTCGGCTGACGCCTCGATGCCCACGATATAGCACCACCTGCCATCAAGAAGACGAAGCCCGTGGTTGAATGCCTGTCGTCGCGGTCCTCAGCCCAGTCGGAGTCTGAATAAGATAACAGACCATCGTTGGAAGCACCGTTGTAGCGCAAGCGATAATGCTTTGTCCCTTGTAAGTAGCGCAGGACGTATTTCGCGTAGTGCCAGTGCATTTCCGACGGGTTGGCGTTGTATTTGGACAGACGCGTGACGGCATAGTCAATGTCAGGACGCGTACCGAGAGTTGCGTAGAGAAGACTGCCGATCAAGCTCTGGTAGCGCTGACGAAAGCATCGGAAGCGGGCTGCTCAGACGCTTCTAAGACAGCACCAGCAGGGAGAGGAGTGCGAGCCGGCTTGCAGTCAGCCATGTTGAAGCGTTCGAGGACGGATTGGATATATTCTTCCTGGTCTATGTCGATCGTTCGAGTCGTCCGATCGCGAGTAATGCGAAGACCAAGGAAGCGTTGGACTGCACCCAAGTCCGTCATTTTATACTGCTTCTTCAAGGCGTCTTTGATTTGTTTGATATGTCGCCGGTTATCGCCGAGTAGAAGTAGATCGTCGACATAGAGTACGACAATCGTAACGGAATCCCCCCCTTGTCGCCGATATACGTAGACTCCGGCATCAGAGTACGTCCGTTTAAATCCCAGGTCAAGGAGAGACTTATGAATTTTCGCGTTCCATTGACGCGACGCCTGCTTCAGGCCGTAGATAGCCTTGCGAAGAAGACAGACGTAGTCTTCCTTGCCAGGTACAACCCATCCCTCCGGTTGTTCCATGTAAATTTCCTCCTCTAAGTCACCATTCAGGAACGCAGTTTTGACGTCCATGGACTGTATGTCCCAGTCCTCAAGCGCAGCGTGCGCGAGGAGATAACGAATAGACTCAAAACGCGCCACAGGTGAGAAGGTTTCATGGTAATCCTGCCCCCAGACTTGGGTAAATCCCTTGGCCACAAGCCTAGCCTTAAACCGTCCATCGTGTTTCTTGTCGTACACCCAACGATTAGCGACGACATGACGGTCTTTCGGTCTAGGTACGAGGATCCAAGTCTTGTTCTCCATCAGCGAATCATATTCCGCTTTTTCCGCTGCATGCCATTTCGCCGCATCTGGAGACTTCATGGCTTCCCGGTGGGATTCAGGTAAGCCGTCTTATACTGCGAAGCAGCGAGGAACGAAAGGATGGCTTCAGCTTGCTGACCTCCGTCCAACTCATCTCGCGCATCAACCTGTGCAGGAGGTTCATCACCGTAAATATTGTCTTCACGGTAACGAGCAGGGCGAGGTACGTTCTCCCTACGAGGTCGATCACGAGCAATGCTAGGACCTCCCACTGGCTCATGACGGTTACGCCGATGGGCAGGTCGAGGTGGAGGGACCGCAGGATGAGGCGGCAATCCCTGAGGAGGTTCAGCTTCAGCAAGCGGTTCTGGAGGAACAGGAGGCGGAGAAGGAGGTCGATCCTCTTGCTCGTCGGCAGGCAGAGGATCTGGAACAGGAATGGGTAGGTGATCATCCAACTCAGAATTCGAGACTTCGTCGGATTGATCACTGTACACAGGGAACGGACTGTCGTCAGGGGTAGTACGACGTTCGCCGGGTAAAGAACGTGCAGGGAAAGACTCTTCGTCAAATATCACATCGCGGGATATGACGATAGAGCGGGTGGCCGGGTTCCAGAATTTATACCCCTTAGTACCTGGCTCATACCCCACGAAGATCATCTCGACCGCCTTCTTGTCGAGTTTCCCTTCGCGCTTCGCCTTTTGCACGTGAACAAAGGCTTTACAGCCAAAGACACGGAAGTAGGACACATCCGGTATGGTCCCATCCCATGCAGTAATGGGGCAACGCCATTTAAGACGTCGCATAGGCTGACGATTATAAATATGAACGGCTGTTTCAACGGCGAGTTGCCAGAAACCGTGGCTTAGTCCAGCGTGGTGGAGCATGGACATAGCCTTCTCGACGATGGTACGGTTCCAGCGTTCAGCACGTCCATTCTGTTGGGGCGAGTCTGGCGACGTTTTCTGATGTTCGATCCCGAAAGACTTAAGGTGCTCAGAGAACTCTGTCGAAAGGTATTCCCCCCCTCGGTCGGAGCGTACTCGCTTGATTTTCCTCCCGGTCTGCGTCTCAGCCCAAGCTTTAAAGCTATCAAAAGCTTTGAAAGCGTCAGACTTGCGCTTAAGGTAGTACGCGACGCCGAGACCTGAGAAGTCATCTATGAAGCTAGCGAAGTACAAATAACCGCTTCCGACTGAAGCAGTGCGCATAGGCCCATCCAAGTCGGTATGGATAAGCTCTAAGGGCTCAGACGCACGCTTTTCGATGGAGGGAACGGAAGACGATGGGATTTGCCAAAGGCGCATCCTTCGCAGGGTTCAATGTCAGCGGGATCGACGCGATCAACACCCTTGACGTTGGAGGGAAGGTGGCGAAGTGCCTCCTTGCCTGCATGACCAAAACGACGGTGCCAGGTCTTAAATTCGTCGTCAGGTGTTGATCGCGTCGATCCCGCTGACATTGAACCCTGCGAAGGATGCGCCTTTGGCAAATCCCATCGTCTTCCGTTCCCTCCATCGAAAAGCGTGCGTCTGAGCCCTTAGAGCTTATCCATACCGACTTGGATGGGCCTATGCGCACTGCTTCAGTCGGAAGCGGTTATTTGTACTTCGCTAGCTTCATAGATGACTTCTCAGGTCTCGGCGTCGCGTACTACCTTAAGCGCAAGTCTGACGCTTTCAAAGCTTTTGACAGCTTTAAAGCTTGGGCTGAGACGCAGACCGGGAGGAAAATCAAGCGAGTACGCTCCGACCGAGGGGGGGAATACCTTTCGACAGAGTTCTCTGAGCACCTTAAGTCTTTCGGGATCGAACATCAGAAAACGTCGCCAGACTCGCCCCAACAGAATGGACGTGCTGAACGCTGGAACCGTACCATCGTCGAGAAGGCTATGTCCATGCTACACCACGCTGGACTAAGCCACGGTTTCTGGCAACTCGCCGTTGAAACAGCCGTTCATATTTATAATCGTCAGCCTATGCGACGTCTTAAATGGCGTTGCCCCATTACTGCATGGGATGGGACCATACCGGATGTGTCCTACTTCCGTGTCTTTGGCTGTAAAGCCTTTGTTCACGTGCAAAAGGCGAAGCGCGAAGGGAAACTCGACAAGAAGGCGGTCGAGATGATCTTCGTGGGGTATGAGCCAGGTACTAAGGGGTATAAATTCTGGAACCCGGCCACCCGCTCTATCGTCATATCCCGCGATGTGATATTTGACGAAGAGTCTTTCCCTGCACGTTCTTTACCCGGCGAACGTCGTACTACCCCTGACGACAGTCCGTTCCCTGTGTACAGTGATCAATCCGACGAAGTCTCGAATTCTGAGTTGGATGATCACCTACCCATTCCTGTTCCAGATCCTCTGCCTGCCGACGAGCAAGAGGATCGACCTCCTTCTCCGCCTCCTGTTCCTCCAGAACCGCTTGCTGAAGCTGAACCTCCTCAGGGATTGCCGCCTCATCCTGCGGTCCCTCCACCTCGACCTGCCCATCGGCGTAACCGTCATGAGCCAGTGGGAGGTCCTAGCATCGCTCGTGATCGACCTCGTAGGGAGAACGTACCTCGCCCTGCTCGTTACCGTGAAGACAATATTTACGGTGATGAACCTCCTGTACAGGTTGATGCGCGAGATGAGTTGGACGGAGGTCAGCAAGCTGAAGCCATTCTTTCGTTCCTCGCTGCTTCGCAGTATAAGACGGCTTACCTGAATCCCACCGGGAAGCCATGAAGTCTCCAGATGCGGCGAAATGGCATGCAGCGGAAAAAGCGGAATATGATTCGCTGATGGAGAACAAGACTTGGATCCTCGTACCTAGACCGAAAGACCGTCATGTCGTCGCTAATCGTTGGGTGTACGACAAGAAACACGATGGACGGTTTAAGGCTAGACTTGTGGCCAAGGGATTCACCCAAGTCTGGGGGCAGGATTACCACGAAACCTTCTCACCTGTGGCGCGTTTTGAGTCTATTCGTTATCTCCTCGCGCACGCTGCGCTTGAGGACTGGGACATACAGTCCATGGACGTCAAAACTGCGTTCCTGAATGGTGACTTAGAGGAGGAAATTTACATGGAACAACCGGAGGGATGGGTTGTACCTGGCAAGGAAGACTACGTCTGTCTTCTTCGCAAGGCTATCTATGGCCTGAAGCAGGCGTCGCGTCAATGGAACGCGAAAATTCATAAGTCTCTCCTTGACCTGGGATTCAAACGGACGTACTCTGATGCCGGAGTCTACGTATATCGGCGACAAGGGGGGGATTCCGTTACGATTGTCGTACTCTATGTCGACGATCTACTTCTACTCGGCGATAACCGGCGACATATCAAACAAATCAAAGACGCCTTGAAGAAGCAGTATAAAATGACGGACTTGGGTGCAGTCCAACGCTTCCTTGGTCTTCGCATTACTCGCGATCGGACGACTCGAACGATCGACATAGACCAGGAAGAATATATCCAGTCTGTCCTCGAACGCTTCAACATGGCTGATTGCAAGCCGGCTCGCACTCCTCTCCCTGCTGGTGCTGTCTTAGAAGCGTCTGAGCAGCCCGCTTCCGATGCTTTTCGTCAGCGCTACCAGAGCTTGATCGGCAGTCTTCTCTACGCAACTCTCGGTACGCGTCCTGACATCGACTATGCCGTCACGCGTCTGTCCAAATACAACGCCAACCCGTCGGAAATGCACTGGCACTACGCGAAAGTACGTCCTGCGCTACTTACAAGGGACAAAGCATTATCGCTTGCGCTACAACGGTGCTTCCAACGATGGTCTGTTATCTTATTCAGACTCCGACTGGGCTGAGGACCGCGACGACAGGCATTCAACCACGGGCTTCGTCTTCTTGATGGCAGGTGGTGCTATATCGTGGGCATCGAGGCGTCAGCCGACGATTTCGCTCTCCTCGACCGAAGCGGAATATAAGGCTGCCTCAGACACTTGTCGTCAGTTGATGTGGCTTCGTACCTTCGGCGATGAACTGGGAGACGATGTGACTCGTCCTACGCCTATGTGCTTGGACAATCAAGGGTCCATCTTCTTGGCGGTAAACCCGGTTATCGATCGTCGAACAAAACATATAGAAACTCGGTATCACTTCATTCGCGAGCAAGTCGAGCTCGGAAGTGTCGAGATTTTCTATATACCTACGAAGGACCAACTAGCTGATTCTCTGACGAAGAACGTTCCCTATAGCGTATTGGAACGCTTCACGAAGGGAGTTGGTTTAGTGTCCTCCACAGCTTGAACGAGTGGGAGTGTTGAACTTCCGGATTTGTGTACTGGCCATACCTGATCCGGATGTGCACTGTGGCGGTGACGCACCGCATGGTGGGCGGCAGAGCGCCGCATGGTGGCGGTGTAGCACCGCATGGACATTCCTTCTTCATATGCCTGATATGGTAGTTCTACGGACAGTTCTACGATACGCCTGTACTTTAGCATCCGGACATCTTTGTAGTGCGTTCTACGCTGTTCCGGACTTGTCTGGATTTCTCTAGACTATGGTGCGATACTTACACCATCCTCGCACCATCGTCTTACTCAGCGTACTGTAGAATCACATGCTCTTCTTTCTTTGCTTACTCATGCGTCCTCTGGACTTGTATATAAGGAGGACATTCTCTGCCCCAGCTCTTCAGTCTTCGCTCATTGACTGAAGAGTAAGTACTATGACTTCTATGCGTACTTATGCAGATTACTTACCAAGTACTTGTAGTCTACTTGTGCGGCTTACAGGTACTTACATATGCAATATAGTCTTCGCTCATTGACTGAAGATCATACTTGTGCGGCTCACAGGACGCCTTCAAGGTTCAGACTTCATCACTGGGCGCCATACGTGAGAAGGGGCAGTATGCACGAGATGTATAGGGTTCGCTTCTGCATGGGAGTAAGGCCACGCACAGAGTTTCCGAGCATTAGCATTGCGTGCACAGTGGTGAGTGCACGTTCTGCAAAGAAGCCAACATGTGCCTTGAATGAGAGGCGCGGATCCAGACGGAACCCGAGATAGCGCCAGATCTGTGATGGCTGGATGACGGCGCACTGTCGAGGTGCAGGGGGAGGGGCTCTTGTGACCGAGCTAAAGCGGCTGAGATAAAGTGCATGAGCTCACTCTTGTCCGCCTCGATGCAGAGGCCGAGTCGCCCCAGAGTGGCGGTGGTGCGGAGATAGAGTGCCGTGAGCCGCCGACAGTTCTCCTCTACTGAGGGAGTTGTGACGAACCACAGCCCGTCGTCGACATAGAACTGCAGTGTGGAGACTGAAGGGTTGGCGTGGAGTGGGGACAGAATGTGCAGGGCTGGCGAGATATAGATGTTGGTTAGGATGGGCGAGAGCGCAGACCCCTGCCCTGCGCCGACAGCGGGAAGATTAAACCATGGAGAGGAGGCACGTCCCCATCTGAAGCAGGAGACGCGCCCCGCAAGGTAGTGTCGAAAGAAGCGGACGATCTGTTCTGAGAAGCCGTATCTCTCCAAGATGCGACACATCAGGTCGTGGTTCATCGACGGAAAGAATTGTGCCACGTCGAACGCGAGGCATGACGTGACGAGTTTATGTCGCCACCCCATGCGAACATGAGTGACGAGCATGGTGGCCGCATCTATGGTGCTGTGTGCTTTCGTTCCGCCAAACTGGTTGGGGTGCAAGATGCCGTGCCGCTGGCACTCGTAGTGCAGGCGTTCACTGATAATCTTCTCGAAAAGCTTGCCTAGCGTGCTCAGGAGTACGATGGGGCGGTACAACTTGATGCGCGAGTAGTCCTCCTTGTATGGTTTGGGAATGATGACTGAAACGGCGCGCTTGAACTGAGCAGGCCACGCGCCCAGTTCGAGGGCCGCATTGTAGATCCAGTGCAGAGTCGCGAGGAAGTGCGAGTCAGTGAGGAGCAGCTTCAGATGCCGCCAGTGCAGGTGATCCCAGCCGGGAGTTGACGAAGTCGACACATTGCGAATAGCATCCTGAATCTCCGCCTTGGAGATCGGATGGTGCGGTCGCGTGGGCTTGGCTGGGGTTTCGTCTAGGATGGAAAAGTCAACAGGACGCTCTGCTGCTGCATGGAACGTCTGGTCCAGGGCCTGCCATAGGTCCGGAAGCGCGCGCAGCGGCTGACCATTGTGGTGCAGGGATTGGTACATCGGGAGGGGGCGTGGCCCGACCCACGCCATTAGGTCCCACACCCGGCGCTGTTGCTCGGCGACATACCTGATACGCTCGTCCATATGCTGGCGGCGCCGCGCTCGGATGGCCGTTTTCAGTTGACGTTGAGCGGCATAGACGCGCGCGCGTGCGATCGGGATGAGAGCGGGGTGGTGCGCACGGGAAGCCTGGAGCATGGCACGCGCATGCCAAAGCGCGTCGCGGGCTCGCGTACATGAAGCGTCCCACCACAGCCGTGACTTGCTGCAAACCACGACGGGTGTCGCATTCCTGTTCCAGGCGTCAGCGATACAATCAAATAATATATCCACTGTACGCTGGAGCTCCGGCTCTGAGGTGAGCGGCGGGTGTTCCGAGATATGTACACGTATGGAGGCCAAGATGGCGGCAATGAAGTGCTGCTCCGCAGCTGACCCGGGAGAGATAGTTGGCGACCCTTGATACGACCACTCCCCGGCGGGAATGCGCGCATGTATGAGGGCGTGGTCTGAGAGGCCTCGCTCTTCCGGAGCTATGCGGATGTCATACAGGATAGGGTCGCGGTCGTTTGGGACCCACACGAGGTCAATAACAGTGGCACGCAGACCTTCCCTGTGTGGGAAGTGAGTCTGTACGCCGGGTGGGGAGAGCAATCGCAGGCCAAGCTGGGCATGGAGGTCTAGTACCTCGCCCACGCGTGACTGAGAGTCTTCCGGGTAGGTCGGGTCCAAAGATGAGCGTGCGTGTTATAGTCACCGCCCGCAATGTCGATGGGTGGGAGACTGTGCGCGATGTCCGCAAGATAGAGCACCGCACTGTTCTGCGTATCATTGTAGACGTTGAGGATGTTGATTGGATCGTGCGAGGGGTCCAGGCGGATCTGTAGAAGCATGCAGTCCCGATGAGAGACGCTGCTGTTGAGCGAGATCACAGCATTAACGAGTCGTCGATTCACATGACATACGACGCGTGAGTCCTTGCGATTTTCTACTAGATGCCACGCAGGGTGCAACTGTGTGCCGTACAGCATGTTATCGTCGGTCCTCTCCGCAGGCCCAATGGGGGAGGCTGACGGGATCGGTCGAAGCGGCCATACCAGGGCTCCTGAAGGCAGACAACATCAACATGCATAGCCGCACACTGCTCAAGCACGTAATGAGTGTGCTGAGGGAGTGATTCGCATTGTGAAAGACGATGTGTAGAGAAGTGGACATGATTACACAGCGCGACGTTTACCCTTACAGTTCCCACCCTTCGCCCGTCTAGACTCCGGGCCAAGTGCGCCAACAGAC
>VICQ01000014.1:600000-777272 GCA_025528855.1 Trametes punicea
CTGAAACCCGTCGAATGGATCCCAGAGAAGTTCTTTTTGTCCTTCTCGCCCTCACCGTCCGCCGCCGGCGCTGTTGCAGTGACAGCACCGTTGGTGGCAGCGGGTGCCGCAGCGCCGTTGGTGACCACGTCGTGCTCGTCCTCGTAGTCGATGAGTTCCTCGTTGTCGTGAGAGCTCATTGTCGGCCAAAGAAAAGAGATTAAGATGAAGCTAGAGAGGGAAAAAGGGAAGCAGACGGGGTGGACAAGGGGAGAGGTGGCGGTGGGAGGGAGAAAAAGGCGACGCGCCAGTGAGCGCGTGGCGCCAAAATGAACGCTCGGCTGGAACCGAGCCAACCTTGTTCGTGGGACTCCGTGTGCACGGACCCCGGTCACGCCTTGCAATTCGTCACGGACCCCTCGCCCTTCTGGCTGCGTGGGCATGGCCTTTCTCTTCCTGGACATGTACAGTAGCCTGCAATCAAATACCATCCACGAGCACCCCGCGTTGCTCTCTGTCTCCCATACCGCGCTAGTTCTGCAGACGGCGTCCGCATGAGCTGAGACATCGACTTCGGCCGACGGTCTACGGGCATGAAGACGCGTTGCGGAGCCCCGTTTGTTGGTGTGCCGGGTCCGGATGACGAATTGGGAAGAGCGATCAGCGTCTCGTTTACACCGTCTTAAGCCTCAGACCACCCGCACACTCTTTCATGGAAACCACGCACTGTAGGGCAGCCACTGTTTGAGGGTTTGTGCAGGCCTTTCCCACCGCAGACACGCTCTCTAGGTGTCTTCCACCAAGGCCAGTATGCCCAAGACGAAGCAGGCAAGCTATCCCTTCTGGTACGTGGTGGCGTTCTTGCGCCGTCTCCCGGTCTCATCTGAGCTTGCGCGTACAGGCTCGGAGGTGAGTCCGGACGAAGCAGAGATATCTGGCGAATCAATTCTCACAAAATTCTCGTCCAATTGAAGGCGTCGGGGCCACAAGTGAGTACTCATCATGGAAGAACCGACGGCCATAGCTGAGCGTACGTTCTCTACAGTGGCTGCATGCTGCACGCATCCTCTAGATCTCACCAAAGTGTAAGCATTGGAATGCTGGTGGACGCACCTACTCGAGTCCTCATTCCTGATCCTGGTCCTAGCCGGATGCAAACTATCCATTCCGCTTCTGGCCCGGTCCATCCATCAACGCTCTCAGTCATACGCATGACAATACGTGAGAGCGGCTTCAAGAGCCTATACACGGGACTCTCTGCCTCCGTCCTACGGCAAATGACTTACTCGCTGGTTCGCCTGGGCACGTACGAAAAGATGAAAGCAAGCCTATCGAGAGACGGACCCGCGTCGGGTAGCCAGCTGCTTTTGGCTGCCATGCTTGCAGGCGCTCTTGGAGGCCTCGCAGGGAACCCCGCTGGTGCGTCACACCGGGTATTGGAATGATAGACCATGCATGATAATCTCGTGCATAGATATTCTGCTCGTGCGAATGACTAGCGACTCCGTACGCCCTCCGGAACAGAGGTACAATTACCGCAATGCTCTCAGCGGCCTCCTGACACTTGCAAAGGAAGAGGGTGTGCAAGGATTGTTCCGAGGACTCGGAACCAACATGGTACGCCACACTGTACCTTTACTCAACCGGCTTAATCGTGACAACTTTCACAGATCAGAGCAATTCTGATGAACGTGAGTTGACTGATTTATCGAGTGGTCAATCGTCATGAGTCTCACTGTCGCTTCATAGGGTTCGCAGGTCGGCTCGTAAGTTCAGCACGCGGCACGCTTCAAAGACACGGATTGAGACACGTCACTGACGGGTTGGCTCCGTAGATATGACATGTTCAAGACATTGCTTCTACGCAATCGCATACCACTCGTTGGATACCAGCTAGAAGACGGCTTGCTCCTTCATTGTATCTCAAGTATTCTCGCTGGCACTGTCGCAACGAGTAGGTCCACGAATCTGGGAAACATCAGTTTAAAGTTGACGCCTAATCTGTGCAGCTGTCTGCGCGCCTGCTGACGTATTGAGGTCAAGATTGATGTCAGCGGTGAGTCCGGCGACGTTGAGCGATGCCGGCACGTCCTGACATTCCTGCTCTAGCATGGCAAGACAAGTCCAATGCAGGTCCTGGCCACATCCCTACGTGAAGAAGGCCCTCGGTTCCTCTTCAAGGGGTGGACCCCTGCGTTTATTCGACTCGGGCCCAACACTGTACTCATGTTCGTCTTCTTCGAGGTGCGATCCCTTCACACTCTCAGTTCGCCGTCTTTCAACGTCTTGACCAACTTCTCATGTAGCAACTGAAGAAAGGCTGGAGAACGTTCTTCCCCGCGACCTGAATTGCTGACTTTGCCTGACGATGCGCCCCATATATCATTATTGCTTTCTGGTACATATGCTCGCATTTAGATTCTAGACTAGACGGATCCTACAGACCCCGTAGACTAGAACTATGTTCAAACATTTTTTATTGTATCCTCAATATTATATCCTCTTGTGTCGGCCTCACCTGTCCTCATCGACCCATATAAAGGGCTTGAAGAGACGAATGCGTCCGTTGTGTAACGTCTTCCTCACTGGCAGCAGTCTGCCCCTGGTGCTAACTCGCCGATCACGTGATTACCATGGACTCGTTTTCTCGGTCGCAGTGGATCTCGATTCGGTGGTTCTCTGTTCTGCCCACTGTGCATGTGAGGCTTTACTTCGTACGCTGAACATTCTCCTTATAATATATCGCCCTCGTTGTCAGAGCATCGCAAACATCTTCCGCCGCGCTGCTCCATTACGGCAAGCAATATTCTCTGAAGCTCTCCCTGCACTGTGACCAGCCACTTTCACATCATGGAGGCGTTCCATTTACTCTCTCGAGGAGGCGTCAAGTTCGACAAGAACAGATTTAAGGCCGAGGTCGACCTCTTCAATGTGAGTATCGTGTTGCTTTCGCGTGATATCCTTCATGACATCTCCGCAAAGGGCAAGAAGTCACAAGAGCCCAAGGCTTCCACTTCACAGCACGCAGACGGCGAGCTTCCCCAGAGCTGAACTTCTTCAAATATGCTGATGGTGGTGCACCCAAAAGAAAAGCAACGGGGGTTGAGGGAGAGTCGGACCCCAAGGGGAAGAAGCGGAAAGTAGACGAGGACGCAGACGAGAATATGGAGAAGGAGAAGGAGGACCCGCCCATGCCCCGACATCGAGTAACGACCAAGGGCAAAAACGTTCCCGAACACGTCGAGACCTTTGAAGCACTACGCGAGCGCTACCAGCTCTCTAACCACCTGCTCTCAAATCTGGCCGAGCACGGCTACAAGAGACCTACCGGCATCCAGTCTTACGGCATTCCCATACTTATGGAGGTACGTGCCCTCCTCCTTCATAGGCCCCAATTTCATGGCTTGACGAATTGTAGCACCGAGACCTTGCTGCAATATCTCCCACTGGTACGGGCAAAACTCTCTCCTACCTCCTGCCGGTTATGTCAGCGCTCGGAGCACCTGCTGCAAGCTCGAAGTCGGATACTGGCTCCGGTGTGCGCGCACTCATCCTTGCGCCCACGCGTGAACTGGCGCACCAGATTCACAACGAATGCCTCAAGCTGTCTCAGGGCAGGAAATGGCGGATCGTACTATTCAGCAAAGCCACGGCGGCTACGCTGAAAGACAAGAAGGTGCGAGACAAAGTAGGTATGTGGCCGCCGTCGTTATTCCTTGCATGTGAGCCATCGCTGAATGTGTGCGTAGACCTGATCATCAGCACTCCTCTAAGGCTTGTTGCATCGCTGCAAGCAGGCAATCTGGAACTGAACAAGTACGTGTAATGGCTGCAGGGTGCGAGGGACTGTGCTGACCTTGATCAGTGTTCGGCATATCGTGTTGGACGAAGCGGATCGGATGCTCGACGCAGAGTTCTTGGAGCAAGTCCAAGAGGTCATTGCCGCATGCACACATCCCGACGTGCAAAAGGCGGTTTTCAGTGCTACACTGCCCGCAAATGCGGAGAAAGTTGCGATGTCTATGCTACGTGACCCTATACGAGTGGTTGTCGGGCTGAAGTGCGTACTCGCTCGTTGACCTGTGCCCATATACTGACAGTCCCGCAGGGACACGCCATTACCTCTCATTGCTCAGTCGCTCACCTACGTCGCCGACGACCAATCGAAACTGCCGACTCTCTTACAGTACCTCTCGCAGCCGTACAACCCACCGCTCCTCGTCTTCGTGTCTTCCCAGCCGCGTGCGACGTCTTTGGCGGAGGAATTGGTCATTAACGGCATCCCCAACGTCGACTGCCTGCATGCAGGTATGACCAAGAAGGAGCGAGAAGATGCCGTATCGCGTATGCGTCGTGGCGAGAGCTGGGTCATGGTCAGCACTGAAGTCATGGCTCGTGGGATGGATTTCAAGGGCGTACGAGAAGTCATAAATTACGATTTCCCTCAAAGCGTCCAGAGCTACGTCCACAGGATCGGTTAGTCCTAGCACAGCAACCTTACCCTATCTGACTGACCGAATGTGCCAGGTCGTACCGGTCGTGCTGGAAGGGAGGGCAAGGCGATCACGTACTTCACTGATCAAGATGCGCCATTCCTCAAAACGTAAGTGCAGCAGGAACTTTTGTCCTTCAGATGCTGACCGCTCTGTGAAGGATCGCGAACGTTATACTGCAATCGGGATCTACCGTCCCTGAGTGGATACTCAAGCTTCCGAAGCCGTCGAAAATGAAGAGGAAGCAGATGGGCAAGATCAAGCGTGCCGAGGCAGTTAACAATGCAAGACGCATCGGACGCATGGATGCTATCAAGAAACGGCAAGTACTAGAGAACGAATCATCGGCATATCGAAGTGCTGATTTAGCTCCGCAGGGATATGATCGCTGGATCGAAGAGGCGGAAGGAGAAGGAACGACAAAGGAAAGAGAGGCTTGCTGCTGCCTCCACATCGGCCGCCGACGGTGCAGACGGGAGCTCGTAAATGAATGTCTGCCCGCACACTCCGATGTGGTGCGTGTACCTACATATGATCTCCACATCGATCGCTCCTTTTTTGCACGAGCATGTCCGTCATGTCGATAGTGTTCACGGCATATCTCAGAGTCGCCGAGTGGCACATCGTCCTATGTAACCCCATGTTCTTGATCTCCGTGTCCATAATAGGCCAGACTTCCTGGTTCCCTGTAGGCAGGTATGATATTCCGGATACAGCGTACGAGCTTTGGACTGAGTCGGCCCAGACACTGCCTTTATTTGATGGGTGGCACAGTCCAGGGCGACTTCTCTTTGGAAGTCGTGCTGAAAAAACATATTAGATCCCGGTGTCCATGGGAAGATCTCCCCTTGAGGTGACTTGCCAAAGTGGATAGTCACATTGCAAAGATGACAAATTCGCACCGATGGCAAGGCTGGAAGCTGAACAAAGCATATCTGGTCTAACCCCAACTGACAGATGCTACCTGCGTCAACGCATGGTCACGGCCCTTCGGGAACAAGGCCGGTAAAACTTGTCGTGAACATCTGTTGTGCTTTCCAGGGACATCCTCCGGTCAACATAGGATAGCCAGGAGAGCTATATAACGACGAAGATAACCCCATCGACAGTGTCATCGTGCCTGGTCTCCCGTCCGTCATTGTCTACAGTGCCGCCGCCGGCGGTGCCTGCCTTGCGGAACATTGCCTTCGGCGAGCCTTACAAGGTAGTTGCCACGCGTATGAGAGAGCTCAAAGTCTGCATGCAGGACTTAATGTCGGTTAGGACTGCCAGTACAACCCGGCCGCGAGGCAGACATGAGGTGATCTCTCCGCAGGGTTCCCCGCTGCAATCGTGTTTGCTCTTCTATCGGGTGGCACATCCACTCTTCCTCTGCAGTTGAAAAGCAAGCGCGGGGAGCAGAAGATGTACCGCGGTCGCTTCCTGCTCCTCTGTAGCCGTCCTAGCCTGTCTCTTCCTCTTAGTCTCCACAGTTTCTGCCATGCCTGCCTTCCGCAACGTTAGGCGATCGCGGCGTCTCTCTAGACAACCCCCACGTAACCCTGGTATGTTGACGTTTATGTTGCACCCTCGTGCTTGCCGGCGAGGATGGACTGTGATCACTTACATGTCCCGATCTGGTTTAGGCAACGACGAATTCGATCTTTATGACCTGGAGCTCGTTTATCCGGATGATGTCGCCTCTTCCCCTGCTGTGACCACTCCCGATGTCCATCTCCCTCCTCCGGACGATACGGGTGAGCCAGAGATTGATCCCGAGTCACTGCTCCCCTCCCCTGCCACCAATCCCGCCACCTTCTCCAACCAACGTACATCGCATTCGCGCAAGAAGAAGCCGGGCCATATTCCACGTCCTCCGAATGCATTCATGATCTTCCGCTCTGAGCTTTGGAACAAGGAGAAGATCAAGAGCACAGTGGAGCGCGACCATCGCCAGATCAGTCGTATCGCTGGGAACCTCTGGAACGATCTGACGGACGCAGAGCGGGCCCCTTACCAACGTCGGGCAGAGGAGGCGAAGATCCAGCACGCGAGGATGTATCCTCAGTACAAGTACTCTCCAATCTACCGCAGAGACAAACCCGCGAAGCGCAAGCCCAAGCAGGATCACCACGACAAGATCCTCCGTTGCCACGAAGTCGCTCGGCTGATCCAGGAAGGCTATGAAGGCGATGAACTCAAGCGGGAGCTCGACCGGCGCGAGGCTCGTAGCATGAGTGATGGTCGGCTGTCTGATGAAGATGAGTACGTGGATTCCTCGCGTCGCAGGAGGACTCCTCGTCTGTCTACGAAGAAGTCCTCTCTTCGACCCCGTCCCCGCAGGGAACGACCTGTCAAGGGTCAGGACGAGGATGACGAGTATATCCCTCCCCACCGCGATAATGTTTCTCTGCGCGATGCCTCCGTCAAGGAGTCAGATTCGCCTGCTTCGAGCCGATCCTCCGTGCGCCTTTCGGTCGAGCCAGAAGCGTTCGTTCCAACTTCCGACATTCCTCCACTTGACCTCGGCGAGTCCTGTCTACGTGAGGAGGTACGTCACGTCTTCCTCTGCCGTATTATATCGTAAGTACTGACGATGCAGTTCTTCAGGTAGAGTGCAGCAACCCCTTCGCCTCCGAACCCCGCTCTCCACACACATTCATTGGCGGATCTCTCAGCCCAGATTCTTCTTCCCTTTCCGAGGACTTCCTTGCGCCCACAGCTGAGGAGTCTAAGCTTCGCTCCAGTTCGCCCACGGACCAGTTCAGCGCCTTATTTGCCTCGGTGTCCGACGGGCCTTCGTTTGGCTCCTGTGACGCAGATATCTTCTCTCCCACTCTCCCCGTTGACGGAGCATATTACGCTCCCGATTA
Organism: Trametes punicea; assembly: GCA_025528855.1. Lineage (NCBI taxonomy): Eukaryota > Fungi > Basidiomycota > Agaricomycetes > Polyporales > Polyporaceae > Trametes > Trametes punicea. The sequence continues at coordinate 607,325 of VICQ01000014.1, forward strand.
CTTCCCCGGTACCCTCTCGTCGGAGCTGGACTTCTCTGAGTGGATGCATTACGACGAGTGACGGCATCCGCGTTGCCGGCCTCCCCCTTCCCCGTTGTATACCCCCATCCCGCTCTCGCTTTCGTCATCCTCACTCATTGCTCCGTCGCATTCGATCCCCCTAGATCCCTTGGTGCCATAATCCTCCGGTGAATTCGTTATCCGCGTCATTTTCATTCTGGTTATCGTCCTTCTGCTCTTCACCCTTCATCGCTCTCAGCCCCCTCATCAAACGTTGCATCACCATACCACCCTGTACTAGAACACCACCTTGTATCATCAGCATTTCCTCAGGCACTTAGACCCCCATGTGCGCGTCCTCGGTACGCCTACATTCAATGTCAATCGCGCAGGCGTAGACAATATATTAGATTATCACCATGGCACCGCAAGGACGTATCATGTGAGACGAGCTGCATCAACACGACGCTCAACGCTTTGTCTTTTTGATCTTGGCGTCTGCCTCTCCGTCTTTGGTGCGCTTTCCGACTGAGGTAGTGATGTTACCCGCGGCCTGCTCGGAGCGCAACCACGCCTCGCATTCCTCCTTGGTACCGTCAGGGTGCTCCAGTTGCCACTCCACCACTCGCGCGAGGACCTGGCCTGTCCATGGGCCAGGGCTGGCGGCTCCGAGTACTTTGACTACTTCGCGGCCCTTTGCAAACGAGAGTGAGCACCTGGGCGAATGGGTCTGAGCGGGGGACTTACGTCGAGGATGGGTTTGGCATCGACCGCGTCCGGTAGTCTGAGCTCCTCGATCCTCGAGGCGAATCTGTTGTATGCCGCGATCCGTCTCGATGCAGCTTCCACTACAACTTTCAGAGAGCAGTCCGGCACAAATATCACGCGCCGACACTTACCGTCAACAGTATTCGCATCATTAGCCCATAGCGCAGTGAGCTCCTGAACGAGGGAGAACAGGAGCGATGTGGCCCACATAGACCCGGTCACCGAATTATGCACATTCTTCTCTCGCAACAGCACGCCTGTATCTGATCAGCCAACTCGCTCGACCAACCTCATACAGATAAGGCGCACCGATCCAGGCCCGCTCAGGTTTGTCCACATTGCCCGCCTCGTAGTCTGCGAGGCCCCTCCGCACTGTTTCGGCCGCGGAGAACAGCGCCGGAATGCCGTCCAAGTAGTGATGTTGCGCGCCGAGCTTGAGACACTCGCGAATGACGGCCTCGACGGCCGGACGCACTTTGCCCTTGGTCTGCGTGTACGTGAGGTCTCCGTAAGGTGTAAGCGCCGCGGCAAGATAGAGTCTCCGAGAAGGGTTGTTCGGCGTGGAGAACTCCGACAGCAGCAGGGGATGAACTGCAGGAAGAGAGGGTAATGGCAAGCCGGAGAGCGTGGTTGCAGAGCTGGTCGGGTCGGACAATGCGTGCAGGAGTATCGCTGCTTTCAGACCCTGGAGGGGCGTAGCCGGCGATCCAGAGAGCTTGATGCCTAGTCCTTCGGGGATATAGAACACAGATAGATACAACGACAATCGATTCATGAGATCGATTGCTAGGAGAGGATTGCGACCTACAGCAGGATGGTGAGCATGGACGTCGGACAACTAGAAACGGAACACTAGCCTCCCATCATCTTGTCAACCTCTTCTCCGACGCGTTCGCGGCTGATCTTAACCCGGAGGGCGTCCTGAAAGGTCTGATGAGAATACATGCACGCCAAGAATCGCGAGCAGCGTACTTGTATGGTGGGATCTTTGGCTGCTTCCTGTAGCTCGGGTACCAAGGAGAACCCAAAGCGACTCGCAAAGCGAACACAGCGTAGCACGCGCAAAGGATCATCCATGAACGTCTCTCGTGGCGGGAGCGGCGTCCGAACAATACCATTGCGAAGGTCGTCCAAGCCCTACTTCGACAGTATTAGCAACACGTAGAAGGATGCATGGAAAGCGGTACCTTGCCCGTATGGTCCTCCACTTCTCTTGAATGTACATTGTAGAAAAGAGCGTTGATGGTGATATCTCGCCGGAGGGCGTCCTGCAGCGGCGTTCCAAAGGTCTACACCATTGAACTGTGCTGAACACAAGCGACCCGGGAGGCAACATAGGGATACTCACAACTTGAGTCGGAATACGGCTATCCTCCGCGTACTCTTCGCTCCGCAGGTTGACAAAGTCTAGCTCGATTCCGAGAATTGTTGTCCGGGCAGTCTCAAGGTGTTTCGACTGGTCAGGGTTGCTTTCGATCTTGGCTACGTTCTTCACCGCCAGATCCTTCACGGTCCGGCAGTACTCTACGAAGCGTTCGGCGAAGGGTACGCCCATCATGTTCTCTAGCGCGATGTCGATATCGTTACACTGGGATCCGAGAAGCTGCAAAGTATATGATGCGATAAGGGGAGTTCAATCAAATGGCGAAAGGGAGAGCCCGGCATACCTTGTCCCGCACCCAACCTCCGGCGATCCTGCACGATGTCTCTATACCTTCTGTTTCCTTCATATGTCGCGTACATTGGTCCAGGAGGGTGCACAGCTCATCCTCTTCTTTAGTGAGCTTGATCTCTATTTTCTCGGGCATCGATATGCGAGTCCAGTAAAATGCTCTGGCGAGTAATGAATGCCTCTGATTCCGGGACTGCACTTGACGAAGAACCGAGCGCGCTGCTCGAGCAAATATCATGCACAGCTAGATGCGCAGCGCGCCTTTTGAGTAACTAGATCTACGGCGAAGAATGAGATCCCAAGTCGAGCCTGGCAGGCTCAGTCAAGCGGGGTTGTGTACAATACAGTACTGTGTGGCACAGTAAGATCGCTGTGCACTTCGACGCTCGCAGCTCTGACTCCACACCGGTGGCAGTGCTCTCGGTTTAGGATCTACGGTATGCGTGATTGTAGAGAGGTTGTAAACGCTGCCTCCAGTCTCCCAACAGGAAAAAAAAACCTATTCAAACCAGACATACATACAAAGCGCAACGGACATATAAAAAGGAATCACGGAGCATACAGGACCTCAGGCAAGAACATGAGACAACCATCTAGCCAGGTCGTCTAACTCAGCATCATTCACGGCGTGCCCGAGCCCTTCATAGGTTTTGAACACAAGCTTGTCTTCCTGGATATGCAAGCCATTGCGAAGAAACGAAGTGCCATCCTCCGCGTATGTCAGTGGCACCTCCATGTCCTCCTTGCCGTGAGCCCAGAACACGGGGAGATTAGGTTCCAGCTGCAGCATTGCCTGCGATATGTTCAGCAAATACGGGACGGTGGCAGCAGCAGCAGCTTGATACCTTACCTGCCTCGATGGCAGCGGTATCCAGCCCGACAAGCCTGCGACGCCTCCGAGCTCGTGAAGCGTCGTAAGAGCCGTTATGAACGAGAGCGCCGCTCCTTGACTGAAGCCCGCGAGCACGATCCTGTGTGGCTCCATACCATTCCTCACTTCGGAAGTCAAGAGAGACTCGACAGTGGCTACGGAGGTAGCCACCCCTGTTTCGTCGTAGCAATTGCACGGGGGAAGATTGGAGATATCGAACCAGCTCGGTCGACACTGCCCTTCATCGTAAGTGACGGGTGCGCTAGGCCTGACGAACAGCGTATCAATGTTAATTATAGCACGACCACACGAGGAGTAACATACGCTTGGGGCAGGATCCACTTGATGCCCGGCAATCTCTCTATGACTCTTTGGAGGACGGGCACCCATGAATCTGCCCTCTGACCCAGGCCCTGCTCCTTGGATAAGTCCATCACGGCTGGCTGAGAGAGATGGAGACCTACATGGACGAAGATTACCGTTGCGTAGTGCTGATCCTTGGGAGAAACCACGAGAGGGACCACATTGCAAGTCGCTGCAGCTCCCGTGGTAGCCATTCTCCTCGAGTGGGCTGGGCTGTTTTGTGACCATGCCCCAGCCCTTCGCGCACAATTTATGGTCAGCGATAGTGCGCACGGCACACGAAGGGTGCGCTAGATGCATGCGCAGCAGTTCATCGCCATGGCCTTTGCATCGCCCATGGATGCCGCAGTCGAAAGTACAGTCCCTTCTTGACAGCCCGCTCGCAGTTGGCACTGTGCTTACTACATGAACAGACGCGGAGGGGTTTTGTGGCCGGTGTAGGTGTGAGGTCAGGATGTGCACTGTGCGAACGAACCTCCAGTAGACGAGTGTCGGATCCGCGTTGAATCGCGCCTCCAGAGCGCCGGATGCACACGCTGCCATATATGGAGCTCTCACAACATGCACAAACAAATTACCCGCGTTGCCGCGAGAGAGTTCGCCTTCGCGCTGCAGCAGACTCGACTCTCAATTCTCTGCACATTTCCTCCGGTTTCCCTCCTCTTCTTCTCTTCTCCCCCGGCCTTTGCTTCACCACGAACCTCAGACATGGGTGTGGTCTCTAGCTGCTGCGAGTCTTGCTGTAGGTCGTTCAGAACACACATTGACGATTGCTCGTACTTTGCGCATTGGTCTGACGCTTGCGTCCAGTTCGTTCGCGGAAGTCGACTTACGAGCCTCTTCTCCTGGAGAACGAGCGAGAGGCGGTCGCGGATCTGCTTCAGTACCTCGAGAGTACGTCAAATGCCCCCACATGACGGTCCGTCTGCTCTACCCAGCGCGCGCCGCGCTCACTACTGCTCGCCGTTCCCTTGCAGACCGAACTACGACCGATTTCTTCAGAGACTCGCCTCTCGCAGCGTTGACCACACTATCATTCTCTGACAACGTCGACCTCCAACGCAGTGCGGCGCTAGCCTTCGCCGAGATCACTGAGAAGGAGGTCCGCCCCGTTGGCCGCGACACACTCGACCCCATCCTCTTCCTCCTTAGCAGCCATGATACAGAAGTGCAGCGGGCTGCCAGTGCGGCTTTGGGGAATCTTGCTGTGAACAGTGCGTGTCTGGGAAGCATGTTAGCATGTTGGGGTACTGATATAAGGCGCAGCGGAGAACAAGCTGCTCATTGTGAAGCTTGGTGGTCTCGAACCTCTTATCAGGCAGATGCTCAGTCCGAACGTAGAAGTCCAGTGCAACGCTGTTGGATGTGTAACGAATCTCGCGACGCATGGTGAGCCCAACACATCAGCAAGGCAGTATCGAGGGACGTGAAGCTCATCCTACCTGGTGCAGATGACAACAAGACGAAGATCGCAAAGTCTGGTGCCCTCGTCCCCCTAACTCGCCTAGCACGTTCCAAGGACATGCGGGTACAACGCAATGCGACGGGTGCACTGCTGAACATGACCCACTCTGGTGCGCATTTTGATATGATCTTGATCACTTAAGGCGGTTCAGTATTGACGACTTGTGCAATGCCTTCAGATGAGAACAGGCAACAGCTCGTGAATGCGGGCGCTATTCCAGTGCTTGTCAGCTTGCTCAACTCACCAGACACGGATGTGCAATATTACTGCACAACTGCGCTCAGCAACATTGCTGTAGACGGTACGGGACGTTTGTATGATACTCGTATTTGCCTGCATGACCACGTCCCTCTGTGCAGCCCACAATCGCAAGAAGCTGGCACAGACTGAGCCTAAGCTAGTATCGAGTCTGGTACAGCTGATGGACAGTCCCAGTCTGAAGGTCCAGTGTCAGGCCGCTTTGGCGCTTCGTAATCTTGCGAGTGACGGTGCGTTGCATCGAACCTATATCTTCGCGAGACGCATACTCATTCTTTTGCAGAGAAGTATCAGTTGGAGATCGTGAAGGCCGATGGTCTCACGTCGTTGCTTCGGCTACTACAATCAACATACCTCCCGCTCATCCTCTCGGCCGCGGCTTGTGTCCGTAACGTCTCCATTCACCCGCAGAACGAGTCTCCGATCATCGAGTCTGGCTTCCTCCAACCCCTTATCAATTTGCTGTCGTTCAAGGAGAACGAGGAGGTGCAGTGCCACGCGATCTCGACTCTGCGTAATCTTGCCGCAAGCTCGGAGAAGAATAAACAGGCCATCGTCAAGGCTGGCGCTGTCGAGAGCATCAAGGAGCTCGTGTTGGAGGTGCCAATGAATGTACAGAGCGAGATGACGGCATGCATTGCAGTATTGGCCCTCAGCGGTGAGTTGTTATCGGGTCTTCTGGGCCCAGTTGTGCTGACCACATCTCAGATGAACTGAAGGGGCAGTTGCTGGAGATGGGCATATGCGAAGTTCTAATCCCCCTAACGAATTCGCCAAGCTCGGAAGTACAGGGCAACAGTGCTGCTGCACTGGGCAATCTGTCCTCCAAGGGTGCGTTCGTACTACAACGTATGGCCACTTTGAAGCTCACTTCTCCGCAGATGGGCGCACGACTTCTGACGACTACTCCGCCTTCAACGACGTATGGGACAAGCCTGACGGCGGCATGCACCGGTATCTGTACCGCTTCCTCACCAGCTCGGACGCGACGTTCCAGCATATCGCTGTATGGACTATCGTACAGCTCCTCGAGTCTGGAGGTAACAGTCTGTTTCTCGTAAGCTCGCGGTCGTCTGAACTGATCATGCTCTCGAAGACCCTCAACTAATCAGCAACATACGCACATCCAGTCTGCTGATCCCGAACATCCGCGCTCTCGCCGAGACGCGGACGTCGACACCGACGTCGTCCATAGGTGGCACGCCACATTCGCACCGCTCCGCCAGCCGCTCCTATCAGGACACAGAGACGGGTGACGGACAGGGCGAAATCCAGATGCTCGCACGGCGGATCCTCGACTTCACGGACAGCGAAGGTGTAATGACGCCCAGCGCGCTCGCGTCGCAGATCCAGGCAAGCTCGTTCAGCCAGCGCGATGAGAGTGTGAGCGGGCGCGATCACGAGGAGCTTCGTAAGAGCGTCCGGGAGGCGTTCGCGGGGAGCTCTGGCCACTAGTCCGTTGCAGCTGTGGCTGAAGGCTCGTGGCATAGGTGTTTCTGTGTCGCTGGAGCACTTTGACCTTCTCACCCGGAACGGAGAGGGCGGAGGCCCGGTGGTCGCGTGTGCGGTTGTGGGTAGCGCGGACAGCCGGGACGAATCCTCTTTCCGTCATTGTAGTAGCCATCTGCGGCTTCCACCTGTAGTGCGCAGGCCCGGAAGCGGCCTTTTGAACGCTCAGTGGGCCTATAATATTTTTTGTTCAATACGGTTATCGGAAGTACTAGCTTTCGTGTGTATATTTGCAGTCTTCGTTTATCGTATCAATTGGTCTTCAAATCCTCTCCCTCCTTCCACTCCCTTCTACGACGGGCGTCCGCTGGTGGAGTTACCGAGTGATGCTTTGCGATGCCTCCCAGCACTCTCCGTGTTGCGTTCTTTTGCCAGTGGCGTCATTTTAGTTCCGCTTCTTTCCCACTTTTCGAGATATACTTGCAGGAGAGATATAATCCATACGACATACAGTATCTATCTGCTGGCTCTTCCCGCCTTCTTGTCACGACGCGCGATTTACATCGTATGCGTATCACCTCCAGCTATCAATCACGAGATTGTGTAGTTGCAATGATAGACCTGTCAGACCTCCCTATCACCGGCCACGAGAGCACGCCGACGACAAATGGGCTGGTACAGTGTGGGATATAGCACATGATATGATGGGTCTACATGTCCACAGTTGATACAAGACAAGGATGGTGCTCGGCGAGCAGCGCAACCGCCTCTCGCCGTCGGTATGCCTACCTGGATTTGGTACGCTTGGCGACAATACACTTGAGGCTACAACCCAGAAACGCGAAGCGAGGTACCCAGCACATAGGAGTGGTACCATCAGTTCCTGCCAGTCTTGTAGTCGAAGCCTTCATGGCGATAAGTGTGTCTATACGGAGGAGCTCTCTCGTCCTCCGTACTACAGAGAATTGCGTGGTCAGCATTGTTCACTCTGATCCTCCAGGTCACGAGGAGACGCCGCCTTGCGTACCTGTACTCGCCGACTTGCTCCGCACCATAGAGAGGAACGACTTCTCTGACGACACCGTCCTCCCGGACGATCCGGTAGGGTAACCACACGTTCCTGCACTGGTTCCTCCGCAGCATGCAGATGAACTCCAAAGATGGTCCAAGAGTGCGCGCGAACGTGCTCGCGGCGTCGTTCAGGGAGGCCATGTACTGAGCGTATTCGTCGTCCCACATGGCATTGAACATCGCCCATGGATGGGGCGTCGTCGCAAAATCAAGATACAGCCACAGTGTTCGTAGGTACTGCAAGGGGGCAACGGCAGAGGCGAGGTTTTGCTGGGCGCTGGTCAGTGATGGTCGATCGGCATTCAGCCTGATGCTTACTCACCACGGGTACGACGCGGTTTCCTGCTCGGCGGTAACGATGAACCTTTAGGTATTCCAGCTGGGGAAACGCACGAGGAATGAAGTGGAAAAGGTCCTCATCCTTGTCATCTTCGATGAGTTCGAGCTCTAGCCGAGTAATTTCAGGAAGCGCAGATCTAGAGAGGACTCGGAGGATCTCGGAAGACGCCAAGATTGGCGAAGTCCAACCCAGCTGGTCCATGCGACTTGTGTCCGGAGTGTGGAAGAAGAGATAGTGGCGGGGCCAGCACTCCAGTGAGAGGTGCTTCAATCCACCGGGGAGATGCTCGAAGAATATGTCGTCAGGATGGGGATGAGCCAAGATCAGCGTTTCCAGCTCCGGCCACGAGGCGGACCGCGTAGAGGTCCCGGGCCAGATTGGACGGTGAGCTGTTCCGTCATAATGAGCCTGTTTCAACACTAATCGCCGAAGTCGCGGCATGTGAGCCAAGACGTCGATGAGAGGCAGGTTCGAGTCCACGCCGGCCTCCACGTCTGGGGCGCCGACAAGTTGCAACTCTTGAAGTTCAGGCCAATGCAAAGTGGACATGACCATTAGAGGCGCTATCTCGGTGGGCATAGTGAAGGTCTTCGCCGTGCTGTGTATCCTCGAGACGAGGATCTCGCAGAAGCGTATCTCTGCCGGAAGCATGCGAGGGTGCAAGCGGTAGCGGTCATGCCTGATGTGCTCCCAAGCCTCTAATGAACATGAAGGGAGTTCGCGGTAGTCTTGAGCCGCCTCCCGACGGCTGAGCAGCGGACCGTGGACTCGAAACGTCCGAAGCCGACTAACTGAGAGGACCTGGCGTAGTACCATCCAAGGAAAGTCGCCAGCAGTGACAATGGTATGAAGGTTAGGCATTTCGCGTAACATATCTTCCAGCGAGAACTTCAGACGATATTCAGTGGGCACCGTGGAGTACGGGCCTTGATGGAAAAGACCATCTCCGAAAGAATGACGGAGATTGAGCTCCCTAAGGGCGAGAAAGCCATAGCCAAGCCATCCCATTCAGCACCGATGGTATGCGCAGAACCACATATGAAACGAACCTGATGTACGACCACAATGGAGCAGGTATGAAAGCAGTCGCGGTATCGTATCTCGGAAGGTTTGACGAGATTCCATGGCAACTGCGAAATAGCACTGGCATCGCAAGCCGTCGTAGACGTCGACAGGTCATCGAGAAGGATTTGAGGCCGGTCCCCGTCGCGTGTAGAGTTTGAATGATATGGATAAGGACGTCATCGTCAACATAGGACAAGCTGGTAGGAAGGCCCTCGAATTAGTGACATCAGTTCATGAGAGAATATTGATAGAGACAAGTCACAGTGGTCGCGACATGTGCCCTTTGGTATATCCCTGGTGGCTGCGAGAGATACCCAAGTTGGGACACTGGGACAAGAGAGAAGTTCAGTTCAACACTAACTCTTAAGTATCCCTCGGCGCTTCCAGAGCGCGCTTGTCATACAGTATATTATGATCTAGGGTGCGCCGGGGGGATCAGGGTCGACGTCGAGTGATCAGCAGCACCGCGGTGCGCATTGGACATAAATGTCTGGTAAAGTGTAAAGACAGCTTAAAGTGCCCATGTATAGTCCGTCGCTATGCACTGTATAAGGAGGTGCAGTACAAGGGGACTAGAAGCAAGAGCGAGAGACAAGGGGATTCGGCCGATGCGCTGTCGTGCGGGTAGGCAGCCATGTCCGTGTCATCAATCCCTCCCCGTCCTGTAAACGAAGCCAGCATGGCGAGCACTGTGCTTGAACGGGGGAGCTGCCTCATCCTCGGTGCTGGAGATCATTCGAATGTGAGTATTGCACATGACTCACGCAGGAAATTCGCCACTGCACGTACCTGAACTCTCCCACTTGCTCCGCGTTATAACGAGGTACAATTTCCGTCACCGCGCCGTTCTCTCGAACGATACGGTATGGCAACCACACGTTCCTGCATCGAATCCTTCGCAGCATACAGATGAATTCAGCTGATGGTCCAAGAGCGCGGCCAATTGCGTTTGCAGCGCCGTGCAGGGTAGCCATATATTTTGCGTAGTCTTCGTCCCATGTGCGATTGAACATCCCCCAAGGGTGCGGCGCGCTCGCAAAGTCCAGATGCAACCAAAGGAACCGCAGCTGTCGTAGTGAAGCAAGCGCAGCCGATATAGCTTCCTGCGCGATGTTCAGCAATGATCAGTTCTTGACGATCCTAACGTTGACTCACAACAGGTACGTCACGGCTCCCCTGCCGTCGGTAACGGTGGATTTTCAGATATTCCAGTCGAGGGAATGCGTGAGGTAGACAGCGGAATAGATCGCTGTCACCGTCATCCTCGACGAACTCGATCTCCAACCGAGCGATCTGAGTCAACGCAGATACCGATAGAACGCGCAGCATCTCTGAGGATGTCAGGATCGGCGAAGACCATCCCGAACACCTCATACTCCTGAGTTCAGGGTAATGGAAAAACAGATAGTGACGAGGCCAGCACCTCAGGGAGAGGTGTTTCAGACTACTGGGAAGATGCTCGAAGATCTTGTCATCGGGATGGGGATGAGACAGGACAAGTTCTTCGAGATCCGGCCACGAAAGGGATCGGGTACTGTCTTGAGGCCAGATTGGGCGATGAAGAGTCTTGGCATCATGAGCCTGCTCCAGGACCAACCGTCGAAGCTTCGGCATGCCAGCCAAGACCTCGAAGAGAGACTGCTCTACACCCACATCGACGTTCTGAGCACCGACTAATTGCAGCTCCTGCAGTCGAGGCCAATGCACGCTCGACATGACTTCCAGCGGTGCTGCCTCAAAAGGTATTAGCAGGCTCCTTGCACTGTCGTTGATTCGAGCAGCAAGAGTCCGATAGAAGCGCATATCCGCCAGGCACACGCGAGGATGCTGACGGTAGCGATCGTCCCTGATATGGTGCCAGATCTCCAGTGGACATGAAGGAAAGTTGTGGTAGTCTCGGTCCGACTCCAGATGGCTAAGAAGCTGGCCACGAATACGCAGCGCGCGGACGTGGGGAACTGAGAGGATCTGGCGTAGCACCGCCCAAGGGATACTGCCTTGAGCGTTAACCGTATGAAGGTTAGGCAATTCGCGTAGCAGAGCCTCAAGCGAAAGCTGAAGTTGATGGTGGTCGCAGTCGCTCACACGTACAGATTGACCGAGCGAGGTAGTGCAGTCACCATAAGGATATCGGAACTTCAGTTCTCTTAACATGCAGAAGTCAGTATCGTAAAGCCACGGGAATTTGCTAGGGATCACGATGTGTCGGACGAACATTATGTACGGCCACAGTGAAGCAGGTATCGACGCCATTGAGAGATCGCAGTTCCAATATCGTGACGAGTTACCATAGCAAGAGCGGAACAAGATAGGCATCGCAAGGCGTCGCAGACGGCGGCAAGCCATCGAGAATTGTTTCAGCCCAGCTCTCGTGGCATAGAGAATTTGCATGACGTGGACAAGAACGTCGTCATTCAAATAGTCGAGGCTGGCAGTCAAATGGCACGTTAGTGTCTAAGGTTGATCAAAGAAGCCAAATAAGACTTACGATTGCGGCGTGCACGACGCAGGGAGACTCGGACAACACGATGCCCGCGGCCTGTCGGATGTGATTGCTGAATTAAGGAGATGCTCCCGCATAGCCTCGTTCATGGGGCACAAAGCAAGCCACACTTCGTAGCAGAGACGAATATCACTGTGGACAGAATTGGGAGGGAGTGAAGTGTGAAGTTGCTTCCAAACGCAATGCCGATAGTTCATACGTTCATGCAGCAGGAGAGTGAGAATCGTGGCTTTGTAAGCAAGAATCTGATCTCCGAGGACGTGCTCAGACCTCTACACAACGCGCGTCGAACGCATCGGGCATCACGATTCTGTCTGGCTTCCCCCTATACTATGCTCGCTTGATCACCAACAAGCCAGGCTACGAACCTCATGCTATCAGTCGGAAGGCATTTGCAAGAATCTGGATGGCATCGACCTCTTGGCAGTCACTCGTACCGGTTCTGGAAAGACTGGCTTCTTGATCATGTACAAACTTACTATGTATTCTCTCGTGCAGACTCCGTCTTCAAGTCCACAATATCCCACCACACTTCCGAACGAGTCCTGTATTGATTGCGGTGTGCTACCAAGAGATTCACAGATGCAACGATCATGGCCCTATGTCAGACGTTTCCCAGGGCATGGCATCGGGATGGAGAGTGCATCCCGTGAGCGACCAGAGGCAAGCCCTATGGCGGGCGTCCAGACATCCGCTCTCTTCTTAGGCTCTCGCGGAGCATTTTTTTTTTCTCGTCCCGACCACCACTCCCTAGCGCTTTGGGGGTAAGACTTCCTCGTCACCTCGCGCTCGAGCGGGGTTCCGCAGTATGAGTCCTCAAGCAGGTGGGCAGCTCAGGCCGACTGAAAGCATACAAGCCCTTCACGTTTGGGTGTTGCACATTCCAACATCCGCGTTATACAGAGACGCAACGCCTGGTCATGTGCCTACCGAAGCGGAACCTCGTCTCCCCCCTTGACTATGAAGCTCGATTTTAACCTTATAAAAACAGAAAGGCTCGAACACATTCTGCATACTTCACTCTCCTGGATAAGTAGCAAGCAATCACGGTAGGAAGGGCGCGGAGCAGCTCGCTGGCCGCTGCCAGGCTGCTCAAATATAGCCCAGTAGTACTGTACTATTGTACTGCGCGATGCGGCATGTTGACTGGTTAAGGACTGGTAGTCCTTCCATGATTCCTAATCCCCAAACTATCAGTTGATAAACAAGATGCCTCCAAATCACCTCATCCTACCACAGGTTCCTTTGAGTCCACTTTGAACGTGAGGTATCGGAAACACTAGGTCAGTTTCGCTCACCACCCTGTCCGGACTCACACAAGGTGATAGCAGGTCTCATTTAATACAGAAAGCATTGCAAGCACGTGCGAGACATGTTGAACATGAATAAGTACTATTTCGGCCAGCCTCACGTTGATATCGGACAGGACAACAATTGCGTTTGTGCTACTCAACTCGGCAACAGAATATCAGACCTTGTTATCAGCTATGGACGGGAGAACAAAACTATGTATCTCATTCGGCCATTGAGTTGCAATGCGGACATAGGGCCTCTTGTCTTGAGACGGGGCTGGCTTGTGCAAAGCAACGAACATGGCCTGGAAGAAGTTCTAGCAGTCTTCTTTGAGTTCACATTTCCTCATAGCCCTTCAGAAAACGTACCAAACCAAGAATGCCTTCGAGTGCTGCATTGGGCTGCCGTCCACTGTCAGACGTGATCCAGATAAGACCTTCGCGAGCCCCATTCTCCGTGATAGGCTCAAGGCTGCATATGAAAGGGTCAAGGGGGCATCTGACCGTCACCTTCTCGTCGCGTTCGAGTCCGGGGCTCAGGAAGGTCAGGTCCACGAAGCTATCATCTAGCTCCACTTCATTAGGGACAAGATAGGGAGTTCTGACTGTGTCGTCGGAGTCGCCAGTGAGGTCCCCTTCGTGATAGAAGATGCGCCGAATCTGATTGATGTAGTCTAGCGGAAGCTCTGATGTACTAGAGCCTTGAAGAGATGCATTATCGAAAAGTGTTCAAAGCTTGCTTACCGTAGGGTTGACATACCTGTGTCAAGATATACAATGATTCCTGCGCCCTCACCAAATTGTATCTCGGTACGTTGGACTCCACTCGGTTCGACAGGAGCAGGAGGGAACTTGACGCTGAAGCTCATCTTCTCGAGTCGGAGAGCCCATAAGGGGTAAGTCTCTTGTCGGGGCCCGCTCATCACTACCGCAATTGGGTTAGACCACATTGGCTCAACCGTAGTTGGGAGGCAAGGCCAAATGTTGAAGGAAATGCAACTAAGAGTGGCAATGGTGGAAGAAGAGGTCATCAGAAGTCTCCAAAGAAGTGGACAGATGTGTAACATACGACTGTCGCGTATGTCTCGGTGAGCGGATGATGACATAAAGAGCGATGCCTTCTTCCTGTCACTCACAACTGTCAGTATGCCAACATGTCCAAACCCAGTAAGTAAATCAACCTCGCTGGGATTCTTCACGACGTCCTTTATAACTTGCAACATGCTCTGGAAGGGCATTGAAGGAGGGACATACATCACTAAGCGCTTCTCTAGAGTTTTTGCCACGAGCTATACAACGTACCGGGGATCTGTCACTGCCAGGCAACAGATCTGCCTGCCAGCTGTCATGATTCAACTAATCTGGCATGCATTCATAATTGATGTGAGGCTCACTCTTCCAGTCCCAATGCCAAGACACCATCGTTCCCAGGGTCAAGCATCGCCTCCCAGTTCAGACCGAATGCTACGCAGAACCGGTACTGAATCGGCCTTCGTGTCTGCCATCGCACTCTTCCAAAGTCATAGGTCTGTCCCAGAAAGCAGAGCGTGGGTGGTTTAGGTTGCAACTCGAACACTATACCGTGAGCAAATCGAATGAGCACGATGCTGCAGGGCCTGACATACATGTTGCAGAGTCGTCCATGTAAAGAATGGCTCCCTGATTACGGCGAAGAAAGATGCTCTCTTGCACGTCAGCGCGTTTGAGAGCCTCGATCCCATTCACGATCAGCTCGCTGTGGCATGGGATGACCCCATGCTCATGAATTTGGCTCGTTGGCCAAGGCTTGAGATCAAAGCTGATGTGTGCGCCAACTGCTTGATGATCCACTACCTCTCGCGAACCAAACCCAAATAACCAACTATGGCATGGCATGAGTCAGTCTAGGCACAGCTTTTGATGACACCTGGGTATCACTTACGTAGTATTGGAACCTATGTAGGGGGGAAAGAGGAGTTGAGCGTAAGACACTTTCTAAATGATGTGATTACTTCACGAGCTGACGCACCCGTATCCACCGTGACCTTGAAACTGGCAGACAAGCGATCACCTTTGACCACCTGCCAAGACTCGACGCCTTCTGGTAGGTCCTGCATGGGGACATACTATACAGACAGAATTGAACAGGTTAGAGAGGAGGAAAACCGATACATTTGTCTTACAATGGTTGTCCTGTAGTATCGTTCGCTTATGCGCTCACTGCCGGGCAAACGCTGAAACCCGTCAACTTGAAGTAACGTGCCCGAGTGAAAGGACGCCGCTAGCTGCCTCCTGTTAGCAGGCATCTTGGTAGAGGCTCGCGGCCGAGCTTTCTTCACACTGCTGAGGCCGTCCGGGGCTTCCCAGCTATCAAGACGTTGCTCCTGGAAATCGAGCTCCTACACATAGTTAGCCAGAAGCAGGCAGAACGCCAGGGTAGTGACACACATTGCTGGGCGCTGCCAGTGTTGTCGACCCGTCGTCGCTCGCAGAAGGCGGCACCTGCGTCTGCAGGCTCGACGCCGCCTGGTTCGGCTGCCCAGATAGTCCGCCGACAACGTAGAAAGGCTTTTTAGGATTGTAGGGATTTGTGAGATAGATGCCTGGGGTCGGCAAGTCGGAGGTCGCTACTATGCGCCTGCGAAGCACATCAGCGGCTCTCTGTTATGTAATGTTGACCATGAGCGTGCAGAACGAGACGGTACCACGGGATGGCTTACCCGCTCGACTGATGAAGCCGGTTCGGGAGGCTGTAAGATGAGGATGAGATTGTCGAGATTGTCGTTCAACTCGGTGGTGTCAGATTGCTGGCTCATCGCAGATAGTTCTTGGGCTGGGGGATGGGATGATGTGGAGAGCTCCCGCAAGAGCTAATTTATAGAATGGGTGGATGATCGCATTGGGGGGAGAAGGTTCGTCCGACTGCAAGGGTCGCACAATCGCATACGAAGAAAAGGAGACAACAGATTCGGCCGGATTCGGATGCATCGTGGCTGAATTCAGAGTGACTTGGTATTCAATTAGATCCCGGATCGCCACGGAAAGATGACGGGTGTAGATGTACAGCAGCCATTAACCAGGAGGTCCCCTTGAATGCGGAGATCAGGAAGCGCAAGATAGCACATGTCAGCGACAGGATTGGGACGCCAGCCCCTGTGCACACAGTCAGAAGAAGCCTCACCTACGATGCATGTCGCCCAGATCAACCTCTAGGAGATGCTGTCAAGGGAGAATATCGTAACAGTGACATACACGATGCAGAGCATGGGATCCATCGATAGGAGATGAAACGTTGAGCAGAATTGCGCCCACAAGCCCTTCCGCTGCGCAGGAAAGGTAATACTAGAAAGGGCAGATGGTCCGTCTCATAATGTTCGCACAGATTGCTAGTTAGGGTGTCATGACTCGTCCCAGGGCTACAAGGACGAGTTACTCCGAAGTCGGAGTCGCATGCTGTCCTATGAGACTGCAACACGGCGTCATGCAGGAACGAAGGCGGAGCGAACAAGAACACCTGTCGACGCCACGTGAGTGAAGCAAGGACAGTGCACTTCTTGTGTGATGGAAAGTCCTTAGCCTGGGAAGCCAGCGCACACTGGCGGTACTGTGCGAGCCGAGGACAACTTGAAGGCGACGGCCAGTGTGATGAATCGGATAACAGGAAGTGGTCATCGGGCATCTCGTAACGTGTGACTTCGAGCCTCTCCAATTCCACAGTACAGCAGCTCCTTCACAGCCTATATCATGAAGCTCTTGTGCGCGAAGGGACTCCGACGAGTGGCAGCAGCAGCACCGACGCAAATGTTATGATTGGGGGCCTGAAATGTACAGAGAGCCAAAGAAGGTCGCACTTCTGAGTCCCGAGAATAATAGATTTTGGATTCAGGATGCGTGACATGCTGGCGAGCTCGGTGGAGTCGGTACAGGACCTACGGTAATAAGGACCACTGATCACCGACATCGATCAGGCAGTGTGCAACGCTTCGAGTGGGAGGCCAACATGATCACTGCACTCCTTGGTTTTCTATAATGAAGTGAAGCAGACTCAAAATGCTTGTGCACTGAGCTCGCATAACGCTGGAAGATTTTCTTCAAGGTCCTTCAAATCACTAAACTAATGATGGCCAGTCACAAAAGAATTCAGGACGTTTGAGATCCGGAATTGGGTATTGCTTGTGAAAGAAGTCAGAAGCGCCTGTTATTCCACCACACTCCAAGCCGTCGTACCCCTCGCCTTGAAGAGCAAGAGATAGCAGCCTGTTACTACAATGTACTACCATGACTCGTCATCATATTCCTAAGGAAGTGAAAGAGCAAGTCCTTAGAGTCCTCTCTGCTCGTCTGGACTCTGGGATACAACATCCGTGTTGCCAGTCTCATCTAGTAGATAATCAGCCTATGGGCTGTCCGGCGTGTCATACAAACAGCGAATATGTAGCATTGTGAACAAGCCGAGCACGGCGAGGAAAGAACGGGAACTTGAAGAGCATCGGTGGAAGAGGACGATACGTCCCGCGATGGGAGTCTAGTAACTTGGTGCGGATGGGATTGGGCTCAGACTTCGTTGGGCATGGAACTTGAATGATGGCCCATCCCTCTGTAGAGCGTTGTTGCAAGGAAGCTGCGAAGATCGTCAATAGAACAGCAGACATCTTGCAGTGGAGGACGAGCGGAGATTGGATAAGATGAGTCTTTGGACGAAGCAGTGGAAAGCAAGAGCCGCGGATGTGAGCGCTCGGCGGCATTCCGACGGGTACATGGAGTCGGCCAGATTGGGATATGAGGGTCCTATACTGACTCAAGTGCCGCAGAAGACGAGGGGATGGAGACGACGAGATGCTGTAAGAGCACAGCAGAGCGTCCATATCTCCCTCGCAGGGTAAGGATACAGTACTGTAACAGAGATTGAGCGTACTCATCGAAGACTGTGATTCCAAAACGATGAAGAATGCTCTCGACTCCGCTGACGAACGGGAAAGGACGCGCTGAAGGCGGCATTTCCAATGCAAAAGTGACTGTGTTTGTCCTTGTCCGAAGTCGTATCAGTCGTTGAGTCAAGTACTGGTTGAGAGTCGAGTTCCCTTTTCTCAGACAAGGTAGTCAGTGCAGCTTGCAAAACTTGCTGAACGATAACAGGATGGTGAATCGGACTGCGGTTACGCGGTATATGTTGTTGCTCGCTATTGACACGAAGCGATATGCATCCGAGGATTCGCCAATTGCTATAGCCCACTTCTCTGCACTTTGCATCAGAACCGGAACGCATGGGTAGGCGAGAATCATTGCAGCAAGCAGAGGATCTAGAGGTTAAGGGGACATCAGTCTCACCGAACCCAAGACCAGCCTGCTTGCCAAGAACGATATTGAGTACAAAGCCGGGCCACGATCATGAGGAACTCGCGCTGCCTGCACGGACTGAGGGCATATCGGTGTTCGGATGCGATTTCGTGCTCAATGCTACATCGTGCGTATAGATGAGCACCACAACCTTGCGAATGTGTCATTCTGTATACAGCAAGGTCTGCGTAGACCCCTAGGTAGTTATGGAACGGTTGCTGCAGCATGGCAAGGCAGGCGTCACCGAACAGCTTTTCCGAGTCCTTTTTGTGGCAATGCTCGAGCGCTGCGGTGATGCGGCTGCTGCTCTCAAAGCATTGGTAAGGAACGCGGTGCTCACTCATGATCCTGCAGGCGTGGGGACGGTTCGATACACCGGTGCAGCGCAGCAGTTGTTCGGTCTGGCCGTGTGAGCGATTGACAAAGGGTCTGGGCATGCAGAGGCGAGGTATTTTTGGAGTGGGCGTGGTGTGGCTTCGCGAACCGCGCTCGGGACGGGATGGAGAGCCTGCTGCGACCGGAAGAACGCCGGAGTTCATAGAGAAGCTCCCGCACGGGTCGGACAGCCGGGATGTGCGCATGTCGAGGGGGAAAGAGTGAGCTCGTGGAGACGGTGAGTGCTGATGCATGCGAGGGCGACGTTGTGAGCGGCGGGGCCATGGACGGCAGACGGACGAGGAGAGACCGCAAGGCGTGGAGGAAAGCGCCGGGATACGCGGAGGTGTGGACTGGGCGCTTAGCAGGCGGAGGGTCTCCACAAGCGATGCGACGCACTCCGCCCTCTCTCTCTGCCTCTCTTTCACCCCTTGCGCTGCACCGTACATATACCCCCTTCTCTGACCTTCTCCGGCTCTCTTCTCCTTTGCCTCGTCTCTTTCTATCTTGCGACGACTTCTCACACGACCCCGGCTGCGCCTCGGTTTCCGTTCCGTACCACGAGCCTCCAGCCTCAGTCAGCTCCCAGCTCCAGCTCCCGCTCCTCCCTCGTTCTCTCTTCAACCCACTACTGCCACCACATTCCACCTCCGGACGCGCGCAAGATGTACTTGCACGTCCCCCTCCTCCTCTTTCTGCTGTCCAACGCTGCTCCCGGTGATGCCGCGCTCTTCTCGCGCGGTTCCGACAGGCTCTCCAGCGCAGTACAACACGTTCATCGTCACGTAATCAAGCGGAGCACTGGCCTTTTGGACGACCTTCGCCTCGCCTACGCCGGAATGCGCCTACAGCAACAGCCGCAAGTGCTTTTTCAGCAGGATAAACTCTACTGCGTCAACAATGGGGGCAAGGGAATCGCAGGGATTGCGACGAGCGGAACTATTAGTGCGTCCAGTGTGACGAGTTCGGACAGTCCTGGCATCTCATCGTCTTACTCCTCCGCTCCTTCTTCCATTGCGGCGTCATCGACCTCTCTTGCATCCGTGACGAAACCGACCTCCGCAGGCTCTCCGACCAGTCCTGCGACAAGCGCAGCGCCTTCGTCCACAGCTGCGGCAGGCAGCACCTCCAGCAGCGCTCCAAGTTCTCCATGGCAGGTGGCGCAGAGCTACGTACGTGGTAAATATAGACATGCTCTGTCAACGACTCACATGCAGTGCTATCGAAGCAAGGAAGCTCTTTCTTCGACGGCTGGGACTTTCAAGACAGCCCAGACACCACCACGCACGGTGTGGCTACGTACCTTGACCGTGACTCTGCAGTGAGTGCCTCTCGGCATTTGACAGATCCTGTTTGTTGACTGCTCGTGCAGCAATCGGCCAACCTCATAGAGATCAACAGCGCGGGAAACGCGGTCATGCGCGTGGAGACGACACCCACCGTCTCGAACTACCGCAAGAGCATACGTATCACGACGCAATATAATTACACGGGCGGGCTGATCGTCCTGGACGCTGTACACATGCCGACAGGTTGTGGGACGTGGCCGGCCTTCTGGAGTAACGGTGCGTCCGCATAGTCCGCAATATAACAGGTTCAACTGACCTTCTATGGCCAGGCCCCAACTGGCCCGCTGGGGGAGAGATCGACATGGTCGAGGGCGTCAACGACTATACGAATAACCAGGTGACTCTCCACACAAATCCTGGATGCACGATGCCGTCCTCCGACCCGAATGCGCTCGATATCACCGGCACTCTCGTGGCGACCACGGACTGCTCTGCCACAGACACCGGTAACGCGGGTTGCGGCGTGCGCGCGAGCCAGACCAACTCCTACGGCGCCGCCTTCAACGGCATCGGCGGCGGTGTCTACGCTAGTAAGTATGCGCCTAATCTACAGCCGTCCCGGGGCTGACTGGAAAATCCGATGATAGCATTGTGGGACGACGACGGGATCAAGACCTGGTTCTTCCCCCGCAGCTCGATCCCCTCCGACCTGGCAAACGGCGCTCCCCAGCCGGACTCATGGGGAACGCCCATGGCGTCCTTCCCAGCGTCCTCGTGTGATCCGTTCAAGTACTTCTATCAGCACACCGCTATCTTCGATACCACCCTATGGTCAGTGCTTAGTCACTTTTCGAATCACCCTAGAAGCGTACTGACCAATTTGTTCCCTCAGCGGCGACTGGGCAGGGGGTGTGTGGAGCGCCGCGGGCGTCCCTGGCCAGGACCAGAGCTGCGCCGCGCTGACGAACGTCCAGTCCTGCGAGGACTTTGTGCTGAACAACGGGGCATCGTTCTCCGAGGCATGTAAGTGGCCTTTTCAAGCCTCACCGTGAAGCGGGGATGTTGACGAGGGCGGGTTCTCTTCCCCTTGCAGATTGGGAGGTTAAGAGCGTCAAGATCTATCAAAAGAGCTCGTGAGCTCCTTGCGCCTCCGGCGTGCCGGTGCCCGCACGGACATGAGGCCGCTCGGATCATCTGAGCACGCCTCCTTTCCCCCTCGTTATCCCGCGCGCCGTGTGCGGCGGACTGCTCTCTGGACACAACCTTTGTGGCGGCGACTTGTGGCTTGGCAAACCGCGATCGCGAATCGCTCGATCGTCGATCGTGGCGGGTCTTCCCAGCGTTAGCGCCCTCAACGGCCGCCTCGAATCGTCCGCCAGCCAAGCTGCGCCATCTCACAGCCTATGAGACGTGCGTCCACGCTGACCTGCACGTTGTACAAGTACATTCGGAACGCGCCTTTACGGATTATACGACTTACCATACTTTAGACGACTACGTGTCACACACACAGACTCTGGTGGCTGATGGATGGATGGATTATATGCCCGCCGATGCGTCGTGGGATCGTGCTAGCAGGGCCTGCGGGGTTTTCGCATGCGTATTGGCTGGTCGTCGGGATTGTATTACCCTGAGACGTGGATTGTACTAAGTTACCCGTAGTTGTATCATACCATGGTCGTCGTACGTACCCCGTTCAGTAGCTATTCCCTTGCAGTCGTTCGCCGCGTCTTGTAACATTTCTCCTTGTTCACTTGTATCTGCTGTGGAAAATGAACTTGTTGGCGACGTATAGAGTCTGCAGAAGGTCCCATCATCAAGCAGTCTGAATGTTGGTACTGAGTGGTGGCGTGGGCGCCTAGGTAGGCTGATCAAAGTAATTCACCGGTCTGATTGCCGGAGACAATGTTGGTTCAGCGGGGACGCGTCCAGCCTTGGAACCGCGTCTCTCTGCACACCGCCGTGCCACACAGTGCAGCCCCACATCGGTGTATCCGGTGGTTAGACGTGGTGCGGACCTGGCGTCGCGCATATCACACGCTCGTCTCTCTCGCCCCTCTTCTACACAACCGACAACCGGCGCGTTTCTTTTGAAGCTTATGGTTCGAGACGACGAACCGCCGGAGGCCAGCGAGGACGCCGCTCACGACGATGGCGGGCGCAAAAGCGAAGCTACGTGTGGCCGAGCACGGGACGCGGGTGCCCTCGCTTGGGACAGTCCCTCCAAGTCCAAGTCCAAGTCATTTGGCAGCCACGAGCCTGGGCCTAACGCGCCGTTCTCTTTTCCGGCCAGATTGAAGGCAGAGCCGACGGTCGTGTCCGACAGCGAGGAGGAGCGCCAAAGGTACGGTGTACGTCGTGCTCACCCGCCAATACAACCTCGATGTTGACGAGCGACGCATCTTTCGCACGTTTGTTCCGCGCGCTCTTGTCATGCTCGTACCGGCTTGGACACTCCCTCGACGACGCGTATCAAGGCGCGTCAAGGCGAAGCGCGCCGTCCTCGTCACTGTACATGTCAGCGGGCTCCCAGTGATCGAGATACCGGACTCCGACGAGGAATTCACCGCTGAGGACGCGTCAAAGTCCGTATCGCGCCTGTTGCGTTGCGTATCATGGCGTGGAAGCGACTGCTGACCAAGGCTTCCGCATAGAACGTCAGTCGTAGCACAGAAAGGCAGGTCTCAAACGCCTTCGTTGACCCAGCCGACCCTCGTTCGCGTTGAGAGGTGAGCTATTTGCCCACACCCTAGGAAATTCAGCTGAAGGCTGGTGTGATACTAGTTCCAGTGACGAGGTAGCCGCCCCGATCGCAACGTACTCAGACCAGGGCGACCCTCGCTGCACTCCTCGCGCTGGCAGGCACCTCGTATGCAATGGACTGTCTACGACCTCGCAAGACGACGCAATGACAGGCGGGGACCTGCCGCCTCGCCGGCCTCGTCGCCGTCTTCCCCCGGACGACGATGTCATAGACTTGACCGTGTCCTCTCCAGAACCCGAGAGCCCAAGGGACAGAGCGGGGTGCCCCCCAGCTGTCCCCGGAAAGGAGAAGGACGAGAGGGACAATCGGTCGCTAAACTGGTCCCCAAGAAAGCGCTTCGCGAAGGACGGTGTCGATGCCGATGCGATCCCGCTGTTCGTCGATGGCGGGAGTAGCGACGACAGTGGGAACGACCACGACGACCCATTCGCCCTGGACGACGGCTCTATACTGACCCTGTGCGTTCCGCCTTTCATCCAAGGATCAATGCCTTCAATAACGTTTAACCCACGTCAGCAACGAGCCGCGCAGTGCACGAAAGCCTGCCCGCCGACTCCTTTGCCCATCATCCAGGAAAAATCCCGAGCCCACCCAGACCCAGGACGATTCAGATGACAGCAGCCCGAGCAAGCCCGGCTCCTCCACTGGCAAAACGCTCTTGTCCGACACACGACCAACCACACCCACTGGCCCGAGACCCGCCAAGGCCAGGACGCCGCGCGTCACAAAGAACATGCTTCTGCGGGCCCAGCGCGAGCGTCTGCGCGCGTACGCTGCGGCTTTCTTCAAGGAGGTGAACGAGGGCGTCTTTGACGGGGGGCTGCCCCCGGGCACGGAGCTCGTTTGGAGCAACCGGCTGCTGTCGACCGCCGGGCGGGCGCACTGGAAGCGGTACGTCGTCCTGCTGTCCTGTGCATAGCAGCGATGTCTCTAATCATGGAAACGTTAGGGACCGAGAGGGCAGAAATCTGACCTCCATCGAGCTCGCGGAGAAGATACTAGACTGCGAGGGTAGGTGTGCTGTCCGGGTATGAGCAGGGCACGGCGAGACTCATGAGGTGCAAACGGTCAGAACGCATCAGAAACACATTGTCGCACGAAATGTGCCACCTCGCGTCTTGGTTGATCAGCGGCGCGCCAGACGAGCAGCATGGATCGATATTCAAGGGGTGGTGCGTCGCAAAGCTTTGGCCTCGAGCAAAGGCATTGTGGCTCACGAGAAGCCGTGTCATCTCAGGGCGCAGAAGGTCATGCGGA
Organism: Trametes punicea; assembly: GCA_025528855.1. Taxonomy (NCBI): domain Eukaryota; kingdom Fungi; phylum Basidiomycota; class Agaricomycetes; order Polyporales; family Polyporaceae; genus Trametes; species Trametes punicea. Next base: position 631,443 of record VICQ01000014.1, read on the forward strand.
AGCGTCAGGATGTAGAGATCACCGTAAGAGCTTTGCTCTATCAGTGACTCTATACGATTTGAACAGTGCATGCTCATGGGATCCCACAGACTAAACACAACTATGAGATTAACCACAAGTACCGATGGAGTACGTCCTGTCCCCACGAATGCTAGAGTTCTCTTTTTACTCAATATCACAATAGAATGCGAGGATTGCTCAAAAGTGTAAGCAGTACCGTGAGTAACGCTTCTGCGTAGTCCTAACCGAGGACACGCCTGGCAGCTACGGCCGTCACTCTAAATCCATCAAACCGGAGGAGCACGGTCTGTCATTCCTTGGGAATGTGTTACAAACGCGTAGCTTACCGTCGCGAGCAGTCTGCGGCGTTTGCAAAGGTCGTCTCATACCACAGTTCGAAACCGCCAAGCGCGCACCAAGGACGCCGAAACCCAAGGCGGACAGCCGCAACGCAACCAGTCGCAGCCAAGGCGAGCCCACCCTGCTTCTTGCTTGCGTCCTCCACGCTAGAGAAGCTGACCGCTTTCGGCGCCGCAGATTCTCCTCTGGTCATGCCAGGAGCCTTCCCCGCCTCTCCCGCGCCGGGCGTCAAGGCCAAGGAGACCCCGCAGGCTCGCATAACCATCGAGCTCACCGACGACGACAACTCAGATATCGAGATCTTGGCTCATACCTTCAAGCAGGTGCAGATCATAGCCGCCGACAAGGCTTGAAGGTCGGTACAGCGGTGCTGCATTCTTTTGGTCTATGGCAGGGCCGCCCGGAGCGGTCTGACATAGGGACGGACACCTGCTGAATTTCTTGGACGTTCAATGTTCCAGTATTGGGAATATGCAGTGGATGCTTCATGTAATACCCGTAGCGTTGTATAGAAGTACGAACTAACTGATGTGGAGATTTTGGTTATGCGTTATGGCTGCCTCAAGGACAGATTGGTTATAGTGGGCTGGTCGCCGTTCATCAAGCATTACACCCGAGAGCGCGCCTTGCAACGCCTTGCAAGTCTAGCTCTAACTTGCACTGCCGAATCAGGAAACCCAGGTAGTTTCGATTTTTTGCGGAGTTCAAACCGGGGCTGAACCTTATTCTCGCCGGGGACTGTACAGGACAACACAAATCGTCGCCCGCGCGCAAGCTCACCGACACCGACGGCAACGCCTCCGCTCATCCTCCGGACAAGGCAAGCTGCCCTTCCTTTGCGCACACACGGCACCAGTGCTGACCTATTGACTGCGCTTTGGTCTGGTTCACTGCAGTTCTCACTTTCCCCCTCAAAACCACCACAAAAAATGACCCACGACGCCGTTTGGTTCTCTCGCCCCCGCAAGTACGGTAAGGGCAGCCGTCAGTGGTGAGCATCTCGTTCTCCTCTTCTCCCCATGCTGCAAGATGGAATGAGATTGGGGAGGAGGGGGGCGTTGTGGGAGAGGATGTGCATGCTGACGGGTCGGGTTCGGGACAGCCGTCTCTGCGCGCACCAGGCTGGTCTCATCCGCAAGTACGGCCTCGACCTCTGCCGTCAGTGCTTCCGCGAGAAGTCCAGCTCCATCGGGTTCCAGAAGGTGCGTGCTCTTCATCCTCCCCCCTGCTGCTCTTCGCGAGCGCTCAACTCTACGGCGTGCTCTCGTTTACAGACCCGGTGAGAGCGCCGCGTAGTAGCGTTCGCTCTATTCGCTCTGGCATCGCTTCACCATCTCTTCCCGTCTCTCCATAGACGCCAACTTGCGCGGCGTACGGTACAAAATGGCCTATCGTCATGTATGCAGTAGTATGCCATGCCTAACATGACCCTCCGCCATGGGCTCCACTTGGGAATGATCGCGTGTGCCAAGTTTCGCCTCGTAAATGCTCAAGGCACAAGCGTCGACGGTGTTGTGAAGAATTACATGGGTTCTCCTCACGACTCGTTGTTTTCACGCCTTACTGACAATATTTGCACCTGGCACTTATCCTGAATCCCTGCGGACGTAGTATGACTGCCCCTATGCGTACAACCTGAGAATACAACTCGAGACCCCGTAAAGTGTCGTGATAAGTCGTATCCCTAAATCCCTCCACGGATATCGTCAACTCTCTAAACGACCCAAGAGCGAACGGCAGCGCAGAGCGTCCTCGCGCGTGATCTACTGGTATATCTTCACGTAGTTAATCTCCCAATCTGCGAGTCGCCAGCACCAGGTCAGCGTTCCGTAGCATTGAGCCCGAGATGTAGTAAAGAAGGCCACGCACAAGCTTCGCTGAACGCGGACCCGTTGTTCTGAACGAACGCGGCGCAGGTGGAGACCCCGGTACGCTGCGCGCAGCTCTGCTCCTGCCCCGGCGCGCCGGCGTCGTTCCACACGTTGCCTGCCCAGTCGCCGCTGCATTCACCAAATCCGGATCAGCCTCCTTGCACGCGTACAATCAATCATCACATGGTGAAGAGGACGCACCAGAGGGTCGTGTCAAAGATGGCCGAGTGGTCGCTGAAGAACGTGGACGGGTTGCAATCGGTCGCGGGCCAGTTCGCCATGGGCATGCCCCAGCCGGACGGCTGCGGCGCGCCAGAGGTGATGTCGGAAGGGATCGAGTTCCGGGAGAAGAACCAAACGGAGATCCCGCTGTCCACCCATTGCACTGCGGCGCGCAGCACGTCAGTCTCCACACTCACCCGCGCCCCGCAAGGCAAAGAAGAGAACGAGGAAGGAGGAAAGGACACGCACTCGCATAGACGCCGCCACCGTTGTTGTTGAACCCGACGCCGTACGTGTTGCTCTGCGTCGCGGTCATGCCGCAACCGGCGTTGCCCGTCTCCGCGGCGGCGCAGTTCGTCCCGCCGACGACGTTACCGCTGATGTTGAGCGCGGCGCTGCTGCTCGAGGGGATCGTGCAACCGTGGCTGGTGTGGATCGTCGCTTGGTTGTTCGCGTAGTCATTCACGCCCTCGACGATGTCGATCTCGCCGCCCGCGGGCCAGTTCGGGCCGTTGCTCCAGAACGCGGGCCACGTCCCGCACCCGGTCGGCATGTGCACCGCGTCGAGTAGGACGAGCGCGCCCGTGTACGTGGCCGTCGTGGTGATCCGCACCGACTTGCGGTTGCCCGACACCTGGCCCGTCGTCTCGACGCGCATCACCGCATGTCCGGCGGAGTTGATCTCAATGAGGTTGGAAGCGTTCTAGGGTAGGAGCGTTGAGTGGAAGTGTGAGTGTGGCAACACGGCGCGGAGTACCTACCGCCGTGTTCCGGTCGACGTACTGCACGGTGCCGTGTGTGGGATCGTCAAGATTCCAGAAGTCCCAACCGTCGAAGAACGTTTCTCCTTGCTGTGCATCCTCCGTCAGACGAGAGGGAAAGGGAAAACGCAAGGAGAACGTACATAGGACTGGAAAAGCTTCCAGGGAGATGAAGAGCTGGATCCACCACCGTGTGTGGGAGAGGGACTGGATGCGGAAGTGGACGCTGTTGACGACTGCTTAGCAGATCCGGACGAACTCGCAGAAGCGGAGGTGGTGGAGGAAGAGGCGGAGGAGACGGATGTACCACTGCTGCCAGTACCCACGGTCCCATTAGAGCCTTTCAACCCGTCGCCTTTGACGCAGTACACGCGCTGGGGATTGCTCGTATCCAGCTGCTGCTGCTGCTGGAAGAGCATCCCGTTGAATGCACGTCGGAGGTCCTTCGCTAGGCCCGCACTGCGTTTGGCTGCTCGCCGATGTACGCGGTTCGCCGCTCTCATGAGCGTATCGGAACTCCGGGAGAGCAAGCCGGCCTCGGAGGGTGCAGTGTTGACGAGGAGGAAGAAGAGGAGCGGGAGACTCAGGTTGAAGCGCATCCTGGCTACGTCTGGCAGGGCCCGGAGGAGCGTCGGTGGTGGTCAGAGAGAAGGAAAAGCAGAGGTTTGCAGCAAGAGACCCAGGCGCAGCCCGGGGATATCGAAGGTAAAGATGGCGTGGAACGGAGCAGCCGGGAGAAGACGTGGCGGCGGAAAAGAGATAGAAGGGCGCGCTGGCAAAAGCCCGGAGGAGGGCTTATCTAGTCTTTGGAGCGAGCAGAGAGGCTTTGGCGAGGAAACGGGGCGGAGAAAATCTCGTATGTTTGAGCATAAAAGGAACGCTTGGAGCCAATCGCCCGTCGTACAACACGAGGCTTTTGTTCCACACATGCTGTGTCACGCGTATAGCTGGGTCTTTCATGTTGCCTGCGTGTTACTATCCAGCCTGTATAGCCTCCTGGGTCCGAGAGCAGAGGCTGAGAGTCAAGCTCGACTGCATGGGCGTGGACGACCTCGGTGGCGGGGAGAGCTCAGAGTCAGAGCTCGACGCGATCGGGCGCGTTGGACTTGGGTTCGACAGTCCCGGCCTCGCCGGCCGGCCGCGCCGCTGACACCGGACGCCGTATTCTACACCACCGGATGAAACACGGTATTGGAGCTGTACTGAGAGCCGCCAGGGGCAATGCAACACTGATTACAGGATCATTTACGTGGCATCACAGTGTGTAAACCAAGAGCTGTAATGGTTACTTAATGAGTCTTGTCTTAGCATGACATCCTTCCTCTCGTCAGTACCAGGTCCATACTGCGAACACTGTACTCTCCCAACCTCGATGTCGTATGCATACACTATGATTGCATGACCAATTTCGAGCCATCACGCTACCTTTGACTCTGAAACAGCACAACAGACCATAACAAAGCCCATGGATATCCAGCGCTGCAGACAACTTCGCGCCCTCCATCACTTCTCCCTCTTCTCTCCATGTGCAATGCAGGCTTGAGTGTTCGTCTCGCTTCCGTATTACACAAGTTGCTGCTTCCTTCTCTCACGCGGAGCCTCGGACAGGCCGTGTCCCCCATAGTCATTTACTAGTAAGTCATGGCTTAATAACTAAGCCCATATCTGACATAGTCATCCAGTATGTAGTGACACTTCTCGCCAGGTAATTCTAGCGTAATCGGCAATACATACATTCAGTAGGTCAATACATTGTCGTTGCTGCCTTCCTGAACCTCATGGTTGTCTAGCAGTTCATGCAGAACATCAATAGCGACTCGAGCTATTGCCAGCCTTCTCGGGCGGCAGTGGCTGCGACACAGTGTAAGCCTCGCCGCTCTTACCAGTATCTCATAGGGAGTGTACAGTATGTTAGTAAAGAGAATGTATTGTATTAATCAATAAATTTGCCATTGATCTCCATGCGCATATACTTATTTTGGATGAAGGCCGCTCCAAGTTGAAATTCTTCTGCATTATGCATCCGCCGGGGACTGGGAAGCCATTGAGTCACATATGTCATATTGCTGCCTGCTCAGTATGAGATTGGTACCAGCGGGCACATGGTCCCTGTACACAGCTGAGCATAAAGATCCAGTGATGTCTATGAATCTGGTCCAATCAGTAATGTGCTCAGTACCGATCTGCTACTGGGCACAGTACTGGTCCGGGCGCTCAACTCAATATCCCGGGAGTATTGGCGTCACCCCGTGGTGTATCTGCTCGCAACGCTTTGGAACCGTTTCGTGCATGCAGTCCAAGCACCTCTTATCGCATTCCCTCGTTTGTTCAGGACTTGCTGCGGAGGTGTGCAAGCAGAGAACCGTACGAGTGAAGCCATGTTCATAGATTGTCACCGTATACGAGCCTTCGTGAGAGGCAACTCTAGGGAAAGATCTACCATTACTCTTGAATTCCCAGAACCACGCCCGCCTTCTCAGAACTGAATCTTTCTGTTACAAACTCAAGCCATGCACGCACTTCCGATCGATTCCGTGTCTGAGAGCTTGCTTGTACTAGACATGGTCGAAAATACAGCGCTAAAGGGCGATGCCGTACTTCAGTATACTATAGGTAGTACCGTTCAGGCCTCTCCCACTCGTAACATCGGGACGACTGGTCCTCAACAGACAGCTTGCAGGTGCAGGTCTTCCTGCAGGACCTAAGAGTTATCGTAAGGCTTCGTGCGGCACCTACATCGCATTATGCCTGAGCTTCCAGGTGCGTAGGATTTCGAGTGTGGCAAAGGCGACACGGACGATGCATCAGTAGTTGCCTGCCCGAGCAATTTGCCATATTACTGCCCAAATTCCTGTGCTGATGTGTAATGTCCATAATTACCAGAGGTTGAACGTGCAGCTGCCCTGCTGCGTGAGGTCGCGGTAGGCAAGAAGATCGTAGCCGTTGACGCGGTTGAAGACACGATAGTCTTCTCTGGGATATCGCACGAAGAATTCGTCAGTTACTGTGATCAGTGCAGAGGCTATCTGACCTCATCCCGCAATCATGCGCAGGCAACCGAACTGAAAGGGCGAACCGTGAATGATGCGCAACGGTATGGTGGGTCGCGCTCAGCACCTGGTAATACGCTTGCCCCTCCTGACTATATAACATAGGGAAGGTATTCTACCTGTTATTGGATGGCAAAGGACGACATCCGGTCATGCATTTTGGTATGACAGGGATGTTACAGGTCAGGCACACAACTTTGGGCCAGTCCTGAGCCAGCCAACATAAGGCTTATCGAGCTCACATCACGCAGGTAAAGGGTCAGCTTCCGACGTACTACAGAGAGACCCCTAGAAAGGCGTCGACCGACTGGCCGCCTCGCTTCATGAAGGTCACTCAATCCTTTCCACGAGCTGCCGCGGTCTCTCCGACGTTGATGCTGACTAGGCCTTTGCAGTTCATCCTACATCTCAAAGGTGATACAGACGAAGAAGAAACCCTCGTAGCGTTCCTCGACGCCCGCAGACTGGGGCGTATCCGCCTCCGCAAATCGCCTCTCACAGAGCCACCGATATCCACGCTCGGTTTCGACCCGATCCTATCCATGCCCGACCTCGACGACTTCAAGAAGGCCGTGCGAAAGCGCGCCTGTCCTATCAAAGCTCTCCTGCTCGACCAGTCTTTCAGCGCGGGCGTCGGCAACTGGGTTGCCGGTATGTCTGCAGGGTGGCTTTACAACTGCGAGAGACCTCAAGGAAACCTGGAATGCACAGATGAGATCCTGTACCACGCACGAGTGCACCCTGAAGAGCGCTGCAACGTGCTCGCCGAAGAGCAGCTGAATGCGCTGTATAAGCAGATCTCCGAGGTCTGTCAGATGGCCGTCTCTGTAAACGCCGACGACGCCAAATTCCCCGAGGACTGGTTGTTCAAACACCGCTGGGTGCGGGCTGCTGTTTCAGGGTTCTGAGGCTATCCTCACTGACACTCTCGCGACCTGCAGGGGAAGGGCAAGAAAGAGAAGCATACACTCAAACTAGTCAGTCTCAAAACTGCCTTCACGCACTCACTTGCGACGAACTGAACGAGCCGTGCGGTACTAAACAGCCAGACGGGAAGCCGGCGACCATCAAATGGATCACGGTTGGTGGACGGACCTCGGCGTACGTTGCAGAGCTCCAACAGCTGAAACGAGGCGCAACATCTGATGCCGTAAGTCCGAGAATACCTTCTTACCTTGATCGGCATATACGAAACAGACACGCTGCAGGTGGAGGCAGTGGAGGATGAGAGCGACCTTACGCCTCTGTCGGGCGAGGACGACGAGGAAGTCGAGAAGGTCACTCGGAAACTCAAGCGCAAGGTAGGTGCTACCGACTGCAGCGATATGGCTATCAAGCCCAAGTAACAATGACCAACAGCTCAAGGCAGGCGAAGAGCCACCCGCGCGGACAACCCGGCGAAGGACGAGGCGTACACAAACATCTTAAGACCTTCTTTCTTGCTCGATGCTGCCGACGTGCTCGACATTTATATATGACAAGTACAAGTGTACATTATTTCCCATCGATCGTGCTATGTAAATATTACAACTCCGGAGCCGAGAGTGAGAGTACCATAGGACACATTTCTAGTGGTCAGAACACAGTGCGAGAAGGGCGTGAGGACATATCCGACACAGACATGACATGACAGGCAAGGACATCCTGATCGATGAGGATACATAAGACGAAAGACGAAAGAACGAAAGAAAAACGAAGCTCATGACACAAAGCCGCGCACCGCTGTCCATCACCGCGACCAGCTCCAACCTCACCTAGTGCCCTGCTGCTGGTACTGCTGCTGGGCGTAAGGAATCCCGTAACCTGCGCCGGGTATCTGCGGCTGCGCAAGCGCCAGCTGCGTTTGGCCATGGGCGACCTGCATACTGTACGCGGCCGAATTGTACGCCGGCTGATTTTGGCCCTGGTTTTGACCCTGTTGCGGGCCTTGCAGCTGTTGCTGGGCTTGCGCATACGCATACGGCGGGTTGATCATCGGGCCGCTGAACGAGTTCGGGACGGTGCTGTACATAGGCAGTGCGGTGGTGAAGTATGGATGAGTGAGCGCTTCGGCGGCGGAAATGCGCTTCGCAGGGTCAAACTGTAGGAGCCGCTCAAGGAGGTCGATGGCTGCGCGGCCATAATAAGTCTACAGATAACGAGGCACTATAACCGAGAGCGTCCCGTACCTTGCGGTGAGGCTTTCGGAAGGACCTGGGAGAAGGGGATCTTCGGGTACCGAGGATACTGCTTTTGGGCCTGCCCCTCCGTTTGCTGCAGAAAGAGCGAGAACGTCAGTATATTGATAAGCATTGCGCATGTAGGCTGCTCACCCCTTCGGTGGCAATCTTGCGCAACGTGCGCTCGTCCGGCGTTCCGATAATCCGCATGATGTGAAGGAGCTGGTCCTGATTGTCGCGCCCACGGAACAGAGGTACGCCAGAGATCATCTCGGCGAAGATGCACCCGCAAGACCAGACGTCAATCGATGTGCTGTACGTTCTTGAGCCCATGAGGACATCAGGTGCACGATACCACAAGGTGACGACCTGAAAGACCCGTCAGCTCAGCGAGCGGTGACATCCTAGAGGAATGCGCTTGACCTCATTCGAGAACGTGTTCACCGGGACGCCAAACGCCCTCGCCAACCCAAAGTCGCCCAGCTTCAGCTCGCCTTTCCGGTTGATGAGGAGGTTCTGTGGTTTGAGGTCCCGGTGCAGGACCCTGTTCTCGTGGCAAAACGCAGTGCCCTTCAAGAGCTGGTACATGAAGCTGCGCACAGTGACGGGGTCGAGGGCGCCGCGATCGCCATGGACGTCCATGTACTTCTTCAGGTCCCGTTCGCAGTACTCGAAGATAAGGACGAGCTTTGTCTCGGTGTGGATGACGTCGTAGAGGCGAACGATGTTTGTGTGCTTGAGCTCCTTCATGAGCGAGATCTCGCGGATGGCGGTAGATGGCGTGCCTTCTTCCGCATCGAGATGGATCTCTTTGAGAGCAACAATCTCATTAGTAGTCCGAGAGCGGCCCTAGAACGGTACAGTGTCAGGTTTGGTAGCATTGCAGTACAGAAACATAGCCACATACCTTGTATACCGTGGCGTAGGTCCCCTCGCCTGCCGCAGATGATCAGCTACGAACGTAACACACCGCCAAATGGAGATCCAGTACCTAGTTTCTCGAGCTGCACTTGCAGTTAGCTGAAGTGACTCCGCGGCAATCAGGAAACCACTGACCTGGACGTAGTTCATGGTGGTTCAATGCAAGGAGATTGGAGGTAGCCGAGAAGATCGGAGTTGAGTTAGAGACTTGTCGTGCCTGTTAACCGAGGCAAAATGACTGCGCAAGAGCGTAAAGAGCGACGTATGATAGAAATTTGAGTGAAAGTCGATAGAAGGCAGCGGAGGTAGATATCGGTAATCGAGAAAGCGTCGGGCAGATTACGGTCGAGTTGAGTTTACCAGTGACCCCCGGTCACAGACGCCCGTTCTCATTCTTACGCACGTGATCTGCCCTCCATGAGCGCGTAGCAAAATCTGTTGCTCGCCGCGAACCTCGTCGTCCTCCTGCTGCAGGTACGTTCGCTTCGTTAACCAGGCTGCTCAGGACAGCTCGAAACACCAGATATAGAGCATGGCTCCTTCTCCGCAAAAATCCAAAAAGCCTCGCACGAAACCTCCGCGCGACCGGCCCCCAGCGACGTCCGCCATCTCGCAGCCGGCGGTAGAGGATGCCACAACCTCGACTTACCTCTCCTCGTTCTCGCCGGACGGCCAGCTCTTCGCTTTCTTGTCGCTTGCTATTGACAAGCATGCCCTCAAAGTCTACGATACCGCAACGCGACGGGCCGTCGCACAGCACGTCGTGGACGCAGCACGTGTGACTTCTCTGTGCTGGGCGAGGCTCGACTTGGCGGAGGCTCAGGGAAAAGGTTCGGCAGACGAGGATGCATCGAGGAAAAGCAAGCGCAAGAAAAGGAACAGCCTTGCAGCAGATTCTAGTACTCCCAGTGCTGCTGCTCCTCAGCTGGTAGTGCTCGGTCTTTCAGACGGCTCCCTCCTTCTTTTCTCGCCCTCCCACGGACGGCTGTTACGCACGCTCTCCGACCCATCTAGTTCCTCTGCTGTGCTTGCCGTTGCTGGCCAGGATGCAGATCCAGAAAACCCGAACACCCTTTGGACATCGAGCTCAGACGGTGCTCTCCGGGTATGGAATGCCCGAACGAATCAGGTATCTCAATCGTTCTTCAGCGACGATCGAATACCGTACACCGCCCTTTCCGTGCGCAGGTCCGACGAGGAAGGCGTGACGGAGGTTCTTGCCGCGCATCATTCAATACACCTCCTCGCCGTCTCGTCCGATGCTCAAAAGCCAAAGACACTTGCCAAGTTCACCGGCCATGCGTCTCCGGTAAGCGCACTGCGCTGGATGGACCGCTCGCGCTTCCTTTCCTCCGCATCTGCAGACCGCTTCTTGAACGTCTGGGAGGTGCCTACAGCACCCAAGACTGATGGCAAGATTATTGCCAATATCCCACTCGACTCCGACGCCCGCGCTGTCTCCCTTTCCGGCCGTGCTGCCGTAAATTCCTCCTCACAACAACTGCTCTTCACCTTGTCTGCCTCAGGCAAGGTATCCGTCTTCACTCTTGCCTCTGATTTGGCCACCTCGAGCCCTGCAAAGGGCAAGAGCGCCATACCGACCCTAAACCCGAAGTCCATTATCTCTCCTACCTCCAAAAAAGCGGCAGGATCACTATCTGTGCTCGCTGTTTCATCTGTAGATGACGCGGTGGGTCGTCTACGCGTCGCCAGCGTCACCGGTGGCGTGCAGCTCGCATTCGACACGGTGGTAGGCTTCTTCTATCTGTCCGTGATTTGCATCTACGAGCTCACAACATGCCCGTCCAGGACTATCGTGACCAGTCTGGACACTTCATCCCTGAGGTCTCGGTCACGGTCGACACATCTGACGCTGCTGCGGGCCAGACGGATGGAAAGGAAGCGGCGGTGAGTCCCATCTCCTACCTGGAGCGCGGTTGCGCGTATTGAACGTCTAAGCAGGGTGCGCCAAACAAGCGATATAACGAGTCCGCCTCTCTTGCCATCGGGACTGGCGCTGAAGTGGGTCAGGACCGAGAGCTGGACGATCTCGTCATGCGGGACGTGGATGGCGCGCTCGACGCAGATCTTGCTGAACTGAGTCTCGGGCAGCGTCTGACCGCGGTGCAAGGCGTGGACCCCCAGGCGTCCGGCTCAGAGTCGGAGTCCGAGCGTGAAGAGACTGCGGTGCCCAATGGGAAGCTGCGCAATGGCGCGCCGGTGGACGCGGTGCCCGCTAGCTCGCTTACGCGCACGCTCATCCAGGCGCTGCATTCGTCCGACACGCGCTTGCTCGAGACGTGTCTGGCACACTCGGATCCTACGCTGATCCGGAACACCGTGCGGAGGCTCCCGCCACAGCTCGCTGTCCCTCTGGTGACCGCGTGCGTGGAGCGGTTGAACCGGGGTGCGAGAGGGAACAATCTGAAGGGAGGCGGGGGTGGCGCGAGCTCGCAGCGCGGAACGGCGCTGATCAACTGGGTGAAGGCGGTCCTGATCACCCACAGCGGTCATCTCATGACTGTACGTCCTCCTTGCTTTCTTCACCTCGTGTACGCGATTGACCAGTTTCTACAGATGCCGGATCTTGTCGCTCGCTTGGCCGGTCTGCACGCGACGCTCACGCAGCGATTGACGCTGCAAGAGAGCCTCCTCTCGCTCAACGGGCGCCTTGACATGGTCATCTCCCAGATAGAGATGCGTTCTTCAGGACCGCCGGCGCCGCTGCCGATGCCGAGGAACAAGCGGAATCGCAACAAGCAGACGAAGGCCCGGGAGGCACGGCGGTATGTCGAGGGCGAGAGCGAAGAGGAAGACGAGGAGCAGATGGAAGTCGAGGTGGAGAGTGCGGACGAGGAGGGCAGCATCGAGGACGTCGAACTCGGTGGGGAAGAGAGCGAGGGAGAGTCGATTGAGGAGACGGATGAGGACGAGGAGGATGAAGACGAAGAGGAGGATGAGGGAGATGATCCCACGCTGGGTGGATTTATTGATGATGAGGCGGAAGAGGACTACAGCGAGGACGAGGACGAAGACGAGGAAAGTGAATAACCTTGATCTTGCGCGGTATGATGTCGATGCGGTATGTCTGCCGCAGCTTCGCATCATCTACTCCAGCTCTGGGCATAGTGGGTCGCATGTCGCCGGGGGTACCACTATCGTGCTGTCGGTATCGAAAAGTATCGTTATTGCTCTCCTGGATGCTGCGTACGTTATCTGGTGCGTTGAATGCGATGTGCGTACAGTAAGCTCGCCTCCCTCAGCAGGCGCCGGGCATCCGCGCCGCAGTGGGAGGCGGCGAACCTGATCGCCCTCCAGTCTGACGCCATACGGTAACCGCTTCCGGCTGTGAACAGCACTCGTGTAAACTCAGACCTCAAGCTACAACCAACTTGTCTTCCGTGGTCCACCTCTCTGAAGGACTACTGACTGCAAGACTGAGCGTCAATTCGCTCTCGGGAGTTGTCTCTTGGGTCCGAACAACGCCTTGTTCCTGCAAATATTGGTTATCGGCTCTTGCGCTGTCCTCAGTCCTCGTTACCCTCTATTTCACTCTCGCCATCTATAGTCCTGCTACAAGGAATCAGATTGCTTCGGCCCAGCTTAGGCTATCAAGACTCACATTAGTTGGCGCTTGAAGCACAGGCTCGTCGACCTTGACTACGTGTTGTCCTCTGCCACCCTTACCTTGACCATCCGGACATACCTGCGTACTCCCCGAGACTATATCCCCCCAGGATGCAGGCAGAAATAGAGGAGACCCAGCGCCAGATTCGCCGTTCTGCAGAGCTGATTCAATCCGCCTTCGAGGGACTTACAGCGCTGCATCATCGCGTCACCGAGGCCTCTGCCATGCGCGCCCACAGCACGACGCCCACCAGCCCAAGCCGTTCCTCGCTAGACAGTGCCTCTCGAAGCCCGAGGAGCGGAGGAAGGAATGCGATGGACCCAGGGCACGATGCTATCTTACTCTCCTCCCCTGCTCGTCCCGAGCCGCCAGCGAACTCTACACCTATGGTACCAGCAGATTCTTCTCTTCCACGCCGGTCCCGCACGTCCAACTCCACGCTTACCCACCTCCGCGCAGAGATCCTCATGTCCACAGAGAGTGTACGCCAGCGCGCGAACGAGCTCGACGAGCTTAGGCGTGCTATCGTACGGCACACACAGGAGCGGCAAAGGCAGCCCGCGGACCCGTCCGCATCTCCCGGCGCCCCTCCGAGTTTGCTCCCCGCCAGTGGAGAGAACCAGCCCTCGGGAGCAGACCACACGATGTCTACAGAGAGTGTACGCGAGCGTGCTGCAGGTTTGATCGATGACCTCAGGCGTGCTATCGCACAGCACGCACAGGAGCGGCCAAGGCAGCCGGCCGACTCGCCCGCACTCCCCGGTCCCCCTCGGAGTCAGCTCGCCGGCAATGGGGAGAACCCTCCGTCAGCAGCACACCCTACTATCTCTTCATTGACCTCATCAATACCACCATACAGCCGACGACTGCTACTTGAATCTTCGCTCCGACAGCGCACCGCGGACGATTCCGCTACCTCGCTCGGGGCGATGGTCGCTGCGCGGACGTCTTCACCTTCCTCCGCCACCCGCAGTTCTACTCGTACCATCCTCAGCGATAGAAGTGCATCGATGACTCCTACACGCCTCAATGTCACCTCCGCATCGTCTCCTTCGCCTGCCCGGTCCTCTGCAGCCCCCATACCTGCCGGAATAGCGTCGCGCCTGACGCGTCTCGCCCAGGAGATCCAACAAGACATCTCTCGCATCTCGCAGCAGAGCGAGTCGCTGATGTCGTGGATCAATGAGCACCGCGCACGGCTCGACGCTGCCCCTACACTGCCCTCCAGCGACGCTACCGACTCCACCACTGTGAGCGCTGACAGTACCCCCAGACCTTCACACGCTACACTCTCCAGCATCACCAGTACACCGCGAACCCCTGGTATGACTTCTCGAATCCCTAGTCGGCGCCGCAGTCACATCTCTGTACCGATCCAAGCGGCCCCGGACACGCGATCGGCGAGCGACTGGGGACAAGCCTCTGCCGTATCCGCGCACCCCATGCCCGCGAGGCCCCGGAGGCAGTCTGACAGCGGCCGATTGCTTCAACCGCGCGGGCTCCGGACTGCCGCGTTGACGAGCACGTACGCGGACGACGACGACTCAGACGGGCCGCTCACGCGTCGGGCGCGCACGGACGTCCCACCCGTCTCAGCAAGGGTCCTGCCTCCCCCGTCGGCCTCCGCGCCGTCTTCCCTCGACGCGAGCAGCGGTTTGCCTGCAGACTCTGAGCTGGCGGACGCCGTGTTCCGCGTACGGGGCGCTCTTGCTCGCGCGCGACTGGCGTATCGCGCCGAGGACGAGGATAGCGAAGAGGAGGAGTCTAGGGGCGTGCGGAGCTACCGCGTCCGCCGTCGGCTGAACGCAGACGGGAATGAGGAGGTACTGCGCGTGCCTATCCGGAGGGACTCCGCCGTGAGGGCGAATGCGGGGCGCAGGACAGGGGACGAGGGTAGGCGTTGGCTCGACTGGGACGAAACGCGTTACGCAGTTCCCTCTGAGAGGATGGAGCCGCCACCTGAGAGCGACGCGGCGAGGCGCTTTAGGCGGCTGTTCTTTGGTGAAGACGACGGGGACCTTGATATGTGGGCGCGGGAGACGACGTCCGCACGAGCGGAGCGGGTTTCTTCAAATCGGGAGGCGGAGGCTTCTACGAGAGACGATCCGGTGCTCTCGAGGGAGGAGGAAGAGGAAGAGGAAACGGCGACCCGCTACCTGGTCAACCTGAGAAGCCTCATGCGAGGTGAGTGCATGCCCCAGATGTCCGGAGCTGAAATGAAAGTCTACAGCTAACTCAACCTACGCAGCCCGCCGTCCTACTCGACAGGTGGGGGATACAAGCGGTGGCGAGGACGAGTACGAGCGCACTCTTGCGGCGATGCGAGCGCGCGCTCTCGCGCTGACGTCCGCCAACCCACCCGCCCGCACGCTCGACGACGTGTCCATCCCGCCGCCCCCACCGCTCCCCGGAGCCCGCCCGTTCTCGCTCATGTCGACGACGCAGACGACGCCGAGCTCGCTCTGGAACGACTCGAGCGTGCGCGTGCGGCTCCGCGCGGCGGTCGCACGGCTGGACGAGGACATGCGCGCGCTCGACGCGGCGCGGGAACGCGCGTACTCGTTCACCCAAGCGGCGTCTCAGCCCCAGCCGGCACCGCCGCCATCGGGCGCAGCTCGGCCGCCGCGGCCCCTCTTCTGGCCGTTGGACGGCAGGGACGTCGCGTCGCCGAGTCCGCCTCCAGAACGCCCGAGCCGTGCCCAGGGCGCGCCAGACCTGGACGCGACGGCGGTGGCGGGCGATGTGGAGCGGGCGATGTGGGGCTCGCCGACGCCGTTCTACCCGAGCCCGTTGCCGCTCCCGCTGGTGCAAGAGATGAACAGCTTGGAGGCGCGGAGCAAGGTGTTTGGGGGTGCGAAGAAGGTCACTGCGCGGTTGCCGCGGCGTCGGACACTTGCTGGGAGATGAGAACTGTGTCTGGCGGGATGTGCCAGGATACACTTGCACTGCTCGTGTCCCGTGTCTAACAAGCCATCGTGCTGAAGTGTCGTGGACTATGTACACGTCTGTGGTGGCAATGTACGTCCGATGTTGCTCGTCCGGTTACCCGCAAGCAGCCATCTTGTACAGTATACTGTCAGAGATGTGGGGCGGCCGTTGGTAATCGCGATGATGTTTCGGAAAGATTTTGCGCACGCATCCCGAGCTGTCCGACCGATGTTGCCAAGCCCATTGGCCGGTAAGCAAAATGCCAAAAGCAGGATGACCGGATGGGGGCCGAACCGCGGCATGAATGCGGCCACGTGACCACTCCCTCTCTGAAAAATCGACCGATTCTTTGTGGCAGCCAATGGGAGGCGGAGGAGAGCGCGGTGTGAAGGAGAACAAGTGCAGTGAGTGAGTAATACGAAGGGCAGCGTCTCGGAGGAACAGCGTCGTGCGAGCACGCTCAACTCGAACTCGCTTGTGCTGCTCCTGCTCGTCGTCTTCTGTCCATTCTCCACGTCCCTTTTGACAGAGCACCGACGTCCTCAACGCCATGGCGTCCGCTCTCAGAGAACGCTCGTCCTCCGCCGTTCTCCCCTCCTTCACCTCCGCTGACGCCCTCGAGCACATCCCCATCCCTTCCTTCCTCTCCGCTCCCGCAGGCTCGGCGCAATGGCTCTACACCACCATCGCCATCGTCCTGGGCCTCCTCGCCCTCGAGCAGTCCATCTACAGGTACAAGAAGCGCCACCTCCCCGGGGACAAATGGACAATCCCCGTCATCGGCAAGTTCGCGGACAGCATGAAGCCGACAATGGAGGGCTACATCAAACAGTGGAACTCGGGAGCGCTGTCCGCGCTGAGCGTGTTCAACATGTAAGAGGCGTCGCTGGCGCAAACTTCCTGTTATAGCTAGCTGCTAACCATTTATTGAATTTGAATGCTGCTGCGTACTTGCGCCCCATGCACGCGCGCCTTCGTCCGCTGCGAATGTGATCATCTTGCCGTTATGCTACATACGCTGCGGTCGCGCATATATGCAGCTTCATCGTCATGGCCTCTTCAAACGAGTTTTCTCGGAAGATCCTCAACTCGCCAAACCACGCCGAGCCCTGTCTCGTCTACTCCGCGAAGCAGATCCTGCGCCCGGATAACTGGTGAGAAGCGTCTCCGCCGTCTTCTTGTCATGTGCGCCACCGATGATTTACCTTTGCGCCGTCGCCAGGGTCTTCCTCACCGGAAAGGTGCATGTGGAGTACCGTCGCGTCCTGAACTCTCTTTTCACTCGCAAGGCACTCGGGTACGTCATCTCTCCTTTCCATCGATCTCTCCTCGCTTGTGGCAGAGCAGCATGCTTCCTTCGCCCGGGTATCTTGCGCATACTTGATCGCCTCTGCTTCTTGTTTCGCGAACTGTATCTGTGCTCGCGTTGAAGTCCGGGTGGATATCACGAGGACAGCTACTTGGTCAACTCCGAGTTTTGTGTTATTGAAGCAACGCGTCTCCGTGTGGCAGATCGGCAAAATCAGTGCCGGATAGAGAATGGCGATGCATAGTTCCTGGTAGTTGGCTGAGAGATGGCACTGATAGCATTTCCGTCTCAAGTCTTTGCTCTGGCACCCGCTGTTCCGGATTCAATAGCCCTTTACTAACCTTCTCACGACAGTATCTACGTCGGTATCCAGGACCAGATCGCCCGGAAACACATCAAGCAATGGCTTGCCGCTGCTGCGCAGGACCCTTCCGCGAAGCCTATCATGATGACATGTCGCGACCTCAACATGGAGACGTCGCTGCGTGTATTCTGTGGCTCCCATATCGACGACGATGCTGCGCGCGAGATTGGCGAGAAGTACTGGGCCATCACCGTCGCGCTTGAACTCGTCAATTTCCCGCTCGCGCTCCCAGGCACGAAGGTCTACAAGGCGATCCAGTGCCGCAAGGTCGCGCTCAAGCACCTCGAGAACGCGGCCGCGAAGAGCAAGCGGGCCATGGCTGCAGGAAAGGAGCCGGAGTGCATGCTTGACCACTGGGTGCGCTCCATGGAGGACCCCTCTTACAAGGGCCGCAAGGACTTCTCCGATCTTGAAATGGCCATGGTCGTCTTCTCCTTCCTCTTCGCGTCGCAGGACGCGATGAGTTCTGGCCTTATCTACGGCATCCAGCACCTCGCCGACCACCCGGAGATCTTCGCGAAGGTCCGCGAAGAGCAGGACCGCGTCCGCGCGGGCGATTACGAGCGGCCGATCACGCTCGAGATGCTCGACGATATGCCGTACCTGCGCGCGTTCGTGCGTGAGAGTTTGCGCGTGAAGCCGCCGGTGACGATGGTGCCGTACAAGACGACGAAGGCGTTCCCGATCTCAGACGACTACACGGTGCCCGCGGGGAGCATGGTCATCCCGTCGTTTTACAACTCTCTGCACGACCCGGAGGTGTTCCCCGACCCGGACTCGCTCGTGCCGGAGCGCTGGCTCGACCCGAACGGGAGCGCGAACCAGAACCCGAAGAACTACCTCGTGTTCGGCAGCGGTCCGCACAAGTGCATAGGCATCGAGTACGCGATGATGAACATCGCCCTCGTCCTTGCAGACGCGGTCGCGCTCATGGACTGGGAACACGTTCGGACGGAAAAGAGCGACAAGGTCCAGTGAGTATCGCCTCCCTCTGCATCTCTGATCACGGTGGGCGCGCACGTGTTGACGATGGTGGCTGTTTTCCAGGATCATCGCGACGCTCTTCCCTCAAGATGGATGTTTGATGAAGTTCCGTCCTCGCGCGCTTCATGCATGAACGATATCGCATGCGGCTCCGGACCAGAGGCGGTGGTGTTCAGGACGTCGAATGAAATTTAGTAATATACCTGCTCCCTTTTCCAGTACCCTAGTAGATGAAGACCTCCTATGGCTGCTACGCGAACGGACCCGATCCATTCTCTGTCTCCTGTTCCAATTGCATCGTCGTTTAGTTCCACGTATGCCAGTGTTGTGACTTTGGCGCTGGAGTGCAGCAGGGAGCCTAGGGCCATTCGAATATTGACGTATAAAGCACGTAGCACGGTGTACCGGGTGTCGTTGACAACTTCCCGACGCGTTCACTGCCTATACGTAGTTATGATTTGACGTGGCGATGTCTATACCTTCGAATTCAGTGTTCACGATGATGCTTCCGTAGCGACGGTTTTGTCCCGGCCGAGAAGCCTGCATGCGCGTAATCGAGAGAGGAATGCATAGGATCAGAAATGGCTAGTACTACATTGTGAGCGCGCTACCTACGACGAGATAAAAGTACATTCACACAGAACCCAGAGTCATGAATCGACATACAGCACATACCGGGACGGCTTCGCGGTCCAGCCACGACTCACGCCCGCGCCTTCCTCTTCTCCTTATTCCCAACCAACCACTCGCCCCACGCATCGCCCACGCACGCCCCAGCCGAGTTCACCAAATGCCTGATGAGCGCGTCCTTCCGGCTGAACGCCTTCCTGCACCCGCCGACCATGCGCTCGCCGGCGTACTCGAGCACGCGCCCCTCCGCCTCGAGCTCCGCCACGGGGCGCCGGACGCCGTAGAGGCCCGCCGCGCGGAGGGGCACCCCGCAGCACACCCAGCGCGCGACGTTTTCGGCGGCGGACGCGGTGTGCGACGCGACGTGCCGGCGCAGGTCTGGCGTGCGGTGGTTCTTTTGCACGTACGGGCAGTATGGGCATTGCCATCGGTTTGAGGGGGGCGTGGGTGGCGGAGCAGGGGGCACGAAGAGGTGGTGGGGCGCGTGCTCGTGCTCATGGTCGTGGTCGTGGGCGTGGGCGTGGTCGGGCGGGAGAGCGAGAGGGCCGGATCGCTGGAGGGTGAGGGAGGAGGGGCGACCTGGCGGTTGCGCCGCTGGCAAATGACGAGGTCGCTTGCTGCGTCTGCGGTGCAGGAGCCCGGCGCGGGAGAGGACGAGTCGCGGGACGAGTCCGAAGAAGAGAAAAACGACGTCGGGTAAGGCGAGGCGCGCACCGTCTTCCTGCCGACGCGCTTCGAAGGCGCACAGGCGCGAGTTCGGCGGCGAGAGGACTTTCCGCGCCCCTTTCCGCGACTGGGCACGTACTCGTCGTCTTCGTCTTCCTCCTCCTCACTGTGGTCCTCGTACTCGTCAAGAACGGTCGACGTTGTCAAAGGCGAGAGCGAGGGCGTCCAGAGACAGGACGGGGTGGAACAGCGCGAGGACGGAGGGGAGGACGGGACGGACGAGCGCGGCGTCGACGGGGCCTCCTCCAGCTCCGGGCTGGGCGAGAACGCATCCGGGCAGACGACACGAGGGTCCTCGCACGGCGAGCATCCTGGGACGCGGAAGACCATCCAGGGAGAATCGTCGATTGCATACGCCCGCTCTCCCGTAGGGCGCGTCGGGACGGGGGAGAAGAGGAGTGCGGGATCGATGCACGCCGGCGCGTCGTAGCAGGCACGGCGTTCAGCACCGATGACATAGCCGTCGCGATGAAGAGGTTCAGCGACCGCGTCGAACGAGAGTCCCACTGATTGGATGTTTATATCGGAATCAGACGCGTCGTCATCCAGGCTGCAGCAGCGTTCAGTCACGAAAAGCGCGGAAGAGGGAGGAGGACGCACGAAGTCAGACCCAGCTCGTTCTCTGCGTGAGGGTGCAATCCCTCCCCCACGAGAGCAGGTGCTTCCTCGAGAGGAGGGAGGGTATAGAACGAGTACCGGTCGTCATCTGAGGAACACCAGTCGGGATCGGCAAGGAAATCGTTGCCTTCGGAGAGGAGGAACGCGTCGAGCGTCGCGTCCCAAGGCGCGTCATAGTACTCAGGGAACATCGCGATGCAGAATAGTGGTGTCGTGTCTCTGAAGGGCGGTAAAAGGAGCTGAAACGACGTTGCCCGCCATGGCGGGATACAATCCGTCCTTATATCTGCCGCTCGCGCGATCCTGCAGCATTGCGCACAAAGAAACGGGCACGGCGGACGGAGAGCGACGACCTTTCACGCGAGTACTCACCTCAGAGGGTGATCGTCCCACGCCCTCCTCAGATCTTGTGCCACCCGCGCGCGCTCGCACTCGTCCAGTGGCACACCCTGGCGTTTGACGGAGGTCGATAAAGAGCAGCGGCCTCGAGGCTGCCTCGCGTGCTCCGTCGAACCGTTCCATCCCTTCGTCGCGCACGCCCTGATCAGTTGGGCCTCGGTTTCTTTTTACAGTACCGGACGTCGGTCAGGGCCCCGTCCATGAAGTGCGCGTGTTGCGCCGGTGGCAGTGGCACAAAGCACGGTCAACCTGAATCTGGAAGACGATGCGTCGGACGGCGGGTGGCACCCTCGGCGACCGGATAAAACCTGTTACAAGCTCTCCTTCTTTAGTCTCCTTCCAGCGAGTCTTGCCTATTCGCCGTTGTACACAGCCTGGAACTCTCAATCTGGGATCGCGGATAATGCAAAGTGGCACAACGCAATTCTCACCGTTTCTCATCTGCGGGCCCGGCCTCGCTACTTACCGTACAATGCAGTGGGGCACGGCCAAGAAATCCACATGGTGATCGATGCGCCTTTACGGCAGATACGGAGTGGGTATGTCGTCCTTTAATGAGTGACATTGGTCGCACAGCCAGGGCATGGCCGTCGATGCCCAAGACATGGCAGCCTCCTTCGATCCATTATTATATCCATGCAGCGCACTTTGAACAGTCGCCCGCTGTCCAAAACGTACCCGATCGAACCGAAGTTCAGTCTTTGCCGTTACCTTGCCCGTCATCTCCGCGTAACTTCTGCGATCTCGAGTTCCTTGTCACCGCCGACGGCTACTCGCGGACCAGTCAGACCTGAGGAACCTCAGCGCTCAGCAGGACGAGGTCAACCCACCTTCCGGTGTGTGCGCTCCCGCGTATTGGACCAAAATCGGCCTCGCGGACGCTGTTGGCGAGTCCGCCGCAACCCACCTGCTCGTCGCTGGACTCACGGGACTTGCCAGACCCACCCCGTCACTTGCCCCACCTTCGCTATCCTGCGCGGCGGCCCTGCGGAGGTACTCCGTCGAGGGCGCGACGCGCATCCTCTTGCGTTTCCGCATGTACGCAGTCGCCCAGCCGAGGATGACGGTGACGACAAGCCCGACGCCGATGACGATGACCGTGATGATGATGTACGTGTGGCTGGACTTGGGAGGGGATATAGCGGGGTCGGAGCTGGGTGTAGATATTGGTGAGGGCGACGGCGCGGGAAAGGAGAAGGGTGTGGATGTCTCAAGCCCTGCGCTGGACACTTGAAGAGGTGTCCCGGCACCCACGATGATGGTGGGGAGAGAGGTCGGCGTCGTAGTCTCTGGCTCAGGGCCGGTCACCTCGGCAACGGAGCTGAAGCGGAGGGTGGTCTCGGGTGTCGCAGAACTTGCGGGGAGCCGCACTGAGGACAGGACGGCCCTCTGGACAGGCTGCGTCGCGCTGCGCCAGTGTTTGGCGGATGTTCATCAAATGTCATGGGACGGCGAAGGGTTGCGAAGTGAGTTGACTAACGCGTATACGATGTGGTCGACGAGCGACTCCTGATTGTCGCTCTTGTCACGGGCAGATGAACGGCGGAGGCACAAAGAAGCCATGGGGAGGCAGAAAGGGGCTTAAAGGAGAGAGTATATCTCTATCGCATGCCACAGGACGGACCCTTCTTGAGAGCCCTTCAGAGACGGCGGAGCTCAGCACCCCGACCGAACGAGGATGTCAGGAGAGTCTCTCGCGCGAGACCGTGAAGGTCGAAGACGGGAGAGAATCGATGGAGAGCGACGGCTACGTCGCACAAATAGGATCCCTCGCGGAGTCAAGAGCAACTCACAGGTCTGTGTAGTTGTACGGCATTCGTTTACAAGTCCGCTCGGTGGCTCATTCTCCGGAGAGTTCTCGCCGCCCTGTAGCAGATTCCGCGCTGACAGATGGAAGACGTGGGCCGTGGGCAGCTCTGATATGCAGTTAAGGCTCGGCCGTCACTTCTGGTTAAGGGCGTCAATGCTAAGCACTATTCCCGCTCTTCCCGCGCGATCAGCGGTTCGAGCGCATGTGAGCGTGCCTTGATGGGGGCGATGTTCTACGACTGGCCTGTACAATGCAGTTGCCAAGCCGGGATGCACTTACAAAGATAAAGGAGAGGCAACTGTACATCCATCGCCTGTCTTCCTGCTTCGCCGATTGTGGAGAGCCTTGTTTTTGAGGTCAACTTCAACCACCCGGGGAGAAGTTGTGATGACTACGTGCCTGGATGGCTGCAGCATGAGCGGAAGACGCCAGAAGCTAGTTTTCAGGCACTTCAGCCGCTCTAGTGCCCACACGTGCGCGTGGAACATCACTTGCTGAAGAGAACCATCCGATAACTGCAGCCCGACGCGTCGACACGGCATTCAATACGATGGACGTGGTTGACGCGATCGTCAAGCCAGCGACGCGCTGCGTCATTGCACGTGATCGCGTTGCTGGAGGTGACGTCAAGCACTTCATTGAAGGAACGCCTCGCTCGCCGCTCGCGCCGCCTTTGCGCTCCTCCGGTGCATCGACGTCATGTCCCCAAGCGTAGCCTACTTTAAGCTCGAGCGGACCCACCTCCTTTCCCACCAGCTTCACAACATCCACAGTCTGACAACCATCGACCACCGCTTGTAACGAACTCCTGACGACCACACAACAGTCGATATGTCTATGCTTCGCACCGCTTTCGCTGCTTCTGCCCGCTCTGCTGTTGCGACCAGCTCGCGCGGGTTTCATTCATCGCCCGTATCGCTGAAGGTGACGGACAAAGTCGCCGAGGTCGCCGACAAGGTATGCTCGTGCCAGTCGTCATCGTCGCTCGGTCACCGGTGAGCTCACTCGGTCTCGACTCGTAGGTGAACAAGAAGGTCGGCAAGAGCCTCGCTTCAGCGATAGAGAAGGGTGAGCAAGCAACAGAGAAAACAAAGGAGACACTCGGTAAGGATATACACCTATCTGCGGGGCCTTGGACTCCGTCAAGCTGACGACTCCGCGCACAGGCGCTGTGAAGGAGAAGGCGTCAGAAGTGTCATCCGTAGCTGGTCAGAAAGCGAACCAGGTATGCAACTGAGGATCATCTTCGAGGTGTAACTGAGCAATGACCGTGCTTGCGGTAGACCGCTGCCGGTGCGCGGGAAGGCGCCAAGGACTTCAAGCAAGACGTCGAGAAGGAAGCCCGCAAGTGAGTTGCGACGTGACCGTCGCAAACGCGTGCGTCGAAGCAGGCCTTCAGCTGTACGGACATAAAGCTTGTCTTAGTGTACCAACACCTTCCGCAATGTACTGTATGCATACATCCTTACCACCTTGACCATGTCGGCAATTGCGCAGCAACATCCACTTCGCACTTGCTGGGCCTGAGGCTCGGAGGGACTGTTCAACCTTCTCAGCACGTTTACGGACCACGGTGACCCGCCGCCTGCCCCTCCAGCCGAGACTTCGTCGGATCAGAAAGGGCAAGTAAAGCCGAGCCAGAGTGGGGACATGGGAGTAGATAAGAATAGACGAATTCATGATTTTCGCGTCGTGTAGGTTCGACTTGTTCATCATTGTTGTGCTTCTTTCAAGGAGTTCCAAGGTGGATCATGCGCGGTCCCATACAGATGTAAACAATCACAGCGAAGTGCATCAGCATACTTATCACCTTTGCACTTCAGCTCCGTTATTCACCCATTGTGTCGCGTCTGAGCTCGGAGGCCACGTCGCCGAAGCGTGTTCAGGGTTGTAAGGCTACTGTAGTCGATCGCGATCACATGATCGTGTAGGACGGTCTTGACGCGAGCCATCATGGCTCTGCTTCCACTCTTCACAGCTTCACAGTCCGCCTTCCCTCTGTTGTCACGCAGCCAACGGCCCGGTGAAAAAGCTGTGGGTGGAAGATGCGACGGTCACGGCTTTCATGCCAGTGCATACGTCTACTGCGACCTCCCCACCATAACATGGAGTGCAGAATCACTCCCTCATCATGCCTTTCCTACATCTTGCTGGAGCTAGGGATCGCCTGCGTCAGTCGTCTATCCAGCAAACGGACGCAGCCATGTCGAGAAGACTGTGCTTCCCGTCCGCTGATGTGATAGAAGCTACAGCATATCGGTCAGTATCCATCTCACCAATGTCGATAACATGTCGGCCCATCTACACTACGCAGTGACCCCCGACTAGCTGGCAACCATCACACTCAGTTTGCTGCTCCACGAAGCTTTGCTGGCTTTGAAGGCGGAGGAACCCTAGTATCCCAGACGATGTTTTGGTGAACGCTTAAGTTACCGAATAGGCTGGCGGAATCCTATGCTAGCGCATCATGGTCATGGACTGGAGTATCCATCGCAGTCAATGGCCGCGCACCATGGACAGATTGTCCGAGTGTCAGTGCGTGTTCATCATGAGATGACATGTTTTCTGTTGCTAATTGAGGATGCGGCTCGGTATCCCTCCTGAAGCTCCATCCCACAACGACACCATGGCTCATATCTGACGCTGGCTAAGGCTCGAGCACAGCCTGGGAGACCTAGATGTCTCCACTGGACAGCGTTCCCTCGCATGGCCTGTACTGTATGCGCACCTTTCGGATCTCAGAAACTCCATGAGCCTCCATGAGCTGTCCGATGATGGCAGGGAAACGCACTTGTGCGCAATCTGCTCCCGATGGATTTAGCGACGGTCCCCTCTCGGCGTGAAATACGCCAAGTCTGGACGATGCCTCGGAGACCGACGGCGGTGGTGCTGGAGTCCCGTCATCCGCCCCTTCCCGTTCTGGCCACATGAATGACACTGCTGGAACAGCGTGTCAAGCTGACAGATGATGAGATGGGACTCAGATGCATGTCATTGCGTCGCAGCCAAAACTTCCGAAACGAATGCCCGCGGAGACAAGCAAATTTAAGCTTCACGGTGCTGCGTCGGCTCCGCACAGACCCATGGGCGAGGAGGACGCGGCATGCTGCTGTGCTGCGTTTCTGGTCCCCGAATAGCTCAGCTGCCGGTACAGTCGAATAGACGCAAGTCGATAGCAAGTGCCAAGAATGCCGCATCAGAGCGTGGCGGGAGATCAGGAGGAGATCCCACCAATCATGTTCGGACGGTGGCGGTGGGCACACGGGGCGCGGCAGGCTTCCCAAACCGGTCAACTTGTATTCGCGGATACCGGGCGCTTGAGCGACGACGACGAGAGACAAGCTTCTTGATGTGCAACGGTCCGAGGCAGGGACAGGCTCAGTCAGGGCCCAAGGTTGGAAGACCTCCTGGAGAACCCCGGGCGGCCATGGCCAGACATGGCCACCGTTCTCTCCCGCGGTCGACGCCATGTCGAGCCTCGCTCTGCTTTTCTCTCCGCTCTCCTTCCCTCGTCTCTTCCCTCATTTCCCAGCCAGGCGCTGTCCTGCGCTGCGTCCCCTCCTCTCCTTCCGACCATACTTAACTCAGTGTGGATTGCGCCCGGTCGCCCGCTAAGCCCCACCGACGACTAACTCGTCTGGGCCATGTTCTCCGACGTAGACGCGCTTCTGCTCACGCTTCTCTTTGCGCTGCTCCCCGCTCTGACGGCGTCTCTCGGGCCTCTCTCTGCTTCCGCGACCCTGGTTAACGTCACGATCGACGATACATTCGGCGACGAGTCAAATGGCAGCCAAGTTGTGTATGAACCAGACGACGCCTGGAGTGCCGGTCAGACCTGTGCCGCTTGCACTGCGCATCCGGACTCTACCCTGGCGCGTAACGGGACCTGGCATGATGGAACTACCCAGGCCAATTCCACTCAGCTCCTCACTGCAGCAGTGCGGTTCGAAGGTGCGCCCTATCCACGACTACCACTCGCGATGCTCGGACGACTGACGACGGCGATTAGGCGTGGCCGTCTACGTATACTGCATTGTCACGCGTTCCTCCACCTCGCCGGACGGGAACTCTGATATGACCTTCTTCCTCGACGGCGACGAGGTCGGACAATTCGTTCGGCCGCCTGACGGGAATGCCACTTACGAATACAATGTGCCCGTGTACGTCAACCAGTCACTGGCTGCGGGCGCGCATGAGCTCGCCATCGTGAACGGCCATCTTCTCGGAAACAAGTCCCTTATCCTCTTGGATTACATCGTGTACACGTAGGCCATCCTATCCCTTTCTCAGCTTTGCAACACATGCTGAACGTCAACTTCCTGCAGACGAGACGTGGATCCAATATCCAGCTCCCTGGAATCGCTGTCATCGGCGTTGTCGCTAGCGTCGTCTACCAGCGCATTTGTGGCAACGACGACCACATTCTCATCCTTCGTGGAAAACACAGACCCACCCAGCTCCACCCAGAAACGCACCATCATCATCGCAGTTGCGACAGTCTGCGCGGTTCTCGGGCTTGCTGCCGCCATCGTCACCATATCCTACTTCTGCCTCCGGAAACGCTACCGCAACTATGATGCACCACCTGAAGGAGCTTCCATCCCTAGGAGTCCTCCTCATATCGAAGTGAATCCTGCGACAAGCGGTTGGGCCCAGGGAACGTGGGCCGCGGATGGAGAAGATCAGCCCCATCCTTCGCTTGCGAAGTCGCCCACCGCCCGTCGGGCTGCTGCACTCCCACTCTCTTTGGCCAACCGCATATCATCAGGCAAGCGACATCGTGCGCCAGCTGACGCTGTGGCGACAGCCTCGCACAACCCGCTTGCGACCCTTTCACCGACGAAGACTCCGATTGTACCGCCCTCGATACTTCATGGCATTCCCACATTCCGCATCTCACCTTCGCAAACGTCCCAGTCGCGCGCGGACCCTCCTGGGAGCCCTGCGTCGTCGTCGTGGGGCACACCAGCGAGCATGGCACCTGACTCTGCGACGTACCTCATCCCGCCATCCGATTCGTCTTCGACGTCACATGTGAACTTGGATCGCGCCTTCTCGGAGGTGAGCGGCTCGGCGAACACTCTGACGAGTCACAGTGCGCATCCGTTCGCAAAGGCAAGAGCGGTCCAGGTTACGCAAGCCCCTCTGGCGCGTACACGCTCAGATGGTGCCAAGCAGCCTGCAAGCGGACCCCCCACCTCCACCTCCAAGCCCCCTCCCTCTTCTATGCCCGCTTCGTTCACTACCCGTCCTCGTGGAAACTCAGCATCCAAAACGCCTTTCATGACCGACCCACTGTTGAGTGGCACGACGTCGCCCACCACGCCTCCCAGCGCTCCTTACACCACTCAGACTGTAGACACCGACGAGTCCTTCCTCCCTTCACCTTCGCCCGCGGACCCGTCACCTCTGTCCTTCCCATTGAGTCGCATACCACTACCCGACAAGCCGAGCCTACGCCCATCCGCGTCCGCATCCTCAAGACAACGCCGGAAGCCCGTCGACCCCGTCGACCCGAGCCTGCAGCCGCCTCGCGAGCCGGCGTCAGGTCGGGATGTGCAGGGCGAGGGCGAGGGTCGTGCGCGTCCGCCCGGATCGGGCACGCATGCGCATTCGCAATCCGAGCCATCTCTGCCGCGGCCAACGGGCACGACACTCTTCCAGCGACAGCGGGACCGGCGCCGGTTCGGCTTCGTGGACGTCCCCGTCGACGCGGCGAATAGTCGTCCGTCGTCGTATCGCGAGAGCGGGTGAGCCGTGAGCTCCAACTTTGCGATCCCCCCCCCTTCCCCCTTCATGCGCCTGGAGTCCCCTGGCTGGTGCATGACCTGCTGCCTTCTGTGTATTTGCCTTCAAGTCTCTTCGTCTCTCAGATTCGAGGACCTGGGCGCGGGGCCGCCTGCGTTGCGTTTCCGGTATTTAAGTGTATCTACTGTGTCTTTTCTTGCCTATACCTTCCGTATAGTGTGCAGTCGATGGACGTTGAGCGGTGCTTGGGCGCAGCTTGTGCGTTGGCTTGGGATGTATTTCGTAGCGTGCTGTATTGTCGACGCTTAATTATCGCGTTGCTTCCGTTGTTAAAGTACTAGCGCCTGAAAGCGAGGATACGTGGCAAGCGGGTCGTCGAGGGTCGGCGAACATATAGCATTATGCACTAGTGATACAACCTGATACAGTAAGCACAATTACAGTGTGGTACACAAGTATGGTACACGGATAGACGAACTGCCACGTTGCGCTGAACGGGAGCATCCGGCGGAAGAGAAGATGACTGTTCTTACGCCGGCATATCCACGAAAATGAGTTCAGAGACTCCATTTGGCACCGCATTGCTACGAGCGCGCTGGTGCCGTCCTCGAGGATCCCCGGGGATGCCGTGAGGGACGACCCCACGCAAGGTTGTCGTCATCCAACATCTCCGCCTACAGCGAAGCGAAGCGGGTCAGCCCTCTCTTGTTCTGCCGAGATGAAAGCCGAACGCACGACTTGTATACCGCCCGCTGGAGGCGTGAGCGATGCAGAGCTGGAAGAAGAGTGCATGGACGGCTGGCCCGAGAACGCGCACACTAAGCAGACGGTATCTCCATTGGGAGGTGGTGTGCAGCTCACCAGAGAGATCACATAGCTCTCGACAGAGTCATCGGAATCGAAGGAGGTTCGAACACGGGATTCCGTGGATCTCCGTGGCTGATATGGGCAAGTGATCAGATTGACAGCGTCACGGTGGCGAGAAGGATGCAGCCGTACGCTCGAGCTCCGCTGGGAGAAGAGCTTCGCGAACGAAAGAGGCGCCATCGAATGAATAGGGCGGGAGGTTGCAACACAAAGCGCGGGAGGACAGAGGAGGGCAGATCGCCGAAGAATGGGGGACTCCCTCTTTCAACATGTCCTCTCTTTAAATACTGCGGGCGTCCAAGACGGCGTCCATCCTAGATGGAAATCGGTTTAGCGGACAGTCAGCCCATCACGCAGGAACGAGCCTGGACGGATCGCGCATTTGCTCACTCCGGATCCCGTAAGACGGAGAAGGGGTCCGGCACCAAAGCGTGCCGGCATCGAAGCTGCGCAACCCACAACGATGACGGCAAAGCAGCTGACCAGGTCACACCATGGGACGGATGACGGTGGGCGACAGAAAGTAGACAGAGTGACAGTGCGGGGGCAGCTCCGATGACGGAAAATGCTGTGTTCGCGGTGCCGCTCGCTGCACAGAGAGGAAAAGGCACGTCGATGATTCTATGAGCATCAAGCCTGTGTTTGGCCGATTTCTCCCAGCGTCTGGTACGCACCGGACGTCCGAAGCTGGTCGGGCTTGTCAGGTGTGCTGGGAACGTCGTAAGAGCTCGTGACCCGGAGGTACGCTTTTGAGCTCGCCTTGCTCAGTTCCTGCTTCCAGACACGCGTGAGTACCTGGAAAGCTTTGTCACCCTTACACCATCAAGTCACGCCCTGCCGGGTCCGCTGCGAAACAAGCACTGTAGAAGGCTAACAGGAAGCGGGAAGCAAGGGAGGGTGGTATCGAACGGATGCCGAGACGAGTCTAGATGCAAGAGCATTTCAAGGTCAACCCTCGCATTGAGTCGTGCCGGCGCCCAGTAAGGCTTGGAACAACACCACGGTCAAAAACATGGAAGCACTTACAGTCAGAATCATTCAACTGCATTGCGCCCATGCCGTAGCGACATGGGAACGGACTCTGAGTTGTGACAGCTTCTGTTCCAGCATATAGACTTCGCCCCTCGCGCTGGGACCTAGGGCACAGGTCAATCTGTCTTGCATGGGTTGTCCTACGTTGTTCTACTACAAAAATTCAATGTCACCAGGCGAATTAGTAGGCCAAAAGCACAACATTCTACAAGTAGCTTCTCACCGGAGGGCAACCCTTACTGCTCAGAAAGGTTATCTTGTCTGCAGTTCGTAGCTCACGGCGATCGGGACAAACACATGCAGTGATGCATGTGAGCAACGAGCTGAGCAGAAACCGATCTCATTATGATTGTCCATCCACGTGACAGGGCTTTCTGGTTATACTGGAGATGGCACTCAGATGTTATGTAGGTCGTAACTGTCGTCGTGTCGTTCCAAGTTCAAGTCGTCTGCCGCCTTGGAGTCGTGTTTAAACTGAGCGTCTACGACCCCACCGTCGCCAAAGGAAGTGGTGCATCTTACAGAGCCCGAGTGCAAACTTGAAACGACTTAATGGGACTCCACAGCCTTGTTACTGGTAGCTATGACCATGGCCTTTTCAGTGTGCTGAATGCAAGATAGCCAACCACCTCCGTTCTTTAGAAAACCTATGGTCGTCTCGTCAGGGATGTTCGAGAAGTCTGACCACGCAATCAAGCATCGAGAAAACCATCTCATTGCACTTCTCATCCCGGCATTCGCCACTGCAGCAGACAGCCTCACGCAGAGAATTGGAGATGGAGGCGGAAGGTTCTCGACATGGAGAAGGAGAACGTGATAAGGTCGCTACATCACGGAGGCATTAATTGGATGCGCCGCAGATACGACAATCGCGTGCGTTCGGCAGAGGGACGTCGCGCGGGGATCGCAGGAATATTGAGGTACGGTCGCCTGGGACCAATTCATGGGCCCATGATGATGCCACGGGTGAGTATGCAAGCGCATTCTCGTGGAGCGAGGTGGATTCAACCACGTCGGTACCGGTGCATTTAAGCCCTGGGAATGAGAGAAGCGATTGGTAGGTCGTGAGAGCAACGGACAACTTATTCGTGGTGCTTACCTTCAATGGTAAACGGAAATGAACCTCGCAGAGGCACATGCGTCTCCAAGACGGCGGGAGAATACGGTTCCTTCTAACGGTGCAGAGTCAAAAATAACCAAAGGAGCGGTGTCTCCCACCGGTCTCAAGAACGCTTGGGCTTAGAGCAATGCCCTGAGGGTCGGGCCCGGTTCCAATCTCGGGGTGACCCTGGTACCTCCGGTAGCAGAGGACCTGTGGAGATATAAGAGGGTCACGCCAGATCGATTAACAAGCCAATAGTCACCTCTCTTGTTTCGCCTGTTATTCAGCAAAAATTCACCTGCAATGCGTTCCTCGGTGGAAATGTCTTCTCTTCCTGTTAGTGCTGAATTCGTCTTGCCCTTCAATTGGACGGCTCACATCTCATTCAGACGCTGCCTTTCGATGGTGATGAGCGCTCGGAGTCCTCTCAGTCTTCTCCACTTCATCGCATGATCCGTCGCATGGGGCTCGCTACGAGAAGCAGTCAGGTGAGGGCCAGAGGCAGACTGTATGTAGAATGACTGACTTACATCCCGCTCATAGGCCTCGTCACACGGCCAACATCCTTACAACTCAGGCAGTTCAGATGCTTTTGACAAAAGCTCCGCATCTATGGTTGGTCAACTAAGCATCCAGCAACATTACTTGAGCTTCACTCAACTGGTATCCATATCACAGATGGGATCGACCTTCAGTGGGATTGAGCCGCATTCTCCCGCCGATATGGCTTCTAGCACATCCTCGCGAAGACCTGGGACCAGAACGCAAAATACCAAGGCGAGCCCTCTTCTTCTCTCAGCTTCTACGACGATCTTCCTGAGCTGCGACTTTAGAGCCCGCAAGATGTCGCCGACATGCTTGAAGACGAGAACCTGGCTTGGGGTCCGCCACCATCCACATGGCGTGGCCGCAAAGTGCGCGTATCCTAGGGGCCCGGACAGTCACACTGAATGGAGTGCCTGAGACTGATTCTAGGAGTGCAGATCAGATTACGTTGCAGCCTATAGCAGATCCAGCATGTCTATCGCAGAGAGTAGCTCTTTTTGTCAGTAATACCTTGACAGCTGCGCGACTCGGTCAACGAGAAGTCTTCAGTCGTTCAGGGCAAATAAGAGTATCCCAATAGAGATGTTCATCACGATACAGGTAAAGGTTGTGCAAATGCCAATGATGATTTGCAATCGAAGGCTCAGAGCTTCGCTCTGTCTAGGATATACGGCGAGCTCTTCCGTGCCTTCACTTTGTCCACATCCGCACGAGTCACAGGGCGACATTCGTGCCCATGGTTGTAACCGAGCCTACAGCAATGAGGTCGTCAACTCGCGCAAGTAGGTTTTGCTTCACCTCCATCGACGCTCACCTCTTCCTCCCGTCTTCACCACCCTCCTTGAAGAACTCCGGCCGACGGAGCAGGCTGCAAACGACGGCGCCGCCGAGACCGATGTTATGCACGAGACCGTACTTGCCTCGCTTGTCAGGACCATCGAACAATCCCGATGCTTGCATCGGGCCGGCCCCTGTGAGAAGTGATCAGCTCCCCTGGTCGAGGGCCATCAGCGATAGTACGTATGACTGCTCACACTGTCGCAATTGCACTTTTCATGTTCGTTAGACTTGCGGAGCAGAGAGAAGCCGAGAGGCACTCACTCGTGATGTAGAAGTGCATGCCCAAACCTGTCGCGCCCAAGGGGTGGCCCTTTGCCTCCAAGCCGCCGCTCGGGTTGATGACGTATTTCCCGCCGTACTGTGGAAGCCGTCAGCCCCGAAACAAGTAGAAGCAGGGCAAAGAGAATGCCACAAACCGTATTGTCTCCGCGTTCAACCAATTTGTGAGCTTGGCCAGGCTCGCTAAGTCCAAGAGCATCGTATGTGATCAACTGCAGCGATGTGAGCCGATCACAATAGCTGGGACAAATGCCAGACGGATACCTCGTTGGCTGCGAAGCAGTCATGCAGCTCGACGACACCAACTTGTTCACGACCCTCTCGGCCGTGCAGACCAGCTTCGGTGAAGACTTTATCCGCGGCATTCTTCGACATGCTAAAGCCGACGACCTCCATCGCGCTCTTACTCTCGAACGTCGCCGGCTCGTCGGTGGTCAGCGCCTGGGCCACGATCTCGATGGCCTGGTTCTCTAAGCCGTGCTTGTGGACGAAGTCCTCGGAAGCGATGATACAACACGCAGCGCCGTCCTAATCAGACAAACTTAGCCTCATGAACGATCAGAGCTGTTGAAACCGTACCGAAGTGGGGCTGCACATGTATTTGGTCAACTGCTTTGTGATTTTTGGAGCAGCAAGCACTTGTTCGACACTCCATCCATCACGGAACTGCGAGTACGGGTTATTCACGGAGTGCTTGTGATTTTTGCTCGCTGCACGTCGGACTTTTCAACTTTCGGCACTCCCAGTTGTACATAGATAAGCTCACCGATCTGAGCGAGGTGAGTCACGTTGGCGCCATATTTGTCAAAATATTCCTGCGCCCCGTTGGCAAACAACCGGGGGGCGCCGGGGCCGTGATTCTTCCCAGCACTCAGCTTGTCCTCGAGCTCGTAAGAGGCATCGTTGAACACCTTTATAGGAGACTCTCTATCCGGAAAGTTCGTTCCAAGACTGCCACGTGCCATGCGCTCGAAGCCAAGGGCTAGGGCACAGTTGACAAGCCCAGCCTTGACGAGGTTGTTGGCATTGTACAGGGCTGTACTGCCGGTCGAACAGTTGTTGTTCACATTCGTGATAGGAATGCCAGTCATTCCTAATTGGTATAAAGCCCTCTATAAAGAGGTATGAGAAGGGTGGGACGCCAGGAGAGAACGCTGGTTACCTGGCCACTAGTGGAGTCCCCATAGCAGTAGCCTACGAAGGCGGTCTCCACTTCGTCGTAAGTGATACCTAGTACACCAGAAGCGATCTGTGAGATGAGACATATAGCATGTGTGGAAGCAGCATACCGGCGTCGAGGAGAGCTTTGGTAGCTGCCTCAAGCCCCATCTGGCCGTGACACGGCGCTCGACTTCAGTCAATCGCATAGCCAGGAGTTGAGTATCGTACTCGTACCTCTTCCGTCGTCCTTAGCCCTCGGGGCTGTGAAGAGTATCACATAAGTACTCAATGAGGTCTGCGCTAGCAACCTGCTACTGAGTACCGTTCACCTTGATGAATGCCGTGCAGCCGACTCCAATTATGAACGTCCTCTGATTATTGGGGGCCATTAGATGCTTGTTTGGCGTCAGTCCTTCCAGAAGCTATGCGCTGGAGTCGGATTCAGATGGCGATGTGAGAGCCTTTGATTCTGATCTGAGCAGTACGAGGCTCAGTTCGGCTTTCAGTGCCGGGAACGTTCATGTCCATGATTCCTGGAATAGAGCTGAACGTGATCAGCTGGTCGTGGGCGATGCGACGACTTCGGCGCCGGCAACTCCTATCCGTCGGCGGGATATAGTAATGTCGGGCACGGGCGCTCCGCCTTCCCGACATCTTGCTCGCCAACGTCTACGGCGGCGACGGATGGCGACGATGCGGCTGCCTCCGGTCTTTTATCACTGCTTCCGAGAACCTCTGCCGTACATGCAAGGTCTTCGTCTGCAGGAGCAGATACACCAACATCAGCTGCTCACGCGCAAAAACTATGGCAATCATAGAGACTTCCTCTTCCTCCTCGAGCATAGGCCCGTCTACACGTTTGGTCGACGGCAAGGCAGCGACTCTGAAGGTGCAATGGAGGCTCTACGGCTCAGAGCTACAGGAGCAGACGTCGTGCTCACTCTCCGAGGAGGTCAGACTACATATCACG
Source organism: Trametes punicea (assembly GCA_025528855.1). Taxonomy (NCBI): domain Eukaryota; kingdom Fungi; phylum Basidiomycota; class Agaricomycetes; order Polyporales; family Polyporaceae; genus Trametes; species Trametes punicea. The sequence continues at coordinate 666,728 of VICQ01000014.1, forward strand.
GTCCTGGCCAAATCGTAGGATACCCTCTACTCGACCTGGGGCGGACGTCTCCACCCATGGGCATTCGCGACTACATTTGCAGAATGCAAAAACTTCTTGAGGCCCATCTGGCTGAAGAGCACAACATACAACATGCTCCTAGCGAGCACACCGGCGTATTCTTGGACGAGCGCACGAAAGTGGCCAGCATCGGTGTTCAAGTCAGACACCGCTTGACTACTCATGGCTTTGCTCTCAACGTCACCCCGGAACCCCTTCCCTGGTTCGATAAAGTGGTAGCCTGCGGGCTAGCCGATGTCAAAGCGGGATGTATTGCTCACGCCATCAAGCTCAGGACGGCGATTGACTCTATCACCGTCGCGAACGAACTTCCTGGCCTCATACAGCGATTTGGACGAGTGTACGAAAGGGAGATGGTACCGCTGGATCTCTCTGCGCAGGGAGAGGCAGAGAATGCCGTCCTTGAAGCGGAACTAGTGTCGAGGAACCAAGGCCCATGGAATCGTACGCCGGTATTCTGATCAGGGACGGGATTCTCTGTAAAGTACTGGTCGCTTGGTAAGTACTATATCGTCTTCGCGTCTCTTTCATGTCATCTCCGCACGCGCCTATGTCCATGGATGCATCGACAGCAGAGTGACTTTGAAATCATTCATGAAACGTCGCCCATCTTTTACGATAGTACTCGCTATAAGTGCCACTTTTCATTCGTTCGGAATCACTCTGGTGTCCCCCGCCAGCTACGTCCAGGCGTTGCTTTGGTCGTTATCTTATCAATTTTGTCTAGGTAGCCACGTCAATCATGCATTCCACGGAGGTCGGGACCAGCGGATCAGAGGGATCTCTTTGAACCTACTTACTCACCTGTACTACAGTACAGAATCACAGGTGCGGTCCGCGCATCAGCGCCGCTGGGAACTATGACACCCGAATGATCTTGGGCACGAGCTGGCTGCTATGCATTCTGAATGCTTCTACGTTCTCACGAGGGGTCCATAGAATGATGACGACCGTGAGGTGAGAGGCTAATAGTCGTCATGGAACATGCTCAAAGCGATGCTTATATTAGTGCTCCGTGCCTCTCCGTCCGCTCTTGACTCCACATGCGCATCCTCTTGATATGCAAACACGCTACATACAGTAGCCGTCGCAAATTGGCTGCCGGCGTTTCCTAATGCATGTTTTGGGATGAGGCTGTTCATGCGGTTCTGGCGCACATCAATTCCACAGTGGGTCTCACACGATATCGAGTTTTATGTAGGTTTCATTTCTGTAGAAGTCATTGCATTGGATTACTGCAGCGGTCTCATTGACAACTCCAACGTGTTCCGGCTACCATTTGACGCATGCGCTGGGCCAAGCGGTCTTGTACTACCGTACCATCTCTTCACAGCTAGATGAGGCTGTGCCTCTCTCGGACCTTGGGACCATACGGCTCGATCGAGTGCTATAGCAACTTCAAGCAGTGAGCGCCTGCCGAGGTTGCGGACTGACGGTCTACGCTCCTCGATTCCATGCTGGCCGCTAATTCCTCCATGGAGACATCCACCAGGGTGTATCGATATCTCCTTGATTGTCGTCATGCTAGCAGAGTGGGCGCTAACTTCTGATACTCAGCCCGAAACCTTCATCAGCATAGCATGATCTGCTACCGCGGGCGGTGGACTCCCTGGTGCTCCGCCATCGTTATGCATGCATATATAGTGGAGTGGACGGAGGCGTACTTTACCTCAGGTCCTGCGGATCCCACCTTTCGTCCTTCATCCTTCCCTCCCGCTTCTCCTTGTGCATCATGCGTTCGACAGCTGCGCTGGTCGCCGTCTCTGCCCTCGTCTCCTCTGCTCTTGGAGCGACATATAACCTTAGGGACGCGTTCGTTGGACACGCCTTCCTGACGGGCTTCACCCACCAGGCGATACCGGATCCCACGCACGGCAGAGTGTGAGCAGAGCATGCCTCGATGTCGCGTTATCTGTGTTCTCACAATTACTGCCTCCACAGCAACTATGTTGATCAACAAACCGCGCTCGCTCAGAACCTGAGCTTTGCCTCTGACGACGCATTCATCATGCGTGCGGACTCGTTCAACACAGTGGCCCCTGACGCTCCCGGACGAAACTCTGTCCGCATCCAGAGTATCGATGCGTACACTCAACACGTCTCGGTGTATGTCTTCGCATGTCACGTGTGGCCTTGATATTTACACCTTTTCAGATATAATATCAGACACATGCCGCAGGGCTGTGGGACTTGGCCTGCTGCCTGGGAGGTTGGACAAGACTGGCCCGCCCAAGGTGAAGTTGATATCGTAAGCGGAGTCACTCTTAATTTTGTTGTATCGGGCGATGCTCATCAGAAACCACACAGCTTGAGGGAACCAATGACATCGAGCCAAACCAGTCGACGCTGCACACCAGTGCAAATTGCAGCCAACCTGATGGTCGTGTCATGAACGGGTGCGTATCCTGTTCATCTGCGGACTCACCCTGACCTTGCTGATCCGTCCCTGTAGTAACTCCGTGAGCAACAACTGCGACGTCGCTGCGAACGGCAACACCGGCTGCGGCGTCCAGGCGACGGTGCCGAACAGTTACGGCAAGTCATTCAACGCTGCCGGCGGAGGGTTCTACGCCATGGAGTGCACAACGAGCTTCATCAAGGTCTGGTTCTGGTCCCGCAACGACTCGTCCGTTCCGGCGGACGTCAAGACCGCTGGTCCGACTGTAGATACAGATACCTGGGTGAGTGCCAAGCCCGTTCTGGGGTTTCATGGCGTCCGCAGCAGGGAGGCTGACGGAGGTCGTCATGATAGGGAACGCCCACTGCACTGTTCGTCAACGATCAGTGCGACATCAACTCGCACTTCGGTCCGCACAACATCATCATCAATTTGACTTTCTGTGAGCGCGTCCTATGTCTGATGGGAGCAACACAGATCACTCACCTATCATTGACCCGCAGGTGGTGACTGGGCCGGTCTTCCTCAGTTCTTCAACGACCTTGGCGGCTGCCCCGGATCTTGCCCGGGTGAGTGATGTTGTGCTACGCGCAGGCAACTCAGACGCTCATATGCGTCGCCAAATAGACTTCGTCGACAACAACCCCAGTGCTTTCGAGGATGCGTACTGGGACATTGCTGGCGTCTATGTGTACGAGTAGATGCGTCAATCAGGGGTTCAGGGTACGCAACCCTCATTTACGTTGATGTATTGGCCGAGTTCGAGCTCACCTCCGACAACTGTAGAGAAGCTTGGACGAACACGGCGCTTGCGATCGCCGAGCCCGTATGATTCCGTGAATTTCATAGTAGATGTCTGGCTGTCTGGTTGTCTGGCTGTATTTTAGATGCTCTCTCAGAGCTTACGACTTTACGAGAGCCTTGGCTCTGCCTTCGTGCACTAACCGCGGGGCGGATCCGAATGATGATAAGTCTTGCAGGACATCCTGCGTCCGCCGTAGGTCTCCAGTAGCATCATGCCAGAAGCACCTGGTTGCGACATATTGTAGGCACCCACGTATATGATACAACCCTTACAGTGTTATCAGGATGCTGGCAAAACCGAGGAGTGATTGGACTGCGTTCACGGACCGACGCTGGGAGTTCAGTGCGGTGTCGGGCCTAATTTAGTAACCATGCATCCTGTTTGGGAGAACAGTCATTGGCTGACGAGTCGAGGAAACGGTGACCAGTACTTGTTTCAGGTTCTCACGGGAGTTATCCTCGTCTATCTTCGTCTCCTTCCGCGACTTCCGAAGTATCTACCTCGCAAGTGTTGGACAGACGCTATGCACCTCCTGATTCTAGGCGGAACCGGACCCTGCGGCCTCCAGCTCATAGAGCAGGCCCTCGAGAGGAACCATTCCATCGTCGTCTACGTACGGTCACCTCAGAAGCTCCCCTCGACCCTCGCCTCCGATCCAAAGGTGACCATTGTGGAGGGCCAATTGACAGACGCAGAGAAACTCTCGGAGGCCATGAACGGCGTACACGCGGTCTTGTCAGCCCTGGGACCAGCCGTGAAGAATGGACCATTCCATCCTAGCGACACTCCGCTTGCTCGCGCCTACTCCTTGATCATCCACATCATGCAGAGGAAGGACGTGAAACGTTTGATTCTTCTTGGTACTGCGAGCATGAAGGACGAGCACGACAAATTCAGTACGCGGTTCACGGTCCTCGTCAGCGGTGTCGCGGTCTTCGCACACAACGCCTATAAAGACGTCGTTGCTATCGGAGAGACTGTCAGATCGGCCCCAGAAGACATTATCTGGACGATTGCAAGGGTCCCGCTCCTCACTGATAAGCCAGACCGACCGTTCGTAGCCGGATACATCGGAGACGGGACAGTGGGGACAAGACTCTCCCGTGCGGCTTTCGCCGCCTTCGTCTTGCAGGAGGTCGAGCTAAACGAATGGTGCAAGAGAGCTCCAATGGTATCGTCTGAATGACTTGGTGAGGATGATCAGCACTGTTGAAGGGTGTATTCACACGATCGGATGGTTTCTAGATCGGAGCCTCGCCAGGACGTACTGCAGAGTTTGAGCTACCCCGAACGTCTCTGTTATCTCTGAGCATCCCACAATAGATGGTATGCAGCATTGTCTTCTCACTGTACAGTCATGAGAATCTCGAATCGACGAAGGGTTGGATCCGTCTACGCGGAGGCGAGTGTATTGGCGATCTGATGATCTCATATCGAAGGTGAATAGTGAGGGCCGGATACCTTGGGCTGGAAGCAGTTCAAGTGGCCGTATCCCCAGACTTCTCTCGCATATAGTTTGGGATTGGGAGATACAGCGCACGACAAGCAGAGCGACCATGTCCGCCCGGTGAGTTCGGGCGCGGCTCTGGAACACCGTGCGTGGACCTCCGTTCTCCAACCGAGATAAGGCAGCCCAAGCGGTAACTTCCGCACGGACTGCGCATCCTTGTCAGGACAAGGGAGTTGAGTAGGCTCGAAGCCCGGGTCTTGATGAAGTTCATTCCCATCCGAGTTGCCTTCGCTGCTAATACTGTGACCTTCATCCCTGGCGATCTTTCCTAGGGTCCAACTCTATTCCTCGGGTCATTCACGATGAATGGCCGAGCCAAGCCCTCGCGGCCGCCCCATTGGTGGGAAAAGCAGAAGCAGAAGAGGCTGACAGAAATCTTCGTGCTATCTAGCCAGTCCTCATCGATACCGTCCCGAACAGTCCACCTTCCCGCGATCCATTCAGCGCTTGACCACTGGCATGCCACTCGCATCGGACCCAGGGCCTTGTCGTCGGCTCTCCGAGCTCCGACGCCATGGTTTGGGCCAGAGGAAATAGACTAGCCATGTACGTAGCCCGGTCATCTTCTACCTCTCGGTATAGCATGTATTGATAGCGTATGACCGTGACCAATCACTGCGAACTCCGCTCTTCCCTTGCTGCAGCGCGGCCCTCTCGGGCTTCTGTGCCTAGAAGTTCGAAAGAAAGTGCTGCTGAACAATGCGCAGTACTGGATTGGCGCTTTTGAGCTTGTTGAGGACTGGTCGAGCCGTGACGATACCACTTCTGACAATGCAGTTTTGAAGCCGCAACGGGCCTGGTCATGCCGGTAGACGGGTTAGTGATCAGGTTCATGTCAGGAGCTGTCTTGACAGCGCGTATGACTGATATGGAGGTCTGAGTTTTGCTTCATGGAGGTGGGTCTATAGATTGACTGCGCACACACGATATACATGGCAGTTGAGAGGGGAGAATCGCCTTGCACCGAAACGATACCCTTTAACGTAAGGGCGGACATACGACTGCGCTTAACGTCCTGAATGCTTCTTAGGCTTGCCCCAAGCCATGTTCTCATCGTCTAGCATCTCCGCCTGCGCTGATTGTGAGCCAGCTCTTGACCACCTGCCAGGGCGCATACTCACATAGCCGGACAGGCTGCCATTCGTGCTGCTAGACTGAACTGACGTTTGACGTGGTGTGGGTGCAAATGAAGGCTGATGACCACCGTGATTCAGCAACAGGACACAGCCATCGACTGAGGGACATAGCACTGACGAGTTGTACGTAGGAGACTGGAGAAGCATCACTGGTCACGGATGACCGCCGGGACGCTGAGTCCAACGATGACTAAATGGATGACATTGATGATGTGTTCCCTTCCATAGCACAATACATACCGTGGAGGACTTTGAAGACTTGAAGAGCGAGAGCCGTGACATCGCGCCGACGTTGTATGCGGCACACTTCAAGGGTATTAGCAGGACTAACAAGCTTAGCGTATAGCGAGAGAGGTTGGATGGTAGGGATGGGTTGTTCGGCGGGCAAAGGAGGCGCATCGTGACCTCAGCATCTTATATCCGGAGCCCGACGATGTAGATGCTGTTGTCATCCCTCCCGGAACGCCCTCACCTGCCATCCCGAAACAGGACGCACAGGACAGGAACGCCTGCGCACCCAAGAAGCCGATGCGGGTCTCCCGCCGAGGACTGGAATGACCGCTCCATAGCCGCGGCCCACGCAGCCCTACGCACCGGCGAGCTTCTGAGCAGAACATGGAAGGTGATCCCAGGTGCCGTGCAGGCATGGGAAACAAATTTTAAACACGCGCGCCCGTTCAGCTGGCCCCATCCCCGCCCATTAAAAACCGAAGACCTGCTGGAATTGGCGGGCAAGTTCACACAGCCGCTATTTTGGTCTAGCGCGTGACAGCGTCGATACGTTCATAGACTTGTAGTCTAAGGCACCGTATCGCAGTGTGAGGAGGCCAGAGGCGTCTGAGAAAGTGCACGAGACTATCGCCTACCTGCTAGCTATGCTTCGGGCGTTCCGTTCCGGAGGAGGAACGGACGGGGTGGCAAGGTAAAGAGGTGTAGTGCGGGCTTCGTGCCACTTGGCACAACATCTGATGATGATGCACAAGGGCGCTACGAGGATATCACGTCACAGACGGAGCAAGCTCGAAGGAGAAAAATGCGGTTAGGTCCCTCGAAGACGCTGCTCACTATCTTCGCACATTCTGCATAGTATACGCCGTAGGAGAGAGTCTGCCTGTTGGCCAGACGGCAGTAAAGTGACTTACTCACCAGTCACAGAGCGTTCAAGACATTGAGTGCGAGAAAGGATATCATCCGCTCATCGAAATTCATAGCCAGATCGATGGTGGCGGGTGTACAGAGTAAACAAATGAGTTGCATAAAATCAGAACCTGAGCGTCATGAATCAGAACAAGAGCTGCAAGGAAGCTGCGCAGACCTACAAGCCGCTTCCATCTATGCGAGACTCTTGACAGATTATTTGAACGAGCCTCGCGGATCACGTCAGAGATGGTAGGGAATCCTGGGACCCGCAGCGCTTCAATCAAGCAGAGAAGTCCGTATGCTTCAACAGCTCCTCCCATTTGAATTCTGCGGGGGTCTCGTGAAAGGCCTTCAGCAGCGCAGCTCGCTCGTCTGACCCTTCGTTCCAGAGATAGAATCTTTGCACGTGGATAGCAAGCAATTGGGCGTCCTGCTGGCTGAGCATATATCTTCCACTATCGTCGTTGGCGCGCCCATTAGGTAATGACGCCGCAGAGGGCGTCAGCTCCCCACGAAGAAGGACAAGCCCATGCGTCTTGGCGAGGTCAGGATAATGCGTTACAACGAGATATGGAGTGGCGAATGACGTCCTGAGCTTGTATTCTTGGAGGGGCGTAAACAGGATGGTAGTTGTTTGTGGATTCGTGGAGGGCTTGGACGGCGCAAAAAGGTCCCCGTTCTTGGACGGCTCCGGCGGAGGACCGTGAAAGCCCCACTCCATCAGGTAGAACTCGTATGCGGGCTCCTTCAAGCCTTCCTCTACTTGCGCATTCTCTCGAGGCACGGGTATCACGAATCTCGGATACTTGCTAGCGACATCCAACATCTTTTGATACGTCTCAACGGGAAGTGAGGCGCAAAGATATCCACGACCGCTACCTCCGGATCGTGACTCGTGATAGGCCCTCCATAACACGGATATTTGTTCAGGCGTGTGAGGTTTTTGCAGAATCTTGTCTAGGTTGAAGATGCTTGACAGCGGCTAAGAAAAAACGAGTCAGCTGTGATCCATGAGAGGAGAAGTCTCAACACATACCTTGACAGGGGAACTATCTTTGCGAGTAGGAGCAGCAGCCGAGGTTGACGCAACAGACGACTGGTCAGGTGAAGCGTTCGTCCTACGAGGAGTCTCGGACATCCCTTTGTTCTTACTGCTTTCCTCTTTCAGTTTCTGCAGACGTCTCTGTCTCTCCTGCTCCTTCAGTTCAGCCCGAAGCTGTTCGACGCTCTTTCCCTGCCTGGTCCAGCGTCAGCAGAGACAACGAGAGAACACGCACTCATGCTCACTCCTGCGCTTTTCTCTGCAACTTTCCGGCATATTTCTCCTCATAATTCACTTTTGGAGTCGCGAGACCACCATCTCGAGACACAGCAGATAACGACAATGACCTAAAGGCAGATCTGCTGCGCCATGCCAACAAAAAGGCACGGCTCTGGTGCATGGTGGCAGCGGAGAACAGAGGACGACGAGTGAGAGCGCTGCCCAAAGTGCCACCGGATTGCCGGCGTTGTCAGATTTGTTGAAGCGCCCATACAGTATGAAGATATCGGCCCAAAAGAGGCAACTCCCGCTTTTGCTCTCGAACCGCAACCACTCCTTGGGTTCGCCTACGCTGTCCTGCGCAGTCGTCGCAGCATTGTGATACCCTGCTCTACGTGTCACTGATCTTCGGCTTGTAGCACTGTTCCTCGATGACTCACTTGTGCTCTAGGATTCTGCAATACTGCGTTGGCTTATACGTGCTCGCCGCGGTAGCGTTCACCACATGGTTTTACGTACTCTCTCCAATACTCGGATCAGTCTGGTCTCTCAAGGCCTCTAGAAAAGATCTCCTTGCCTCCTCTCATGCCCACGAGGCAAGCTCCAGGCGAGCGCTGACTTTACTTTCGGATGCTCTTGAGGTGGATCTCGACCTTGACCATGGTATTCCCCTGGATGACAATCACTGGGCAGACACTTGGCCTCCCGGTTACGCATCTCCTGAAGTTCTCAGTCTTCCACGCTTGGGACACTTTGGAACAGCTCTTGGTATTGCTATCCGGGAGGAGACCTTGCTATCCAAAGCGTTCTCCGAAGCCATACATCCGACGCGTATCATTCCGTTCTACTTCAAGGCAATCGGAAGTGTGGCCTCTGATGACGTGACCATTACGACTCTGGTGACGAACAACAGGTTTAGAGTCTTCAAGCAACTGGTCGAACGGTACCGGGGCCCTATCTCAGTGACGATCCATATACCGCTTCCTCTGCATTCCTCCTTCTCGTCGCTCAAACCGGATCATCCGTCTAAAGTCGCTTTGAATAATCTTCATGCGCTATATGCGTCTTCTCCGCTATTCTCTGAGTATGTCGACGTACACTTGGCGCTGTCACCCTTCACGAGCGCTCTGTCTGCTGGAAGCGTGCCTAGTCCCGAGGGCGAAGGTGGCCGTCAGTTCAACGTCTGGCGCAACGCTGCCCGCATGTTCGCTCGGACAGAGTTTGTCATGATGCTCGATGTGGACTTCGCCGTCTGCACAGACTGGCGCGGGGCCGTTCGAGACGCGCTTCGTGCGGCGGCCTTGCCCCGTAACCGACATGACACTCGCACGGAACGCAAGCGGTTGCACGGTATTAATAGCGCAGACGTAGTACAGGAGCTCCGCGAAGGGACAGCGGCGCTCGTTGTGCCCGCGTTCGAGTACGTGAAGCAGGAAGAGGGTGTCGACCAACGTACCTTCCCTGCGGATAAACAGGTACGTCTTCTCTTTGTTCGCCTCACCACATTTACTCCCTCAAAGCCTAACTCTTTCCTTGCTTGTCCCAGGCTCTCTTGAAGCTTGCCCAAGCTTCCCCTCCCATCATCGCGTCTTTCCACGCGTCTTGGGCCCCGGGGCATAACAGCACAGATTACGAGAGGTACTACTCCATAGCGCCAGGCTCTCACACGGTATACAAGGTCGAGCAGTACCAGAGCGCGTATGAACCCTACGTTATCACGAGCAAGCGGGTCAGCTGGTCTGCAATCTTCCCTTGAACCTTCGGTGCCGTCACTCACGTTCATCGCCGCCGAATAGGTGCGACGAACGTTTTGTCGGCTACGGAGGAAACAAGGCAGCATGCTTGTTCGAGATGTACCTGAGTGGGGTGTCATTCTACGTGCTGTCAGACCATTTCCTCATCCACCAAAGCCATAAATACGAAGAGGAAGCCAGGCGAGAAGAGGTACGGAAATTCCACCGCTATATCGTCGTCGGCGCCCTATACAGCCCGCTCTATGTCCGCAGCGGAAGTCGAATAGGAAGCTGTATTCGGACTTCAAGGAGGAATGCTGCTTGAGGTAAGTCTCATATCTCTACATTCCTTCCGCTCGTATTATTTGCGAGAAATAGATACCTCTATCGATACTACCGGGAGGGTACCTTACTTGCCGAGCGTGCCGCGAATGCACGGGAAGAGTGCAAGAAGATCAAGAACATCGCGAAAACAGTGTCACAGGTGATCTTCCTACACCCCCTTCCGTCTCGGACGCCGTTATGACCTATGTTCTTCGCAGCTGATCAACGCCTAAAAGTCATGAGGATGCGATAGTGAACCCATGGGAAAGATCCCATGGAGAGCGGCTCGTAGCCATGCGGCACGCGAGAACCTTTCGTATGTATATGGGTTAATCAACAGTACTGTATGTGCAATGTATATTATAGTTGAAGTTCGCATGGCGCACTCGCTCCCGAAGCGAGCTTCACGGAATAAATGCGTAGAAGGCCCCGACGTGCCACCATCCCTTACGACATGCAGCCATCATTCCGGTCCCGCACCAGAAAGGCCGCCTTTCCCATGCAACGCCGCGGGCTTACTTTCCGACAGACCGAGCGGTCGCTGTAGAACCACCTCGTCATAGCGCCCAGATTTTGACAACCGAGTCTCGTCCGCCCGAGGCCATGTACCGGTCCATATACCGAAGCCGCTCGACGGGCCTCGTGTGCCCGTTCGTTGTGAGCGTGGAGTGCTGCATACTCGTCCGGTTGTATATCTGGGAACCAACCGAGAACAGGACATGATCAGCATGACGCAGCAGATGAAGACATTGTGCGACGGAGGCCAAGCGAAGAGCAAGCCGTACCTTGACGCCATTCTCGCCCGTCGCAGCCACAATCTTGCGCGTGTCAAACTGGAGCGCAGTGACGGCATGGTCGTACTTCAACGTCTCGAAGATTCCGCCCGTGCGCACATCCCATATCTACATAGGCAATCGAATAAACATCAGCAGCCATCGCTGGGAACACGAACAAGTATACGACGGGAAGGCAAGCGGGAGACTGGAAACGTACGCGTATAGACTTGTCAAGACTGCCAGTCACGATGTGCAGTTCGTCAAACTGTAAGCAGGTGACAGGGCCAGTGTGCCCGAGAAGCGTACGGTGAGGTTGACCGGTGCGCACTGACGCGGGCCGTCGGTCAGCATGTTCTCCAGTCCCACCTTTGAGACACCTAGAGCAGTTACTCACTGTCCCACATTCGCACTGCGCCATCCCCGCTTCCACTCACCAGGCCGTACCCCCAGAACTGCAGCGCACCGACGAAGTCTTGGTACATCTCCCAGGTCCCATCTGCATACGGCGGTGTCGGGACGGCGAATGTACCTGCAGCCGCCGCCGCACCAGGGAACAAGTGCGCGGGCAGGGCAGCTCCGGGTGCCAAGGTTGGAGGATGCGAGATGGCCCACAGAATGTCCATAGTCATAACACATTGACCCGTGTTGAGGTCCCACTGGCGCATAGTCTTGTCTGAGGCGCCTGTTACCTATTGCAAGTACGATCTCAGGCTGTATTTACGCAATAATAATGAGAGGAAAGCTCACCAGACATTCATCCTCGAAGTACATCGCGGTGACAGCCTTCGTGTGCCCTTCCATGACCCGCACGCATGCGCCCTCCCTCTCTGCCACGCTCGAGGGTCGACTGCTCTCCCCTTGTCGGATCCCATTCGCCCTCTTCCGCTCGGCATCACCAGTGCTCTCATCCTCCTCCGCGACGTCGCTCAAACTGAGCATCTCTCCCGCCTCCCACTCCTCGTCCTCGTCGACCCTCCGCAAATCCCAAACCCGTACCGTGCAGTCTTCGCTGCCAGTGAGACAAATCTGGTCCTCGACTTGTATGCACTTGACCGTTCCACTATGCCCCCGCAAACGACTAATCTCCTCTCCGCTAAGTAAATCCCATACTCGCGGTTGCGGATCTTCTTGGCTGGCGCTCACGAGCGTCCCGTACGGTTCAGAGAAATCTAGGGCAGTGATGGGTGTTGCGTGACTTTCAAGTGACTTCGAGAGGGTCATCAGAGCAACTCAGGGAGCGGTAGATGGTTCAGTTACCATGAAAGCCACGCCCGGAGGCAACTCGTCATGCTCTGACGGTAGGAACACCGGACCTAGCGAGAATGAATGTCCTGATGTTGAATAGTCTAATGAGTCCCCGCACCTTTCCGTCGCCTCGAACTAGGCGGCAAATGTGCCGTCCGAGATCGACTTCTGGAGGGTTGGCTTGCAGCTTCCTCGAGCTCTAATCGCTCGCGAACACCCTCGACTGGGTATAGCATGCGTGAGCAATACCATGGAGACATTCCAAGCATACATACGTTCATCATCTAGCTCTAGCTCCTCTTCCTGCAGCCTGAGCAGATCCTGCTCTAGCTTGGTGCGGATGGCGTCCAACGCCTGAATCTTATGGGTAATCTCCTCAATCTCATTGTTGATTAGAGCCTGCATAGCACGGTCAAGACGGTTGCAGAAGCGCAGAAGCAGGGTCGCATACCCTGCGGACATGGAGGTTCTCCTTGTCCCGCTCAATCTCATGAGTCTGCCGAACGAGCTCCTCCGTCCCAAATGTCTTGCCGGCACTCAAGCTCTGCCGTCCTTTCCGCTTTGCCTTGACTTTCCGTTCGCGGCCAATTCGGTCTGTCCGCCCTACCATGACCACGTCATCCTCGCTAGCCACACTCGCACCGTCGTGCTCCTCCTCATCCCCGAGCATTCCGCGCGCGCTCATGCCCAGCTGCTTGAGCCCCAACCGAGGCGTCTCTACATTCCGCGTCTGCCTTCGCCGGATGCGGCTCTTCTCGGCACTTGGAATCGTCGCCTTGAATCCCCTGAGCAGTGAGACGTTCTGCGCGACGCCCTTTGGTTCCGGCACTTCCAGCTCCAGCAGCTCCTCTGTCGCCTCGACAATTTGGAGGTCACGCGAGGTGACCCGGCGCGAGCCGAACCCGAGGCGCAGAGGGGCTCGGCCGAGGGTTGCGAAATCGACCGCAGAGCTGCTTGCGCCGCCGACGGAGGCGCGTGGTCGGCCCGAGACGGTTGCGGCGTTGAACACGCGTGGGGTCATGATGACCGGGGCCACTGCCACGCCTCAACGCACCGCACACACAATGCAAGTCAGTGCGAGAGGGTACGTACAGTCTGTAAGGATCTTGGTCGAGTCATGCCCGCGGGAAGTGAACGGCGAGAGGATTGCCTTGGATACCGCGTCGAGCTTGCTGGAGCTGGACGAGGAGCTACTGCCGCTCCCTTCGGTGAGTGGGTCGATTGCTGCACGAATGTCACGTTTCTTGTCCTTGCTGTTATGAGCTAAGGACCTTGAAGAGAAGGCCATGATAGCGAGCCCTTAGCGGGCGGTGTTGTTGGCGAGGTTGTGCTCTATTGGTCGGTGGTGGGGATGAGGACGAAAGAGTGAGGAGCCTCAGTCCGTCCGCTTCGCACCGCGACGCGTCGGAAGCGCCCAGCGCTCCCGCCTCACGTGTCCCTTCGTCACTCCGACAGCCGAGCACCGAGGCCGCAACGGACATGTGCAGCCAGAGCCCAAACACTAAATGCAGAGTGAAAGCAATAGGGTCGACTATACGACCAGGGTATTGTGCTCGATATGATACATATACTACACGAAGACAATCGAGATCGTGATCTCGAGGCCTACACATTGGCTCATGACTGAGAGTCTGAGCCCGGCCACCCAAAGTCGAGGACCATGGCGAAACCGAATCTGCGCAGGTCGTACTCCCGCCGAATCCACGGTAGTCCGATGGAAGTCTGCTGAGGGCTATTTCGGGACGGGAATGAGTCGCTCGTATTCGCTTTTTGCGCTGTGGGCGTCGCGGTCGCGTCCGAGGCGTTTGTCGGAGTGTTCGCAGATGAGGGGGCCAAACCCAACAGATTCAACAGGTTCAAAATGGGGAATCTTCTCCGGCGCCGTTTCCGGGGTGCTACGGAAAGTGGCTCGTCTGCGCAGCTTGTGCCGTTGGAATTCCTTGCCGCATCCGTCTCCTCGCATTGCTGCCTCCTCGCCGCCTCTTTCTCGGCCGCAAGGTCTCTCTCAAGATTCTCCACCACTCTGTTGACGCTTGCCTCCTCCCACTTGGTCATGTTGATGGGCGAGAAGACACCACTCGAGAGGTCGCACCAGCAATGCTCTTCAAGGGGCATCATGTCGGGCATCTTCTCCGGAGGCAGGCCAGGCATCTTGTAGCGCAGCGCATCCGCGAAAGTCGTCACGTTTGCAGACCATGGTCGCACGAGGGGTGTGTCGATCGGCACTGGCGGCCAATAGCAGAGGGAGATGTACATTGTAGAGAGGAGGGCCATGCAGTAGAAACTAAACGGTGCGAAGGTCAGAATGTCGCATCTCACTGAGGTAGAATCGCGATTCACCATGGTCGTGCATGCAAACACATCGAGAATATCCAGAGTAAGAGGTAGAACGGTGGCGCAATGGGGAAGGGCAATAGCAGCAATGGTAAGTACCAGCGCGTACACCTGCATGATTATAAGGTATTGTTAAAGAAAAATCACAGTAGATTCATGGACTGCATGCACTCACCACATAGTGGACACCAGAGTCCTCCGGATAGTGAAGACACAAGCAAGGCTGAGGTGTGTCACGCCGGCCGAGAGATGCTTTGCTCTTTCGGGCGCTGCAAGGGCGCCAATGACACGTGGGCTTCACGTGGATGAGACGCCGGTGCGATGACGAGGAACGCGAAGCGCCCGAGACGCGTCTTTGGAAAGAGGCGCCGATGGGGACGTTCTCCTGGCTTCGAGAGCTTTCCTCGCCTCTGCCCTTAATAGCCGCCGCCAGCCCTCGTCGTCCTCGACAACATCGCCGACAGCACACTCACCTCCAATTCTAAAAAACGACGATGCACCCCGAAATACTCTGGGCCCAGCGCAGCTCCGAATCCGACGAGAAGAAGGTGAATTTCCACTTGCCTCCGCCCCGCTTTCAGCGCGCTCACCCAAATAAATTGCCGCGACGCGACAGAACGTCCTTTATGTCACTGTGAATCTCCCCGATATCAAGCCCGAGACGCTCCAGTACAATCTCACACCGACATCCATCTCGTTCAAAGCCAAGGCGGGCAAGTGAGTAATTTCTGTCCCCTCGCACGACGCGTACGCGCGAATACTGACGCGTCCGTTTTAGCGCCGAAAAGAACATCGAGGAGAAGGACTACGAGTTTGCGTTCGATCTCTATGAGGAGGTTGTACCAGAGGTGCGCGCCCACTCCCCTCTCAACGACTTGGTTGCACTCAGCTCACGCGCGACATCATATATATAGGAGTCCTCGCAGAGGCTCACCTCGCGCGCCCTCAACCTCCTGATCCGTAAGAAGGAGAAGAAGGCAGAATATTGGCCGCGCTTGACGAAGGAGAAGGCCCGTACGCCGTTCATCAAGACCGACTTCTCGAAGTGGGTCGACGAAGACGAGCAGGAGGGTGACAAGGCTGCGTTCGATGACGACTTTGACATGGGCGGCATGGGCGGTATGGGTGGCATGGGCGGCATGGGTGGCATGGACCTTGACTCGGTGAGTTCTTAACCGTTGCTTATGCTATTGGGAGCAGGAGGCTGACTGTTCCTGCGACAGATGCTCAAGTCGATGGGTGGCGGTGCAGGAGGAGCGGACGACGAGGCAGGACCCTCTGGTGCGGGTGCAGAGTCCGATTCGGACGATGAGGGTCCTCCGCCGCTCGAGGAGGCGGAGCCTAAAGCATGACCATGAACGTGTACTAAAGCCAAGTAGACCGCCACTTTCAAGATCACCTTCATCACCATGTGTACGAGAGGGACGTCTGCAGTACAATTGACTTGGGGCTTGTAATGACCATTGCTGATTTACAAAGGGCACAATCTGTTGTCGCGAGATGGTGCTGCTTGGTTGAGCCTCAAGACCTGTCCTTTCGGCCACTGCCCAATGTCAACTGCCTGGGTGGAGGCTATCGCAACCTTCGAAGAAGGTTCTCATAAGGACAATTATCAATGATCGGCGCGATTTTTCAGTATGACTCTAGAGCACATAGGTCTGAACGTAGTGCCTCTATACCTCGGTGATTTACGTCAATGAAGTGTGTTCAAGCGTGCGATGCGATGCGAACTCTCCTGTTGTGCTACAACTGTCATGGTAAGTAGAGTATATGCCTGCATATCGATCTTATTTCTTCCTTTCCTTCGCAGTTCACAATCTGGTCACCGACCAGATCAACAGGTAGAACTTCGCATCTTGGTCCACCTCGGGGACATCCTTCAAATCCCTTCGCTCAGTCTCCTTCAATATCGCTTCCACCTTCACCGTCCCCTGCTCGAAGATCTGTCCGTCCCATAGCTCCTTCCAGCTGTCCGGTGAGTGGCAGAACATGAACCCGCCACCTCGGGGCCGTTGGCGCGTCCCGGCCTCGATCCTATATCCCTTTACCCATCGTCCACAGTGTTCACCCAGGAGCATCGACCCCGGCTCAGGCGATAGTAGGCCGGCTAGCGCCTGTGCAAGGTGGAATTGTTTGTCCTCGTTGAAGAGGTGGAAGAGCATCGACGCGTGTATCACGGAGACATGCCCTCGAAGCGGATTCAGCGACGCCAGCGTGGAGAGCTGAGGGACGGGCGTATTTGGAGGTGAGTAGAAGGGCGGAACGGGTTCGAGGTGCGCAGGGTCGAACGCGTCCCCAGGTATGAACGGAACGGAAAACGTCTCAGCAGTGGACCTGAACAGCGTGTGCCCGAGGTCCCAAAACTCTACAGCGGAAAAAGGAGGGTCAGTGCCTTCGCCGCGCTTTGCTTTCTTGCCGCGTACGAGTGTGCAGGTCCGAACCAATGACATTCTTCATAGGGTAGCCGTCACAGATGGCCTTTCTGATATCGCTGCCGACTACCAACTCGCGCGGATCAGCAATAGGTCAGCTCCGAATATCAATTTAGACACACAGCAGCATCCAATATCAAGGAGAATGGCACCCTTGCGCTCCTTCCCGACCATCAAGAGTTGCTTATATGCAGGCAAGCGCGCCAATTTTAGGCTACGCGGACGTGCATCGCGTTGGATCTTGCGTTACGGGCTCGATCAAGGCAAATCACTCGCCTGAGGAAGGAGAATGTGCGAATGCAGGGGTACGGATAAAACTGCAGAGCGATGCCACACGCACAGCCAATGTCAGTGTGTGCATAAAGTCATGATTATGCTCCCGTTCTACTGACTGAATACGCTTCAGCTTGGACCGCGAGGATGTGCCTTTTGAGTTCATCGTAATTCTGAATCCCTGTCTGCACCCTCATGAACTCCAAGGCCACGTCATCTATCGAGTATAGACTCTCGTCGAGGGGGATCGGCTGACTCTGTTGGCGCCCGGCACATTCGTTGTTCATCGTCCGCTTTGAACAGGATAGGGCACTACTTGCTACGTGCAGCAAGTGCAATAGACACAGATAATTGACAACGAGCGTATATATAGCGGGGCCCCTCGCAGCGCGGGAAAGCTAGTAATGATAGGCACAGCGAAGCCGCGCCGACCCAAGGAGGCACCGGAGTCTCACGCCCGTCCAGCAAGATAGGGAATACATTTGCGATCTCATCACGCAAAACCTCTTGTTGTGCAGCGCGCCTGAGGCAAGGAATGTGCCACCCCTACCTGCTGCAGGAATTACAATCGTCTTGAGAGGATGTACGCCCCGGCGTTGAGAGCGACATCACTCCCGCTACTCCGACTGACGGTGAAGGATGATGATCGGACTGAGGTAAGTAACGACTCATTGATGATTCTATCCCAGACTGTATTGTTCTCTTATCCTGCAGTACTTATTCAGAAGTCATCTACGGTTCAACGGATTGCTCGTATCTCCCACCTAGTGAATCACAACCTGACCACGGACCAATCCAACAGGTAGAACTTAGCCCCAGGCTCCACACCAGAAACATTCTTCAAATCCCTTCTCTCAGTCTCCCTCAACACCGCTTCTACCTTCACCGTTCCCTTCTTGAAGACCTGTCCATCCCAGAGCTCCGTCCAACTGTCCGGCGAGTGGCAAAACATCGGGCCGCCACCGTGCGCGCGCTGCCGCGTGCCCGTCTCAGCCCGATACCCCTTCTCCGGCCGTCCGCCGTGCGAACCCAGCAACATCGATCCAGGCTCTGGCGACAACAGCCCCGCCAGCGCCTGCGCGAGCTGGAACTGCTTGTCCTCGTCGAAGAGGTGGAAGAAAGCCGATGCGTGTATAGCAGAGACGTGCCCCCGAAGCGGATTCAGCGACGTGAGCGTAGAGAGCTCTGGAGTGGGCGTGTCCGCGGGAGAGTATAATGGTGGGACTGCCTCAAGGTGTGCAGGGTCGAACGCGTCGCCGGCGACGAACGGGACGGGGAACGTCTCCGGGGTGGACTTGAACAGCTTGTGTCCGAGCTCCCAGAATTCTACAGTGGGACAACAGCGCTCAGTATCATCACGGTGATCTTCGTTCTGACTGCATACCAGGGTGCAAGTCTGAGCCGATGACGTCCTCCATGGGATAACCGTCATAAATTGCCTTTCTGATGTCATTGCCGACTGCAGCCGACGACCAACGGCTCAGACAGAATCACCAAGTTTGACTTCAAACTTACAGCAACATCCAATGTCCAGGAAGATCGCACCCTTGCGCTCTGCACCGAGGGTCAGGAGCTGCTTGTACGCCGGTAAACGTGCCAGCTTCAAGCTACGAAGAAAAGCGATCACGTCAAACCGCGCTGATAGCAGGTCGCAGCAAGGTCTACCGCTCACCTCATGAAAGCGAACCTGCGAATGCAGGGATATGGATAGATCTACGATGGAACGATACAGCGACACAACAACAGTCCAAGTTTATTAACAGGTTTGGCGACTCGGGCTCACACTCACAGCATATGCTTCGGCTTGAACGGCAAGAATGTGTCTCTTCAGTTCCTCGGGATCCTGGATTCCCGTTTGCGCCTTCATGAACACCAATGCCTCATCGTCTATCGAGTACAGGCTTTCGTCTAGCGGGACCGGCTGGGCCTTTGGCCAGCCTCCAGGTAGATGGTCGCTCATGTCTGTGATTAGGTATGGCGGTGAGTCTTGCAGAGAGGAACGGTCTGGGCTGCCACGGTGTGTTTGAAGTTCCACGACAGGGTTTTATATCGGCGACAGCAAAGGCGGATACATAAAACGGCCGCCGTGCGAGGGAAAGCACGGCATCGCGGTGTTATCGATAGCTTCGGCCAGCCGGCGTGCACTTAACCACGGCATCTCACGTGCTAGTCACAGGAGATGAAAACAAACGCCGTGAGAAGATCATGCATATTGAACGTTGGGGCCGTTCATGGTCGAGCCCTGGACTCGTTGACGCCCCGCCGAGATGTTGAAACATGGCTGGCGGGGAGCCTACGGCGACGCTAATGCTACCTGATACGGTAGGCAAGTACTGTAAAGTGCTCATACGGTAGCGGAAGCGCTGGTCCCATAGGGACAAACAATTCAGGGTCGATTCCGGATATCACGGATTTGAAAAGCGGAGGCGCCAGACTCGATCAGCTCAAGTAGCGTTGGCACCATATCCACACTAGAGTGTGTGGAAGCGTGATCTTCCTACTGGTTGACGGTGAGTAAGTACGAGTCGGAGCAGACGTGAAGCAGGTGCTGATTCGCACCCACTGAAGCACCCGGCACTGAACAGCATGGAGGCGCCGTCGTGATTAGTAGGAGGCAAGGCATTGATCCCGAATCCAGAGCAGTCAACCAGCCTCATGTTAACACTTTACGAACTTAGAGCCTAGTCACAGACCACTGTAGGAAGTCGTACTTCCTGTCTCCCAATCCTACGCGTTCAGAGGCGATCCTCGTCTCCACCTTCACGGAGCCCTTTCTGAAGACTCGCCCGTCCCACATGTCCGCCCAAGCCTCCGGCGTCTGGCAGAACAGAGTGAAAGTTCCACCTTCCGGTCCATATGTGTCTGCTGTGAAAGCCGCGTTCGTAGCGGCGCCGTGCGTGCCGAGGATCACTGAACCTGGCAGGGGGCTGAGCAGCGCCGCAAAGGCCCGCGCGATGTGTTCTTGTTTCTCCTCGTCGAAGAGGTGGAAGAATGAGGACGCGTGAATGGCTGAGATGTG
Source organism: Trametes punicea (assembly GCA_025528855.1). Classification (NCBI taxonomy): domain Eukaryota; kingdom Fungi; phylum Basidiomycota; class Agaricomycetes; order Polyporales; family Polyporaceae; genus Trametes; species Trametes punicea. The sequence goes on from VICQ01000014.1 coordinate 687,174, forward strand.
CCCGCGGAGAGGATTCAGCGACGTCAAGGTCGACAAGTCCGGAGGAGCTTCGGAGCTTATTGTATAGAGCGGAGGGAGTACCTCGATGTGGGCGGGGTCGAATACATTGCCAGGTACGAAGGTAGCCGGAAAGGACTCCTTGGTCGAATGAAAGAGCTCATGTCCCAGGTTCCAGTATTCTGATGTGGTGTGTGGGTTCAGAAATTTTAGTGGTCGGGAGAAAGTGCCTTGGTCCCAGTCACGTACCGGCATGAAGGTCAGAGGTGACTATGTGCGTCGCTGGGAAGCCGTCGGCGGCAGCCTTTCGCACGTCGTCGCCGACTGTGCATTGGACGACAAGAAGTAAGTGGATCGCATCTGTCTGGCCCAGACATGAGGACTTACAGCAGCAACCAACATCAAGCAAGACAGCTCCTTCACGCTCCTTCGCGAGTTTCAATACTTGAGCATAGGCTGGTAGTCGAGCTAGCTTGAATCTTGTAGGCGGAATAACTCAGCTTTGGTCTCTCTTCTCTATGGGACATTAATTATAATACAAACCTTATGAAGCCGAAACGTCGGATGCACGGGTATGGATAGACCTATGGTGTAGACATCCTAACGTGAGCATCGCGGACGCCCGGATACTGGAAATACTTGTGGCTCACGGCATAAGCGTCCGCTTGCACCTGTAGGATGTGCCGCCTCAACTCGGTTTCGTCCGTAATCCCCGTTTCGTTCCGCAAGAACTCTAGCTCGTCTGGTTGCAGGAAGTACAAGCGCTCATCCAGAGGGAAGAATTGAGCCAAAGCTTCCCGTGCGAACTCTGGAGTCGGATAATGTCCTGTGGTCATGCTAGCACTTGAAGTACTATGCTGGGTACACTCAGATATGTGTCGTGTCCATTGAACTTTATATGTCTGCAGTGTCTTCTCACGACTTGACTCCGGAGGCCGCTAGAGCTGCTCCAAGCTGACCTCGTCTGTCTTCCTCAGGTACGAAATTGGGCAGGTGTCAAAAACCGAACCTCGGTGGAGGCGATCAAAGCATGAGAGCGTGGACAGCAATCCTGCGTGGCTTCACAGTGCAATCATATGCATAAGTCGGCCCATCAGACCTCGAAAGAGTACATAGTGACGTTTACGAACTAGAGAGAGGCCTTCTATGATGCACCAAGTCGGTTTGGACAACGTTTGCAGATACCGGCCCTTACCATATCTTGAGGTTCTGTGCCTAGAGCCTAGTCACGCACCACTGCATGTAGCGTAACTTCGCATATCCCGATCCCGTCCTCTCTACCAATCTGGTCTCCACCTGCACCGTGCCCTTCTTAAAGACCTGCCCATCCCACAGTTCGGTCCAGCTCTCCGGCGAGTGGCAAAAAAGGTGATACGTCTTCGATCCCTCTGGCCCAAATTGAAACGCACTGATACCCATCTTGATGTCGGCCGCGTGCGAGCCAAGGATGAGCGAGCCCGGTACCGGGCTAAGCAGACCCCCCAAAACCCGCGCGATATGCGACTGCTTCTCCTCGTTGAAGAGGTGAAAGAACGACGACACATGGATGGCAGCCACGTGCCCGCGAAGAGGATTTAGAGACGTCAAAGCTGCCAAGTCCGGGACTGGGTCTACTGGTGGAGAGTAGAGCGGCGGTGCAGCAGCGATGTGAGCGGGGTCGAACACGTCTCCGGGTACGAACTTTGCCGGGAAAGTCTCGTTTGTAGTGCGGAAGAGTTTGTGGCCCAAGTCCCAATATTCTGTCCATCCATCAATATAAGTCAAAAGGCCGCCGGAGAAGTGACCAACCAGGATGCAAGTCAGAGGCGACGATCTGCTTCACAGGGAACCCGTCAGCTGCGGCACGCCGGGTATCAGTTCCAACTGGTATAATTGTCAGAGAAAGGTCAACTGAAAAACAGAACACGCAGGACATACAGCAACAGCCGATATCGAGTAAGATAGCTCCCGGCCGCTCTCGGCCGATCCTGAGGAGGCGGTCATATCCTGGCAATTTGGGCAGCTTGCAGCTAAGATAGGAGAGTGTCAGGTCGTTAGGAACTATTGGGTAGAGATGAGATACGTACTGTAGGAAGCGAAACCCACGAATACATGGGTAAGGGTAAATCTAGGATGCATTGGTGGCCGATTAGAAGAAGAAAAGGCAGAGTACTGGCGAAGATGAGCCTACTGCGTATGCTTCGGACTGAACCTCGATGATATGCTTCTTCAACTCTTCTTCTTCCGTTATGCCAGCCTGCATCTGCACAAACTCCAGCTCTTCTCCCTCGAGAGAATACATACTCGTATCGAGCGAGTACTCCCTGAGTAGAGTGAACTGGACGGCCTCGCTGGTTGACGAGGTTTCGGGGGACATGGTGATATTGGGGATGTGCTGCCAGACTCGTCCTGCTCTGCATTGTGCAGGAGTATGCTTCGGGGGTACCTTTATAGCCTACAGCTGTCTGCGGAACTCGGAAGTCACGGCATGGCCTCCGAGGGCTGACCACCAAGTGCTGATGGCCGCTCGTCACTCTGAACCTTCCGGCGGTCATATTCGGCCAAACCGAAACCGCCAGCAATGTCTGTGACATCGCTTGCACGGCGGGAGACGACAGTCAAGACCACCAGTGCCTCCTTCCGAGCCTCTGTGGGAACTGAGTGCCGAACCAGACAGTGCCTTCTGCCAGCTGGGTTTCTATATATATGTGCTGACTCGAAGTGGGCCCTCTCGGATCGCCCTTGGCCCAAGTATCGCGAGAATATGACCGCAGTAAGAAGACAGGCTCGAATTTCGGAAAACGACAACTTGAACATATGTTCCGACACGCTGCCGTTACGACAGATAGGCTATACCATGCATGGTGCATGAAGAGCGCCATATCAAAGCCGCGAGTGAGTCCGCAGCTAATAGGATCCCACGCTTCAAGCTTCAAATGCTTCAGCTACAAGGCATTCCAGTCACAGATTCCGGCTTTGACGTTCGAACTGTGGCCTGAATCCGGCCTGTGACGTGCGCTCGGTCTTGATCTGGTATTGGGACATTCTAAGTTATTCGAGGTGTAGCGGCGTCGATTATCTGGTCAGGATGGGCTTGCGACTACTCAATGTCCCTGCGGTCTGTATCCTTCGTGTACACCTATGTCCTTCCAAGGCAAGTTGATTGTCCAACTATACCTGTGTCGAACGCCGGTAGACAGCTCTAGCAAACCTCGATCATCTATGACAGCAGAGCGCACATGGTTCACTGCACAAGGGGCGATAGGGTCTGCTCTGCGACCCACATGAAACGCCCAAGTTCTAAGAATCGCCTCGTGTCTGCAACCATTAAGAGCTGTTACGTTCCACAACACTACCGCCAGCGATCTCTAGGACTTTCCAGTCGACTTCTATACCGTGAGTCTTGAATATCGCGCGTGCATCCTCCGCAATCGCCTCAAAGCCTCCAGTAGCCAGGGCCAGGATAGTTGGCCCTGCTCCCGATAGACAGATACCGAGCAGACCAGGATGTGTGGACGGAGTGATGTTGGAGGTTACTTCGGGCAGCCCGGGTATCTGTGGATGTCTGTTCAGTACTATCATTTCGGAAGACAGATCGTGAGCGCGCTCACCAGAGTCTTCCGATACGGTTGATGGACGCGGTCCTTCATTGCCTCGTAGATGAGGTCAGGATCTGGAGGGTTTTGCGCCAATGCGGTCGTCAACACGGCAAGTCGCTGGAGATTGAACACCTGACATAGCTAAATCAGCACGAACTGCCGGCACTGCGAGCACAAAGAATGTACCAGGTCTTTTCGCGAGTACTCCTGGGGAAGAACACCACGGGCCTTCGCGGTACTGAGCTCGAACCGCGGAATGATTGCCAGGGCTTTGATGCTGTCCGACCAGCCAAAGCGGACAAAGTGACCAATGCCCAAGGGCGGTTGAGGTGGGTTCAGCCCCCAATCCTCGCCAGCGTCGGGCGGGTATTCGGGGAGGACTTCACTGAGAGGCACGCTCGCCGCCTCTGTCGCGGCCTGGTCAAGCTCGCGCAGATAGGACCCGACAAATCCTCCTACGAGGGCAGCCGTGACGTTGTCTGGATGGCGTTCTACCATCAGAGCGAAGTCGAGCAGCCGTTCGATCGGGAGATTGAGCTCGCCAAGCTCGTTTCCTAAGAGGACACCCGCAATGACTGCCGCCCCTGACGAACCGAGCCCCCGCCCGAAGGGTATTTCATTATCACAGTGGATGGCTAGGTTGGCTGGAAACTGCGAGATGCCATGGCAGCGAAGGACGTAGAGAGCGACACGAGTAGTCAGATTCTTGTAGGCGTCAAGAGGAACTTCATCCGCGCCCTCGCCGGAGTAGGTGATTCTCGGTGGGCGCGCTGGAAGATCGGCATCGGCGGCGCCGACGGTGACAGTGACAGTGAGATGGAGGGAAAGCGAAAGGCCGACGACGTCGAAGCCTGGGCCGATGTTGGCGGAGGTGGCAGGGACACGGATGGTGAAAGAACGCATTGGGATTGCGGGACCCATTCGCGCTCTGCCGCGCGTGGTCGCGTCTTGGGCGCTTCGTGTACTCGTCTACGTCCTCGACATGACTCGAGCCGGCGGCGTGCACGTAGCGTGTTGGGAGCAGAGTGGCAAGTCGACATTGTCGGCAGCAGTCACAGTGAATGGGAGAGGACCCAAAACGTGTGAACCCGCTTGAACACCATGTCTAATCAGCCATTGCGAGGAGTCAGTATCATAAGATTGCAGAGGTCATTAGGCGGTCGTTACAACATGATGCAAAAGGAAGGTATCGTATACGTGGGGTATGCATTACAGTGATTCTCCAGGTCTGTCCAGCCCATCTAATCAAACTCCGCGCGGCAGACCGCTCAACCGCCAGCGGTCAAGCAAACCGCACGAGTCGCGACCAAGGCCCCCGCGCTGCTGTCAAAGGGCAGATCCACGGTGAACATGACGTCGTTGCGGTCACCGTTCAGATACACGGGCAAATTGACCGCGTTCGGCACGATCTCCTCTGACTGTACCCAGCGAATCTGGGACGGACCGAGACGTACAGTCTCACCGTCGTTCAACACGAGCTTCTCTGAAGCCCATGAGGCGCCCTCAAGGACGAGGCCTAGGAGGCCGTGTGAGCCATTGTATGCATGCAACGCGGAATCGGCTGATCACTTACCATCCACGATGAAGGCACCAGGGTCGTTGACTTTTTCGATATCCAACTGGAGACGCAAGGTCTCAAGACTCCACCTCTTGCGATGCGCAACAGCTTGCCGAGTAGCAGTGACGTAAGCCTCGGGGAAGAACAGGCCACCCAACCAGACCTCGACATTATTCAGGTTGTCCAAGCCAGCGATCTGGTCGAGCTGCGCAAGACGACGTGCGAAATTCGAGATCCATTCCGAAACACCCATGGCTTTGTGGACCTTGTAGAGGCGCCAATGTGTTGGGATGGTACCTACGAAGGACTCAACAACAGCTCCACGGAAACACAGAAATGACTCACCCTTCGTGAGAGAGCTCATCAATGTACGGAGGTGATTGGTCTGCTTGAGTTCACCTTGGCAAACCTTGACGACGTCGGCGAGGTCCTTACGGACCTGTACGAGCAGCTTGCTACCGATGCTGCCCTCGCGGAAAAACAAGCGGTATAGTGGGTCTTGATGCTCCGCGCTCTGCTTTGGCAACGTATGGAAATCCTGAAAAGGACAAATCTATCAACGGTCGGGCATCAATACGAGTCACCTGAGAAACTCACCGCAGGAAGCTGCTGCAGCCATTCACGACAGCGCTCGTGCAAATTCCGCATCCAAGCAGGCTGCTGCGATGCCTGGCCGTGCGAGGGCCCGATGGTAGGAGTAGCTTCATCGTCGTCATCGGCGAGCATGCGCATCTTACGCAGCTTGCCGATAAGTTCGCTCCCTACAGTAATTGAGTTAGCATACAACATACTCAAGTACTCGCACTCATACCTTGTGCGACAGCAATCACACGCTCTGCAGTCGGAGGTAGACTGAGCCATGACGGCGGCTCGCGATCTGGCAGCTGCTGAACCCACGACAGGAAGTGATCGAGCTTCGTACCGTCAGGCACAGTCAGCACCTGAGAACCTGTGGCACTCGGGACAAGGTCGAAGTCGACATTGTAGGCGGCAGGGGTGAACAGGCCATCCACGAAGGCATCAATGATTTTCTGGTCGAAGTCGCTGTCAACACGACCGCCGTACACGGATTGCTTGATGAGCGTGCGAATGGCGTCCCAGGGAATGGATGCGGGATCGACATTGGCACGGCCTTTCGCGACACTGTTGAGCCAAGTGTCGATAGTGTTGAAGGCCGCGGCCATGTCCGAGTCGTTGAAGTCGTACGTCTTGCTCCAGCCGAGAGGCACGTAGCGTAGACGCTCCTGCACAATGGCATGGAACCAAGCAAGCAAGAAATACATACGCGCCTTCTCTGCAGGCCCTTGAGCAAGACGGTTTGACGTAATGCTGCGGAGCGAGTCTGAGAGGTTGGCTTTGATGCCCGGAGGGGGCTCGTTCATGAGGATGCGAGACTGCCGGAGAATATTCACAGGGATGCTTGGGTTCGCCTCCATCGTGAGGAACAAGCGGAAATTCCTGTGCGGAGTGAGGGTCTGCAGCTTCTTCTCCAGTTGTCCTAGCCACGAAGGAGCAAGATGAACGTTCTTGAGCAGGACCCAGGAGCCTTGTCTGGCAGCCATGGCGACTGCCTGGTCCGCAAGCGTGAAACCCTCCTGAGACCCCATAGCGACAGAGGTGCAGCGAGAGCCCGTATTTTGCACCAGGTTCTCCACTCTGTAGCTTGCATCATAACCCGGGACGGAAACCAAAGCTAATGGAGTGGCGGGCTGGACTTCATCTGAGACCATTGCTCCAAGCTCGTACCCTGACACGGAAGAAAGGTCTGTCTGGAAGACTGTCTTCACGAACGCTGCCGTAGCCTGCAAGACGCGATCAGGGCGCAAGCACTTGACGACGATCATGTTGCGGACGGCCTCCACAGCAGCTATCGATGATCGTGAGCTTTACATCCGGACGAGAACACGTATACACTCACGAGTACTCGGGCCCCAAGACTGAGGGACAGCGAGTTCCGGACTGCCTGATTCGAGGAACGTAACCCATTCGTCCTCATGTTCTGCCAGGTGCGTGAGGACTGGTTTGAACAAGGGATGCCTAGCGAAGGTTACGAGGCGCTGCGCCTGGTCTGGAGATAGTATGCTCGTCTGCAGAGTCTCGGTGTTCGCAGTCACCGCCCCATCGCCGCTTTCGAGGAAGAACTCGAGCTCGTCAGAGATTTCCTCAACGCCACGAAGCTTGACCTGCGCAAGAAGAACCGCAAGCATGACGTGATCCCGGTGTAGCAAAGCACGAGAGGTTCTCTTGTAGACCACAAGGAAGAGGTCGTTCATCAATATATCTCTGCGTCGGGCGTAGTCAGTGACGTTCCGCAGGTTCGGGTTGTGGTGAAGGATGTAATCGAAGATGTCGAGGAAGAAGCGCAGAGAGAATTGATAGAAGTGGTTGACAGTGTTGAGCTGCTCCAGGATGAAGAACACGGAACTGCATGCCTGCGCAATGGGCAGGTACTCGGCAGTCACCTCCTCTACTTCCTTCATGACGAGGTCCGTCTCCTCAACCTTGCGAGTGATCTCTGCAGCCTCTCGCTTCAGAGTCTCCAGGGTATCGATAACCTTGTCATCGTCCAGGATATTCCCCGAGGACTCATTGAGGGCCTGAAGCAGCAGTTTCTCAAGCGTACGGAGACGCAGGCGGAACTCGCCCTGCATCTTCATGAGGTCCGTACGCTTACGCTCGGTATCCGGACGCTCGACCTTCAGCACTTGATCGAGCGACTGGCTCTGCAGACTGCTCCTAGTCATCGTGAAGTTGACGAAGGTGACTCTACTGCAGATGTCAGGAGAGAATTCGACCGATGGGTCACGAGTGGACAGGAACATGGTGAATGATGGGGAGAAGTCAATGTCCTGACTACCAAGACGAATGAGCACACGTCCGCCGGTGCGCCGAATCTCTCTGTTCAGGACCGGATTGAGGATGGGATCAAGATGCTCCACATCCTGGATCAGCAAGGTGTTACCGAATCGGAGCGCGCTTTCCAAAACCTTGAGGAAGGCCTCGTCGAGGAAACTTGTGACGGTGATCTTCCGGTCCTTGTATTCGTTCAACAAGAACGTCGTGGCTTGGCCAGTCGGGTCAATGATGAGAGGGTAGCGACTATAGCGTTTGATCATGATAGCGTTCTCCGTGCAAAGGTTGTCGGAGGCAGGGACTTAGACTGCCAGCTGAGACGATCGTCTGCTGTAGACAAATACTCTGGTAACGAAAGCTCGGCCTTGAACTGGATGCCGGCCTCCGCGAGATGAGTCGACCACTCTTGCCACATCATCTCGCGGTATTGCTGGTCAAAGAAGCCAGCATATGCCAAGAAGGCGGCAGACAGTAAGACGTCGCCAACGATAGTGCCCATCTCGGTATCGAAGGTGCGGCTTCCAGCTTCCCAACGAGTCTTCTCAGAGGACAGACTCTCTAGGAGCTTCATGCTACGATCCACCTTGCTCTCGACGCGCTCCATCTCCGACTTGATGGCTTGGGTCTCGCGGATCAGGCCAGCGTACTCTTCCTTGTACCGTTCGATACTAGCCTCGAGCTCAGCGATCATGGTGACCATCATTTGGGCCTGTTGCTTAGTCTGCTCGGCTTGCTCCTCCAATGACTGAACTTCGTTACGCAAGGGCTCGACCTTGTCCAAGATCTCGGAGAACCGGACTTGAGCGATGACCCACTTCACGAGGGGTCCACAGGCCTTGCTTGCACGCTGGACGACCTCAAAGTTGTAAGAGGGCCGACTGAGGAAGTCCCGCTTCATGATATCCCGGAGTTGCTTGGTCATCTGGTTTGTGGTGTCGAAGTTGACTATGCGCTGAATAAAGTCGTCGCGACGGATGATACCCTGGACCGTCCGCCAGCTGTCGATCTTGTGACCGAGTAGAGTACAGACAGACTCCATCGCCAGTTTGACCGCCTCTGGGGGGTTGGCCATCGTACGGACTTCCTGAAGGTGTTGACGCTTGATGCTGCTGACGGCAGCCTGGGCCTCCAGGACAGCGGGTTCAGCGTCAGCGAGGTCTGCCATGACGATCTCTCGGCGTTGCTTGATGTTCTTGTCTTGTTCCACGAGCGCAGCTTGGATCTCGATCGACGCTGCCTTCTTTTGCTCCGCCTCCTGCTGGTCCGCAACCATGCGCTTTAGCTTCTCGTTAGCTTCAGCATTCTTGGCTTCAAGCTGCGTGCGCTTGATAGCGAGACTCTTCCGCAACTCTTCGACTTGCTCGACAGTCTCGCGGAGCTTGTCGAGACCGACGTGCAAGTGACGCTGCTGCTCTTCGAGTTCTTCGCGCTTCTCGTTGTGCAAACGAACGTAGTGGTTAATGCTATACACGGTCCATGAGCGTCAGAACACATCCAGAAAAAAGAAAAGAACCTACAAATCCAGATAGTGGCGAGGAGTGACGTAGTTGTAGCGGCCCTGGCGACGGCTGAGACGCTGGTTGATCTGATGCATAGATTGGTGGACATGGACAAGAGCATTGACCACCGCAGCGCGATGGGTCGGAGGCAATGAGAGATCGCGATACGCGATCGGGAACATGGCAGGAGGGTTGTAGGACGGAAGGTCCAAGTCAAGAGTGTTCGTGAACTCCATCCCGACCTGGTAGAAGGCTTGATCTGACCAATCACCAAACCAGTCAAGAACACAACGGTTGAACAACGCAGGAGAGGTTGCTGCCCTCGACGCTAGACCATTCTCAGGTGGATTCATGGTGAAGACAACGTGCAGGTTCTTGGCGACTTGCTGGGTGAACCAACGGTACAACTCCTCGTGCGAGTCAAGCATCAGGCCATCACGCTGAGAACCCTCCTTGCAGGCGGTCATTAGAGCGGAGTGCTCGTCGCCTTCGAAGAGACCCGGAACCTCAGCATTAGCTAGCAGAGTGTTCATCCGCTCCAGGAAACCAGAGTCAAGGACGTTGGACTCGTCCATTATGAAGCAGATCTTCTCGCCCTTGCAACCAGCACGACGAAGGACAGTCCTCAGATCCTCGTCAAAGTCTTCGCCCGTGTACTTGTTGTGGACCTTGATTTGGAAGATGCTGAGACCATTCATCCAGGCGACGAAGCGCGATAGTGTGGTCTGCAAATGTGGTGCATCAGAAACATTGACGTACTTTTGGTGAGTGTTGTAGTTTACCTTGCCACTACCGCTAACACCGATGAGCAGGAGATGGCCTTGGACTTGACGGAAGACACGGTCAATACGCAAGACGTGGTCCAAAACGTCGTTGAACAGGACTAGAGGCACATCGAGTTCCTCTTCGTAGAAGACCTTGAGACGAGCCTTGGTATACTCCCGGAGGACCTCGCGATCAACAGGGATGTAGTGCTTTGACGTCCAGTTCGAGAACAGGATCGGGCGGGCGAGTGCCTCCTCACGGTGGATAGTCGGGAAGTGCTCCATAGCAGCATTATCAATGGCTTCGTCCGTCCATCGCTTCTCCTCCTCGGTGACGAGACGGTCCTGGAAGAGACGCAAAGCCTCGTGCGCCCAGACCCTGACGAGACCTTCGACGGAGAGGATCTCCAGAGGACGGATGGCCTCGTATATCCCACGCACCCAGCGCGTAAGCTCACGAGGACTGTACACATAGTGAGCCTGGACATCGGTCGTGAAGCGCTTCTGAGAAGCCAGGTAGAGTGCGACCATGGCGTCCGTGAGCGGCTCGGCATAAGCGCGGAGGTTAGGCACGACCTTCAGCAGGGCGCGGTTATACGTTCCGTAGATTTGCTTCAATGAAAGCTCTCCGGGGTAGTCGACCATGACGAGAGGGGCGTGACGCAAGAAACGGTGGCTCAGAGGTACACGACCAGGGTCCGTAGGAGGGTTGCAAGCGCCGACGAATTGGATCCGTTCAAGCTTGACCCAAGCCATGTCCGTGGTACGCCAGTAGCCACCGCTCTCGACGAGCTGCCGAATGAACGAGATCACGCGCTGCGTACCGTATTTGTCCGTTGCCGGAAGGTTGATCTCGTCGCAGAAGACGACAAGCCAGCGACCGATCTGCGCAGGAGCCAAGATGACACCATTGGGCGTCTTGCGATACTCGCAGTACTGCTCGAAGGTCTTGAGGATGAGTTCGGGCGTAGTCGCACTGGAGAAGTTCAGGCCGACAACTTCCATGTCCGGAAGCTTGCGCAGGGCACTGAAGAGGGTCATGGTCTTCCCGGATCCAGGAGGACCACAGAGCATTAATGGCTTGTGCTCGGAGAGCCAGGAGTAGAGGACCTCCTCGTGTCGGACGGTGTCGACGGTGGGTACGACAACATCTGACGCAGTTACCGCATGGGACTCGATGTCAATGACAGGAACACGAGCTTGCCATGCGCTCCACTCCCCGTTGGACACCTGGACATCGTAATCGAGAAGGGAACCGCCCTGGTTGAGGGGTGGAAGGTCGATACCGGTGTGCTTTCGCAGGTAGTCCCCTAGTTCTGCACGCAACTCAAGCTTCGCATCTCCAGAGAATGCCCATATAATGTTGACAAGGAGGCGCTTCGTCACATACTGCTCGATACGCTCATGAGAGAGCGGGAAATCGGCATGATGAATATTGTACTCGATGACGTTGCGGACAGTCTTGTTAATGAGCGAGAAGAGTGTGTTGAGTGCGCGAGTCGTCGTGAAGTCCATGATATGTTCCATGTTCTCCGCATACTGAAGCGCGGACATAATGAGTTCGCCATCCGCGAAGTAAGGCTCGAGAATGGCAGCAATCTCCTTCTGAGTGGCGAGGTGCGGGGAAGTAGGAGATTCGCCCGTCGCAGGTTCCGCACGGCGGCCAGGTAACTCGGCAGCTTCATCGTCTTCAGCATCGAGGGGTAGGGCCGAAAGCGTATCGAGGTAGTGTCGGAAAACCATGGACGGTTCAACGACGTCTTCACTGAACCAGATCATACCGCAGCGACTGACGGTGGCGAGCGTCGCATACTTCAGATGTTCGACCTCGAACATGATACGGACGTTGGGCGGCAGGTTGAGACGCTCTCCATTCGGCAAGGTCAGGAGCTTGTTATCGTCGAGTACACTACCAAGATAGGGTCGGGCAAGACAGAGTCAGAAAGGAAAATATTGGGCCGAAGGAGTACGTACCTGTTCAAGTTCTCAACCCACTCGGGATCGACATCTCCATCGAAAATGATCCAATGCCGTTTGCCACTCTCGCCACGAACATCATCGACGATTTTGCGGAGCGTATGGGTGAATAGGCCATCGTTCCACTCACGGGTCGTGGGGTCCAAAGTACCGTACAGGGCATCCTTATGCATGGCCTTGGGATCGATCACGTAGGAGACACCCTCGATACCATCCAGACGCTCGAGCGCCGCCAGCAAGACTCGCCATGCGTTACTCTTCCCGCTGCCTGAAGGGCCGACCATCATAAGACCGTGCTGAATCTTCTGGATCTGGTACAGCTGCAGGATCTTGTTGATCCAACGCTCGCCTTCGACCAGACGACGTTCGGCGCAGACCTTGCTGATCTGCTCACGCAAAGCGTCGAGGTTGACAGGGACATAGTCCACACCAGGGAAGACATCAGCAAGGAGGCTGCGAATGCATAAGCATAACTTCATTTCAATGGCATGAAATTATACCTTGTCAGGAGCGGCACGTCATCAGCAACAAGCTTTGGTACGATGGTCTCAGTCACACTCTGAATGAGGATGACTTGCTCCGATGCAGCGTCAGAGAGACCGGCAGTATCTGCACCTTCACCGGACGACCTGGACTCCTGCAGGCGTTCACGTTTGAGGATACCTGCGGACGCCAACACGGCCTTGAGGGCACGAAGACCGAAGTCATAGTGTGGCTGAGGTGAGAGCTGCTCGTCACACAGATTGAAGAATGGCACGATCTTCGAAGCGAGCGACTCCGCAGTCCTGAAGCCTTGCGAGAACAGCATCACTTGTGCGATGAGTTCTCGGTCCGGACGAGTCATCGCCATAGGCCGGAAGAGCTTCGTCAAGTTCGGGGGCAACTGCGAACGACCAGCGTAGTTCGGGTTGGTCGTAATGAAGATGCCCATGTTCTTATTGAGCTTGACGTTCTTGCCCACAAGCTCGATCTCAGTGTTCGGGTTCTTGGCGAGCGCAGCAAGACCCTGCTGGATACTCTGCACCTGCTGCGAGACGGCACTTAGGATACGCTCCTCGAGACGGTTGAACTCGTCGAAACAGCCCCAGGCGCCAACTTGGCACAGACCGATGAAGATGCGGCCCATCGCCTGGAAGTCGAACGTCTCGTCACAGCAGAACACCAGAACGAAGCGTCCAAGCTGGACACCAAGAGCCTTGACAGACTCCGTTTTGCCTACACAGCGTTAGAACAAAAGTAACAAGGCTCAGGATACTGACTTACCTGTTCCTGCGGGTCCGAACGGCGAGCCCCCGAGCTGGTTGTCCAAGGCCTGAGTGAGGGTCAGGTAGCACCTGTCCGTAAGCGGGGTCTGGACCAAGCGATCCGGTACGCCAAGATACTCCCATCCATAAGGGAAAGATGCGTCCGCAACACGGATGGAGAGACGGTCCAGAGGGTTGTCAACGCTGCGATTCAGATAGAAGCGCATCTGGTACAGCCAAGAGAAAGCCCGATTGTCCAAAACCCTCTGCTGGATAAGAGTGCGGGTCACGTCGCGCTGATGCACAAGTTCCGTGATAAGATGCTCGCACTTGCGACGGGTCACTGGCTTCAGCTCCGTCAGCACGACGTCGGCGAGGAGGTCAAGACCCTGGCGAATGGTATCGAGTGGACCGTCCAGAACTTGGGATCCTTCAAGTGCAGCCTCAACTGAAGCAGTCCACGCCACTTGCATGGCAAGAGTGACCAGCTGGGCAGGATACTTTTCGAGCCATGCCATGAACTGGTCCTGTGGCAGAGGGGAGATAGTTCCGTAGAAGGATTGAAGCTCAGCCACAGAGTCACAGAGCAGTTCCGCTAGTGAGACCCGCATCTCCGCCTCTAGCTTGGCGAGCCAGTCATTGATCTTCGGGTAGTCCTTCAATAGTATAGGGCTCTTGAAATAAACCTCTTCGCCCTCTCGAGACGCCATACCTTGTATCTGGGTCAACTCCTCGTCCAGCAGGAGCGTTGAGATCCCCGCGAACATCTTCTTGAGATGCTTCATGATACGCAGAATCTCCTTGCTGTTACCAATGATTTCAAGCAAGTCCTCGTCGCCGACGAAGTAGAAGCGAGGGAAGGAGGCACGTTCCCGCTCCAGATACTCTCCGAGGGCCTTCTGGATCTTATTGAGGAGATCCGCAAGACGCTCAAGCGACTTCTGGATACCCTGGATGTTCAAAACGTCCAAGACGAACGGCGACTTGTACACCTTCTTCATGACGGTAAGGAACTCCGTGTTTATATTCTGGAAGCGCGCACTCTCGACGGGGAGAAGATGCTTGATATCGGCGCTGCCGGAAAAGATGCCTTCGAGGTACACCCACTGCCGTTGTACGTCGATCCAAACGTCTGCAAGTAGCAATCAGCATGAGGCTCGGTATACTGCTTACCTGCATGTCAACCTACCAAACAGGACATGGATACGATTGAGCTTCTCTTCCCAGGCTCCAGCCTGAAACCACGTTTGAGTAATATTGCACGACAGATTACTGGTACGCTAAAATACCTCTTCCTCGAAGACTGAGGCCATGCACTCAGTAACAGAGATCAACACAATATATCGAAGCAGGCTCACCTTTGTAGTACGGCGAGAGTTTCATGGCGGTCAAAGAGTTCAAATTTTCGCTGCACTTGTTGAAGAGGTCATCCCACCCCCTATGATGCTGGTGAGTAACGGCTGAAGCAAGCCGGATACGCATCAACCCGGATACGCATCAACGGACCTGATGAGACGACATTTGTTCTGGTAATTCACAAGGTCGAGGGTATAATTGGTCCAGGTTTCTTTGACCTGTCTGATGTACTCCTCGAGCGCCATCTTGGACGACGTATCAGCGGAAACATTTTGATTGGTATATGAGCAACCTCACCTCTCCCTGCGCTTGCACGATGACTTCCTTGATGATGTTCTCGTTCTTGCGAAGGTCCATATCGTAGACATGGCCAAGAGTCATCCTGCTCCGTATTGAGAGGAAGCTACGCTCAGAACGAGCTAATAATACTCACAGAGGCAGGCTAACTTGCGACGGCACCCTCAAAACCTTGAAGAGCTGCTTCCAGTGCCTGTCCTTCAGGGCTTCTGACTTCAGCTCCGAGATGAGAGAGTTCGCCTTCAGGAGACCACGCAGAACGTCCTGGACATATTCGAAGGCGGCATATTGACGCATGCGTGTCGGCATTTCCTTGGTCGACGACAGCAGGCTGTCGAGTTGCTGCCTGAGTTTGCGAGGCTGCACCGTAGCCCAGGGCATCTCACGAAGCTCCCCAATCTGGTTCCATACGCCTGATAGAGCTGTCCAAACGGCCTTCAGGTCGCGTAGCTCTTCAAAGATAGGCTCCAGTCGTGTGTGGCGAATGAGCTCCAGGTCCAAGGCCTCCTTCGCTTTACAGACAAGCTCGTATTCTTCTTGGACGCGGTTTAATTTGCCCTCGAAGACATTGATGGTATTGAGTGCAGTGTCGGCACGCATGCTGCCTTGCACCGGTCGGGTCTGTTCCCATTCTTGTATGATGTCGTTAATCTTGTTCTCAACAATCTTGTCCTCCGCCACGATCTTCAATTGAAGTCCAGCTATGAGCTACGTCAGCAAGAGCCGTCGTACATCATACCGCAGCAGTTGACTACACACCAAGTTGCTCCTGAATAGAATCGTTCTTTCTCTTGAGGATCTCGTTGAACGCACTCCATTCCCCTCTAAGCTGGTCGCTGTATAGCCAATCGTCAGGAAATTGGTATCGAAATCGCTCGAGTGTCTTCTCGCCGCTTGCGCAAAGCTCGATCATAGGACCCCATGTCTTCGTCTTGCGTTTCAGGTCTTGCACAAAAGTGATGAATGTGACCG
Source organism: Trametes punicea (assembly GCA_025528855.1). Classification (NCBI taxonomy): domain Eukaryota; kingdom Fungi; phylum Basidiomycota; class Agaricomycetes; order Polyporales; family Polyporaceae; genus Trametes; species Trametes punicea. Next base: position 703,269 of record VICQ01000014.1, read on the forward strand.
CGGCAGCGGTAGATGAGTTGGAGGGTGCCAACAACTACAAAGCTAGCGTGAGCTGTCTTTCGACATTGAGGATGCTATTCATACATACCTCCATGGTTGTTGACACAGCGGAAGAGAACAAGTCTGAGCCAGACGCGACGCGTCGCTAGAGCAGAGCACGGGCGTTCGGCAACTGCCGACTCGCGTCGACCTTCTGCAGTGCCGAACTTGGGCTGCTCTCGTACAGACCTCTTGTTGCTCAGCCATCCACGCATTTTTGTTCTCCTTTCAAAGAGTATCCAGCCCAACATGTCGAATCGTCAGCAGAGGGTGATGGTTCAGCCCATCGTACGTTGCTTTACGTTCTGTCTGATGAACTCACTGACCTTTGCCCCAGAATGTCATCTTCAAGAACCTACAGCAGGTATGTACTCGTGGGGTATCCACGTGCAGTGCTGATACTCCTCTACTACAGAGGACAAAAGTCGTTATCTGGCTGTATGACAATATTGACATGCGAATCGAGGGCGTAATAATTGTACGTGTCTCAAAGTATCTGCGTGCACTTCGCGTTGAACTCCAGCATGAACGAAGGCGACAGCTTCTTCATCGCACGTTCCTCGTCTTGCGCGATGAGTGTTCACGTTTCTATTTGCTTCTCTTTACCTTAGAGACCGTGTTTCTCCGAAAATTGTCGCTAACAGTAACTTGCCCAGGGCTTCGACGAGTTCATGAACGTAGTGATGGATGACGCGGCCGAGGTTTATGTGAAGGATGCGAAGCCGAGGAGAGAACTCGGTACGTTCCCTTCTTGTGACGTTAAAGGCTTGTGCTTATGAACGCGACTCCAGGGCGCATATTGCTAAAAGGCGACAACATCACTTTGATCCAGCAAGTGGTCTGAGACGCCTTGCTTTATCCGCTTCCGTGTAAAAATGTGGACTGCTTGCCCACATGTTGTACATTCCTGCTGTGGTATTACTTCTAAATTCTCGCTGCCCATGAACTTTTCTGGGATGCATGTGCATGCCTGTACCGGTGAGCAGCAGCACGGCATTAATGTAAGAACATCCGTTGCGTGCCATCATAGATTATAGACTGGTAACAACAGATTGAGATTCAAACTTTGCCGACATAGTGGGCATTCAGCCTGATTCAAACGTGAGCACTGTCAACCAGAATTATAGGAAACACGACCTACTTTCTCCCGACTCCATCCTACTATACAGTTCCAACAGAACAAGTGCCCGCATTCAGTGGCGCAGCTATAGGTGCGCTCCTCCAGGCACAATGTACAATTCCTGCTCTCACGTATGGCAGGTGGAATGCTCGAGACGTCGAGGACGGTGCCTTCATCCTCTTCCGCAGGCACAGGTGGAGCATCCTCCTGGTTCGCCGCCTCCAGCATGGACGATAACCTTCTATCGTCGATGAAAATATCCTCTTCGCCCTCAACTGCTCGTCCGACTTTCCCCTCTCGCTGCAGGCCAGCTTCCGACCGCGCGCGGAGATAGCTAAGGGCTCGATGAATGAGCCGGACGCCCAACAAGATCCCCAAGAGCGCGTAAGATGGAGGCCGTGCGTTTGGATTCTCTGGCATAGCGGAAATCTGGCAGGGCGGAAGTGTCAGCTCAGACGTGTCTGGCTGCAGGCCTGTACTCACATATTTGATCCCCAGAAGCCTTCTGATAATGCCGTAATAAGTACCTCGCAGGTAAAATATGGCCAAGTTCATCTCCGAGAGGACCTCGAGAGCAGTGGGTATCTTCCTGAGCAATGCTCCTGTCTTCGACGTTTGGGATATGGCAGAACCCCATCTTGAGAGAAGATAAGATGGGAGAGTAGGGAGGAAGATGAGGGCTGCTCTCAGTCGGGGTGACGGTCGCCTCTGAGTGCGAGATGAATGGAGCCATATGTCGGTGTATTCTTCCCCAAGAGTCTGGGACCCTAGTCTGAACGCGTGAGCAGCACACACAACACAAGTGTGACTTCACCCACCTAGCCCAACCGTCAGTCCATAATATAAGATGTTTGCGGCGAAGTCGATCTCCTTGTCCCAACGGCTGAGCCACCTTGTGCCTAGCAAACACTTAAGTGCACCTGACGTATCTGTGGAATTGTACCCCTACCTAACCAAGAGCGTAGTACATTCTCTGTCTGTTCGCGCAAGGCAGACACTTGGAAAAGGTCCCGCTGGTTGGACCGAACTATTGAGGCATGCGAGGCTAAGATGCATCGTCTCATCGTACCACTGGCTGCCATACGTACTGATTTGAGCCTGCTGGGCTTGCGGGAATGACGGAAGGTGTCTTTGCATTGCGGTTTCCCGTGCCCACCACTGAACAGCGGACACGACCGCGCTGCCGTCGTGCGCAGACTGAGATTGCGGGAAAGGAGGTTGCGTCGGGACTAGGAAGCAAGTGCAGTTGGGCGCCCCGAACGCCCGACGCATCTTGCGGACACACCACGACGTCAGTTACAGACGCCTTCCGCCCCGTCTCATCCTCATCATTCATTCTGCTCTTGCCCTTTACAAATCCAAATTCATCATGCCTGCGGTGCCTCAGCAAGGTCATCCGGCTGGGCTTACGGTGTGGCAGAAGCGTACGTTCAAGATATAATCTCTAGTCAAAAGAGGGTCGGAGCTAACGGCGAAGGGTCTTCACAGTCAAGTACGGTACCGTTACTCATGACGTCCTTAACATACAGTGTCAAGACTGAGCCTTGGCTAGGATGGGTGCCCTGATGGGTGCGGGCGTAGGGCTCACGATGGGCTTCCTTTTCGGTAGCTACAGCATCATGCGGTGAGTACTTGTCTACTCCGGCGGGCGTGCATCTTGACCTATCTTCGGGTAACAGAGGGGGAGCGGGGCCTCGGGGAGTGCTTCCAACACTCTCCCAGTATATGCTTGGCAGTGCTGCCACCTTCTCTTTCTTCCTCGCCATCGGCTCGGTACGCATGTGCATCCATTGCCTAGGGTCGACGTTCATCCTGGATCACCAATGCGCAGGTCATTCGGAACGACGGCGAGCTTCCTCCTCATCTGGAAGCGGCTCGAATGCAGTTGGCCTCTCCTGTTATGCGCTCAAGAGCGGACGGCTTGTCGAACATGAGACTGCAGTGGGCTTTGGAGAAGCAAAGGCGATCGTCCCAGTGAGAGCTCGTTTGGTCGTGCGTAGTTCGTTATGCTTCCCATATTCCTGCAAGGAATATCATACACTGGGCAGACATCGTGACTTACATGTGCAACTACTGTGCGCTTGATCTAAAATTACCACCATTGTCTTTTGCCATGACTTAGGCCGTTACAGGACATTACTTAACGCCATCCAACTTACGTTGTGGCCGGCCTCTCACACCCGCATGCACAGGCTTCAATGATAGAGCAATTCATGATTGGGTTCGCAGATAGAGAGCCAAATCATCTCCGTACTGTTTCGCGTGCAACATGCGCTTCAAAAGATCGGGTCCTTTCTTCTCACCTCGTGAATCCAGGGTCGACTCCGCTGACATGCGGTGCTTCTTATGAAAGGACAAGCAGACCACGTCGGACCCGCCGCTCCGTTATGTCCAATTCTTGACACGTCAGCCATGTCGAACCCGTCCATGGGAGCGCGTCTGAAGGACGAGGGCAACGCGCTCCTCAAGACTTCTCAGGTGCATACCAGCAGTATGCGCAAGCAATCAAGCATAACGACAAGGATGCGATACTCTACTACAATCGCACAGCTTGGTCATCGGGTCCTAACATGTATCTTCCTTCATCTTCATCCTCTCTTGCTTGCTTTGAAAAAGCTGAAAAATTGGTTTACCGAGCTAGATACCTAGAAGCACATACCGACGCTGCTCAGGTGCGTCTCGTCGTATCATACGTACTCAGTGCGACGTTGCAAAGTGACCAAGTTGAATCCCGGCTATGCCGAAGCTTGGGCCCGTTTAGCAGCCGCCTTGTCCGTATGTAGATTGTCATGCACGACGCCTCACCGTGGAATCTCGGAAGCACAAAGAGTCAATCGCGACCTGGGAACGTGCACTCGGCGCCTTGCCTATAGAGAACCTAACGTCCGCTGAACAGAAGCAGAGACCAATATACCGCCCAATTGGCCGCTGCAATCCAAAGTATATGGGTGGATGAATCCACGCCAATCTGCGTTCGGTTGTCTTTCCGGGATGTGGACAAAGCATGGAGCCTTGCAGGGGCACTTCTTGAATAATCAGCTCATAGCAACACCTGGAACAGTAATGTGAGTCGCCAACCCGCCCGAATCTGGGCTCGACCGCGACATCCTCCCCGCCAGGCGTGGACTATAAGCTGCGCTTACACCGTTGGTTCCGTATCTGCACAGTGCCCATCCCGTGTCTGATTGCACCGGCACAAGAGTTGGACGAAGGGCCTTGGTATGATGAAGCAATGATAAATGATCCAAACCCCTGCAGGACCGATGTGTTTTGGTATTGCACCTCCAGTCTTGTTCGTTCGTGTATCTTTCGTGTCCGGACCTGATCCCAACACCCACCAACGGCACACCCTATGGAGAGGCTCACCTCCTCTTCTGATATGTCGTTGAGCTGCGAGTTACACTGATGATGCAGAACTGAATGCCCTCGCCGAAGTGGCATAGGAACTCATACAATAAGACGTTGCTCTGCAGGTTACTCTCACGGCCGCAGCGAGTCTTTGTAGGCCTTTCTGTGCTGCGTATACATTCGATCAAGGGTCTCCGCCTTCAAGTTTTCGTAGTGAACCACAGCAATGCTTCTACAAGCTGATGAAGACTTTCTCAGGCGTACAAGGAACAACCTGGTCCAGTTTCCAAAAGTCCACTGGGTTTGGTGCTGAAGACTTCATTGACGAGCTCCTCTGGGAACGTGAAACTCCATCGGGTGAGGAGGAATACAGCAGCTTCTTGGGTTTTGTGCGAAATCAAGATTCCAGGAGAAGCAAGTATGTGGCAGCCTGCTTCGCTAGTTGCGATCTAGCTCGCCAAAGCGAATCGGTGGGTGTCCTTCCCCTTCCATACGGGCGCGTTCACATTCTGATCTACACTGACGAAGTTCATGATTTTATATGCGTGCAGCCAAGGACTATCTGGAGGCAGCACGGATTTATCCAGCGGACGACGAGCACCACATTCGTGAGTCGACTTACTTCATTCCTTGAATCAAGACCAACTCAATAAATCGTATTCGGTACCGCACATTGCGTTGCACGTTCAGTTCGAGGTGGGTCGGGCCATCGGGGAATTGTTGAACATACTCAATCGCATAGGAAATACGATGCCGAAGATGGAGACAGGATGGGGAGTCGCTCAATAGGCAGGCCAGCGAGCGCGCGACAACTCATTCGACCATGATATGAGCTTGCCAGAGTTTTTTTTTTGACACCGAGCATGTTGACCAGGTATCTTCCTGTCATGCGTCGTCCAGACCTAGGATCCCTGTGTTCTGACCTGTTTCTGTCGTTGGCGGCCGTGAAGAGAATCCGTATCGAACACTTTCATCTATACTTCCCAAGTCTTTTACTAGTACGCACTGCACTGCATATTACTTCCATTCCGAAGAAGCAAATTCACGTTCGACACGACATATGCGCCAGAACTGCGCATTCAATATTCATCGGCTGCAACAGCGCAGCCAGCTGTAAGAGCTCTCAACTCGAGATCGTGGTCTCGCGGCACCATGAGGGGGGAACGTCCCGCAAAAACGCCATCGGCAACTCCCGAATCGCCCAGCCTACAAAATCCGCGCGTCCGACCTCCCGCCTCCCACCACGAACGGGACACGTCGCCTCATCCTGCCTCGCTGGTCTCTATCGTTCTCCGACGGTCGAGGTCGCGATCGGGTCGCTTTCCCCCTCGGGAAGGGCGCGCGCCGCGCCGTCGCACGTCGCACGCTGCGCCCGAGGCCGTCGAAGGGGGTGGTTTGCCGTGTCAGAGCGAGGCGCAGTCGACGCTGCATTGGCGGCGACGGCGGCGCCGTGGTGTTGGGAAGTCAGCTCTCGTCCCGGACGCGAGTGGGACTGCAGAGCCTAGACGGCATCAGACAGACAGACAAACAGACAGACAGATACACGCACTGTGGGACGTTGGGGATCTCATGCTCTGGGCTTGTCTCGAGTCCGAGCGGCGTTAGTGTCGTGTGAGTAGGTACGTTCCGTTGTAGAGGTTGGTCGCCTAGGCAATACTGCAATACATGCTTGCTTCACATCTCGCCACGCTCCCGAACACGCCGTATGGTCCTGTGCTCGTCCTGGTCACGTCAAGCGTTCACACCTCCGGATCCGTACGCTCTAGGAGCACCCATGGCTGGTGGCCATGCCCGAACGCACGACATCGGGACCCCCGACAATGGGTGGAGACTCAGGAGAGGCTTGGAGAGAAACTCCTGAAATCATGCTAACTTGGGTACGGACAAATCGCTCAAATTTTGGCCCAGCAGGTTCGGATTTTCCTCAGGCCCGGCCTCCGGCCGGGCTTCGAGTACGGACGTCCTCAGCCTTCAAAGCCGTTGGGACCTAACCTCAATAATTAGCTAGATTCTTTCGCATGGCTGGGCTATGGAGATCGACCAATTTGGCCGTATATATGATGGGTGAATTTTTGAGTACGGACGGCCCTCAGGTCTCCGAGAGCGGCCGCTGGCGCGGTGCGGAAGTGCCTCCGGCCTGAGAGCCGGATCAGGTGTATATTGGGTACGGATTGTCCTCAGGCCTCCCCACCCATTGTCGGGCGTCCTACGACATCCCCGACGTCGGTCCCGTAACCATCTCTCATCTCCCATGCACATGATTCACCAGCATGCACGCAATGCATCCACGCCGATCACACGCGTACAAACCGAGATAGCGCTCGACCGAAACAGCGTACCCATGAATGATGATGCATACGCAGCAGCGACGCTGAGACAGCAACGCATGTACTACATCATATACATATCTATGCATGCAAGCAGCAAGCGACAATGACAACATGCAACTACGGGTATAATCATACTGACAGCACACGAAACGGGCGTGTCTGCGCACGCACGGTCAGATACGCAGTACGTCAGAGCGCGACCCCTCCCGCATTTGCAAGCCGTGGGTCGTCGTACGTCGCGCGCTTCGCGTCGTCAAAGCAACGCGACGCACGATATCACGGCGTGTACTACCATAGCCTCGTAAACTACCCGAGCAAGCGAGCGTGGGCGTGTCGTCCGCTGGACTGCGCATGCACGGCGCTATGCGTGCACGTACCGTACATGTGGCATACAGTAACCGTAAGGGCCGGCCTAACGAAGGGCGTACAGTAAGGACAGGCACGGGACAGTAGCTAGTGTACGTTGGGGGTATTTTCCGAGACATCGTGCGAACCAGCGTCCAGGCGCGCCGTACGACGGACACACGCTCTCCACGGGAGAGCCGGGTCCGGGCTACAGGCGAAGGAGGGAGTCTGCACACAAGGGGGCGCAAAGAACGTGATGAGTCGCACCGCACACAAGCAAGGCCACGGTAGGGGACGCGCACTCACGAGAGGTGATACAGTATCGCCCATCGCATAAACGGCACATGCACGCCGCGTAACGACCAGGACCACGACCATGATGACGATCAGCCCACCCTACGCCGACACAGGGGCTCGCGGGCGCCGTTGCGGGCCTACCTCGGCCAGTACGTGGGCAGCCTGCTGCCGCACGAGCGCACGGACCGGAGGCTCCCGCTGGACTTCACAGAGCGCAGGCTCGCTGCGCCGCCGGGCCCGCGGACTCGGCGCGAGGGGGAGTCCCACAGCGGGTACGGACCGGAGATGGCTGGCCGCGCCGGCGTCGCGGGGAGAGTGCGGTTCTCGACCTTGGACGGCCCGAAGAGCCAGCGGAGGCTCAGGATCCCGCCGAGAGCCTTCTTCGCTTTCTTCGCTGGGGGCGGCGACATGGAGGAGCCTGACCCGGGACCGTGCCCGGTGGCGCCCTCACCGTCGCCATCGCCATCGCCGTCGTGGTCATCATCGAAGTCGCACGGGTAGCCTTCGTCATAGTGAATGGTGGGCATGTCGAGGAACTTGACCGACGGCGCCTTGGCGCGCGTCCTGAGGGACGAGCCCGAGGAGAGGATGGACTTCGCCGGCGGAGGCTTCGTGCGCGAAGACGCGAGGGACGACACGGAGCCTAGCCTCTTCCGAGAGGCGCGCGAGGGCGAGAGCGAGCGCACGGTCGTCTGCCCGAAGACCGCTGAGCCGGAGCTTGAGCGCAACGAGGACTTCGAGGCGCTCGGTCTGAGCCTGACGATGCTCGACCAGAACGAGGGGACTTCGTAGCAGCTCTCATCGATGCGTCCCTGCTCGGCGGGGCAATGCGAGGACGGGATCCACTCGTCTGCGTAGGCGACCTGCGCAGAGACGAATGGAATCTCGGGCATGTCGTCGAACTCCGGTATGGACTCCATCGATAAGCGGGATGAAGAGGACACATCACTATCCGTCGAATCAGGGGTAGGCGGTGTCTACAAGATGTAAAGTGAGCATTCTTTGACATTCTGCAAAGGCTCGGCACATATGATGGACTCACCAAAGTGTAAGAGATTGGTATCGCGCTGCATTGTGTCGGATCGTTTGATCGCCTAGAGTACTATTTTGGGGGAACCCTTGGTCAGAATGTATTTGGGCCGATCGACAGAAAAACATACCGATGCGTCCTGGAGAGTCGTCGACGAAGAACTGGCCCAAGAACACTGGCACAAGGCATCAGCGGCATCAGATGGTGGCGCTATGATTATTGCTCACACTTGCAGTTCGCTCTGAGTGCCGCCAATCGGCCCAAACTCCGCCGTCGCAATTTGGGACAGCATAGTAGCTGTTGGGATTCTGCATGGCTTGGTGGAGAGAACGCTGCAGTAGACGGGTTATATCAACGCTGTTTGGTAGGGGGGAGAGGACGGCCGTCAGACTCACTCGAGCGGTGGGCAGAGGGGGAAGAGGTGGTGAGAGGCAAGATGCGACCCCGAGGTCGGAATGCACGGAGCGTCTTTTTTACTATGTATTCGCGCGTGGCTTCCGTTTTCCTGGGCTTGCCAGGGGCCTGGCGTCATCATTAAGTACAGGTAGAAGAGTCCGAGTCTGGGTCAGCGGCATTGAGGGACACGGCGTGTATTAGGCGTGTATCAGCGAACACGAGGCGCGACACAGCTACCGAGGTTACCACTTTGAGAAGTATTGGCAGGGAATTTGGTGGCTACATTTCTGAGCAGAATGGAGAATCGCTGGCCATTCAGGAGCAGGTGTCGCAGGGGATATTCTCGCCTGAGAGTGCAAGAATGCACTTGGCCGTGTTGGCTCCATTCCATGGCACGGACAGGGGAAACGCTCGAGATGCTGATCGACCGCGCGATCGGGCGGTCCGAAGGAACTTCGTGGCATCTTACAGTACCTACTGACCTCAGAGAGTGACGGCAGAACTTGTGCGCACGGGACCCGTGCACAGCACGAACAAGATTTTGCTAGGCAGCTGCGGGCACGACGTGTATCAGAGCGAGGCCGTTGACGGAGGACTGGGTCCATACTCTCGTGGGCGCAGGGTGAGATGAGACGTACCGAATGAATTAAAGAGCATGTGAGGTAAATCTACACGTACTGTCGTCCTACCGACGCTCGCCAGAAGCGGAACGATCGTTCATATCCTGAACGGCTCCTCAACATGCAACCCGCTCCAGATGCCTCTTGCAGCCTCGTTCCGGCTGACTACCGTCTCCCTCTTGAGAGGCTTGATCTTTGAGCCTGAAGAGTCGAGTAACAGCTGGACCTTTTGCTGGATGCCGTTGACTTCGAACCCCTTGACGCAGATGACCTTGTCCCGGTTGTTGACTGCGTGACGGCACATGATTTAAGTGAAACGACATAGTGGAGTGTCACCAAACGCACTGTAGAAGCCGCGAAGGAGAGGCTCCCGGTGGCTCCTCCTGCGCACGACGAATTCTACGTGCGGGTTTTCTCGTGCGAGCTGTTCGATGTGGTTGTGGATGTATGTGCGCAGGTTCGTGGATGACGCCCAGTTGTCGCAGAACTCGAAGACCAGCTTGCGTATTTGCGGGATGAAGGCGCCATGGCCGTTGGCGGGGAAAGACGACTGCTGCGCCCGGAGGAAAGGCGTGAGCGTGGGGGCGAGCTTGGAAGCCATGGCGGATGGTGGCTTCGGCGAGGGAGCGCGGGATGAGCAGAGCGTGTGGCGCGTCGGTGATGGCCAATTGCAACTCCGAAAGGACGGTGGTTATCGGAGCTTGGAATTGAGAAGCGGAGTGCGAAGGGGGTGGGGGAGGGGTGGGTGGGCAGCGTGCACGGGGACGCGTCCAAGGCGAGGTCGACGCGTTCAGACCCGAGTGTCCCGCTGAGGGTGAGGGTGTTCTGCTCGACAGCCACCGGCGCGTCTCTTTCCTCGCGGCGTCAATATCCGTTCACTCCCTCGCATCGCCGCCAAACATGGCTCGCGCAACTCGTTCTTCCGCCACCACATCTACAGCACCAGAAAAAGACAAACCCGCTGACCCTCCTCCCGCCTCCCGCAAGGCCACCTCCAGGAAGCGCAAACGCACCACCAACGTTGACAACGGCGACTCACCGCCTACCAAGCATGCTCGCACAGAGTCCAAAGACGAAGGCTCTCCACAACCTCAACTCGAACAGGAACCCGAGGACAAGAAGGACGTCGACCTCCGTAGCAGCGGCGATGTACCCATCCACAGCGAAGACGCTCAGAACATCCTAGACGTCCTTGAACTGTACGTACTGCCGCCCTCGCGACGCTGACTGGTCTTGACTTTCGTCCAGAGCGGATACACAGGGTCTTCTCGACCGTGTCTTCCCCCTACCAACAACAGAGTCCGGAGAGGCAGCCTCGGCAGACTCATCATCAAACCCTCCTGCCACAATGCTGTCCTTCCGCACGCTCCTGCAAAACTCTTCTCAATATCCTCTCCGTGTACTCAGAGTACGTCCTACTCGCTTCCACACCGTGACAGCAGCTTATCATCAGTTTTGCTCCAGGCCGCCGTCAAGCACCTCTATCCCATCTCCTTCCACCCGCGCTCCCGCTCGTCAGAACCTGCAGCTCAGCAGCTCCGATTCTGCACCCTCGCAATCTCCCTTCTCAATCAAGCGTCTCAGAAGAACGTACCAGTCCCGCTCGCCGCCGAGAGCGTCATCCCCGGTGGTGAAGCACAAGAGGTCGAAGATGCGGCCATCCTCTCTCAATCGTCTTCATCCGATCTCCGGCCCCGAAAATATGCCCTCGTGCAACACCTTCCCACCGGCGATTGGTGGACGTCCGTGAGCTCTACTCCGCCAGTAGCAGACGGAGAGGAGAAGGACCTGAAGAGCCTCCCCACCGCCAAGGCCGAGCTCGTTGCCATCTTCCCATCTCCGTCGCGCCCGGACCTCGCGTCCAAGCACACGCTGGGCGACTACGCGACCAAAAAACCGCCCGGCGCGGCACGCTACAAGCCCGCGCCGCCGCGGCGCGTGAGCTGCGGCAAATTCCTCTACTACGGCCCGTACGCGAGCTTCGCGCCATGCTTCGACCAGGACGGTGTCGAGGTCGGGCGCGTCGCCATGGGCGAGGTCATCTTCCAGCAGGAGATGCGCCGCAGGCTGCGTGCGCTCGCCAAGGGCAAGCGGCGCGCCTTCATCGGTGCGGACGACGCCGAGACGGAGGATGCCGCTATGCAGGACGCCGTCTCGGGCGAGAGTGCGACCGCTACCGCTGGGCCGTCGGGCAAGCCGACCGACATTGCCAAGGGCATCGAGGCTCTCCTGCCACCGGACGAGGTGGAGGCGATCAAGGTGTCGTTGGGCACACTCGAAATGGAGCAGGCCGTCGACGAGCTCCTGCAGCGAAACGCAAGGGCGCTGCAGCGACTGGAGGAGCTCCAACTTGCACGGCTACGCGAACAAGGCGAGGGATCAAGCATCGTCGAGGTCGGCTCCGAGGAGTGGGACGTTGGTAAGCGCATACATCAATCTTTTGCACCTCCATCTGACCTTTTTGTGACCCCCTCCCGCAGCCCAAGGGATCATCGATTCGCTCGCTCTGTTGGCCTCTTTACGGCCGCGCCCCTCGAACGGCGATCCAGACGCATCGCCGCTCGTCCCGCCTCCCTCCGTCTTGCACAAGCTCCAGCGGACACTCCCCATCAGCGCGACGGAGGGCTGGTACGGCACGCTCCCCGAGGGCCGCACGACCGCCTTCCGCGACGACACGACCGTGCACATCCGCTCCAGCGCCGTCGCTACCGTCGTCTCCTCCAGGGGAGCCCCCACCGCCGCCGTCACCGCGTCCACAGCGATCCCCTCCACGCCTGCAGCCAAGACCGCCTCCGGGCCCTCCACGGCCGCCGTCCCGCCCTACACGCCCTACGCCTACCCGAGCAACTACCAGAGCTCGCAGTACCGCGGCGGCTACGGCACCTACACGCCCGCGCAGGGCGGCAGCGGCAGCGGCGTCGGCGGTGCGGGGAGCTACTTCGCGAGCTACGCGCAGCCCGCTACCGCCGCTCAGGGAGGCGGCGCCGCGCACTACCCGAGCGGGTACACCTACTCGCCGTGGTACGGCTACCAAGGCCAGGCGGGCACGACGACCTCCGGGCGCGCGACGCCCCAGCCTGGCGCCGCCGCCGCCGCCACCCCCATCGCTACCCCCACCACCACCGCTGTCCCGGGGACAACTTACGCCGGGTATTTCGCCACCGCCGCGGGCGCGGGCGCGGGGGGACAGCAGCAGCAGCAGCAGCGCGCGGTCGCGAACACCGTCCTGTCCTCCACGAAGCCGTACCCGGCTCCTGCGTGGGGCGGTCCCGCGGCGGGCGGCGGGTACGCGGCGCCGACGCTCCCGCCGCATATGCGGGGCGCGGCGACCCCTGGGGGACCCCCCCTCCTTCCGCAGCGGGAGCTGCGGGTGCGGGTGGGTATGCGGGGTATTACGGCGGGTACCAGACGCCACGGTGAGCGCTACGTCGCGCTGTGCTCGAGCTCCGAGCTGTAACGCTCGGCGTTCGTGCGGGCGTATGAAGGACGTGTGTAGTATACATACTCACTACGCGTATATCGGTGTAATTGTGACGTTCGTGGCAGAGCGGGGGCGTTCGCCCCGTACGTACAGTACAGCACAGTACGTCCCATAAGCTCCCGGTCCCAGCCGCGAAGCGGCGGTTTCTCGTCAGTCCTGAGCAGTGTTCATAGTCTTCTTCCGCCGATCCAGAATCTTACAATAGAGCTCTACCTAGGTATTCGTCAGCATGTTCGCAGAGATATTCGAGTATTGTATCGCAGAGCTCGAATGTGTACCGTGACCGTAGCCGTGGCATCCTCGACGTCCGTCTCACACAAATGATCAATTCCGAGTACGGTAGAGCACCAGATATTCGCCTCGTTTGCACGCCAAGCGATCCGTGACGCGTGGAGTTCGAAACGCACCACGCAAAGACGTGTTCTCTTTAAAACCAAGCCCGAGATCTATTCGATAGATAGTGGTAGTAGTAGTAGTACACCAAGGATCCGCTACATATCGCATACATTGCAAGACCCTATCGTCCGTCCGGGGGCACCTCCTCCGCCGCGCGGGGTGCGACGACGCTCCCCCATTTTCCAGTATTAGACAGATAGATAGACAGATAAATGGACCGCGTGACCGACGAAAAGAGATGTGTGTATGTGTGCGTGTGGGGTGCAGAAGGGAATGGGGTGAAGACGACGAGAACGATCTAGGTGCCGACGATGCACGGGCGCGCCCGCGCCGACGTCGACGGCTGCACGTATACCGCGGCTGATACGTAGCGGCGCGCAGAGGGTTGGGATGTAGGGAGACGTGTGTACGGAGCATACTGTTCGTCCATGGACGAAGAGACGCGAACCTGCGAAGGGCCGCCCATACGCGAGGTGTAGAGGCGCAGTCACCGGTGCGAAGCGCAAAAGGGACGAGGGCCCAGCGGCGAAGTGCTATGACACGCTCTTCGCCTCCGCCTTCTCCGAGATCGGCGTTAGCGTCCCCGCCGCCGCATGCCCGTGCCCGTGCCCATTTCCATTGCCGATTCCATGGTGCGCCGCCCCGTTCCCGCTCCCTGCGTGACCGCCGTTGAGAGCGCGGAGCTCGACGTCCGGCACGCCGTGACGGTCGCCCGCGGTCGCCATCGTCATCGGCACTGAAGCAGGAGGAGGGGGTGGTGGTGGGAGTGGCGAGCCGTCCGAGTCGGAGTCGGCTTTGGTGCGGTAAAGCGGGGACCAGTCCAGATAGTCTCTCCGCACTTCGATATAGTCCGTCGCGAACTCGCCGATCTGTACAGCCAGACCCGTGTCAGCTCCAGCCACCGGACGAGCGCAAACTGCAGCAGCGCGAGGCGAAACCACAACAAGAAACACACGCACCTCGGCGTCGTCCATGCCGAGCATCTCCTCCTCGGGCGTCGCGCGGAGGTGGAGAGTCGGCACGAGGTCGAGCGCGCGCGCGATGAGCGCGGTGACGACGAACGAGTACGCGGTGCATGCGGCGATGTACGCGACCTGGACGTAGAGCTGCCTCCAGTTGCGGTTCAGCCAGCCGCCCGCCGCGGACGTGTTCACCCCGTCGAGCGCGATGATCGCGCTGTCCGCAAAGAGCGCGTTGAACAGCAGGCCCAGCATCCCTCCGACGGCGTGCTCGGCGCAGAGATCTGCAAGCGTGGGTGGTCAGCGGTCGGTCGGTCGCGAGAGCAGCGATGGCGGTGCTACGTACCGAGCGCGTCGTCGATTCTTAGGATGTACTTGACTGTTCGTCGTCGGTCAACCGCTACTCAACAAAAGCGAAGCGAAGAACGCACGTTTCGTGCTGTAGTTGGACACAGCGCCGACCACGATGCCCATAATCAACGCCGCCCACTGGGGTATATACCCCGACGCGGGCGTGGCCGCGACGAGGCCCGCGATCGTGCCCGAGCAAAAGCCGACCATCGACCACTTGCGCTCTATCCTAAAGTCCAGCAGGCACCACACGATCCCGGACGTCGCCGCGGCGAGCATCGAGTTCCAGATGGCGATGATCGCGCGCAGGTTCGCGCCGAACGCGGACCCGCCGTTGAACCCGAGCCAGCCGAACCAGAGGATGAACGTCCCGAGCCCGACGAGCGACACGTTGTGCGGCCGGAAGTTGCGCAGCTCGCGCTCGCTGCGCCGGCCTAGCGCCCACGAGTACGCCAGCCCCGATATACCGCTCGCGATTTCGACCGGGCCGCCGCCTGTGTACAAAATTGGCGTGTGAGCATCGCTCGCGGCCCAGCTTGGATCGCGCCGGGATGGCACGACGTTGAAGAGGACTCACCGGCGTAGTCGAGTACACCCCACTTGAACCCCCATCCGTTCGTCGCCCACGCCCAGCACGCGATGGGGCAGTACACGACGGTCATCCATATAAACGTGAACACCATGGCGGGGAAGACGCGTCCGCGCTCGGCGAGCGCGCCCATGAGGATCGCGACGGTCACGCACGCGAACTCCATCTGGTAGAAGCTGTAGAGGAGCTCGGGGATGAGCGGTGATCCGGGGCTGGGATCCGCGAGAACCTTGCGCAGGGCGAAGCTCCGCAGATCCCCGATGAACCCGTTGGTCGCGGAGGGCGAGAAGGCGAGGGAGTAGCCCCAGAACCACCACTGGAAGATGACGACGGCGTTGCTCGCGGCGACGGCCCAGACCAATGAGAGCGCACTCTTTCGCCTCGAAAGACCCGAGTAGAGGAATGCTGTGACCACACCAAGGAAGCGAGGATCAGATTGGCGTGCAACGACGGAGAGGGGAAGGTTACTGACCTACTCCGGGGATCATGAAGAAGACGAGCACGCCGCAAATGGCAACGAAGGCAACATCGCCTCCATCGAATCTGGGGATGATATTGCTCGCATCTTGTGCGATTTGGAGACGAAGTAGACACGACTCACTGGCTATTGCCATCGCCTGGTTTGGTCGCATGACATCAATTTCAGATTTTGACCAGCCACAGCAAGAGAAACATGAAACCACTCACGGAGCGCGAGTGCGATCGGAGACGGGTGAGGTATACGGGGAGAGAGGGGGGTATCGTGAGCCTCAAACATGGCCTTGGGCTGCGGGGTGAGGAGGGTGGGGAAGATAGAGGTGTGGAGAGGAGGCTCAGAGAGAAAGCACGAAGAAGCTCATCGGATGGATGAGGAGGAGGAAGGACAAGGTTGGGCGAGGGGAAGTTCAAGTTCTGGTGGGATTCGGAGTGCGGGGTGGAGTTCTGGAGCGCATGGGATGGCAGGGGCCGCGTCTGGCTCTTGAGCGAGTGGAAGATGACTCTATCCATTTCGATTCGATGGGCCGGGGGTAGAGGGAAGATAGCGCAAACATTTCTTTCCGCCTCCAGCCACGCCCGGATCACTCCTCCTTATCTCTCGCGCCTTCTCTTCGGACCCCCGCCCCCTCCCGACCCCGCTGCACGCCGTCGACCACATCCTCACTGAGTCTCCGCTCGCCATCTCAGACTCTGCAGGCGCCGAGAGCGACTTTTTCCACAGCTGTCGTATGACTGCTACCGTCGCTTCTAGCAGTGGGAACCGTGCAACATTAGCAGGCAGGTTGGTGCTGGAGAAGTGGTCGTCTATGGCCACCTGATTCCGAATGCGACGGCATTTGATCGAAGCGCCCGCCCATCTCTCGAGTTCCTGCGTGTCCCGATAAGGAATCGCCGTCAACTCGCTCCCTCCGATAGGCTCCTGGACGTAGGCGCGCGTGCTCTCGGTAACTCCCGCTGCTGCTTCTGGCGCTGGTGGACGAGTATGTACAGTACTGTCCCGAGTTCCCAGGTAACTTGCCGCTATCAGAAGCTGCCCAGTCACTTGGCAGGGCGTTGACTCAGGCTGTAATACCAGCTCCATTCGGTGCACTTGACGACCCATTCGCCATGCTTGCGATGGACTCGTTGTGAGCAGAAGAAGTGCTGGACAAGCAAAGGTATGGACGTCTGAACGGCAAGTCGCTTGCCCCCTCGCATGTATATAGTTTCGTGCGGGCGCCGAGAAACATGCTCTCTCGCTTGGGCTTCCTTCATCAGCCGCTCATCACGAAACAACAGACCATTGCACATAGGACAGCGGGTCACGAGAGCTCAAGAGCAACATATGAGCAAGACACGCTGGATGACGCGTTATATATGCTATATATGGACCCTCTTCATCGAAGCCCCCGCCCTCGGCCACGCTAGAGCTTGGGACTCGAAATTTGAAGCCTTGCTCGCCCCAGCATGGCGTTCTCTGCTGCTGAAGTGCGTTAATTCCGTAACAGCTGATTCCCAGGTCCGCTCATCCAAGACGACGCAGTCGAAGCTCGTCTCGATCTTTGTCCAATCTGTTCTTTATGGTGCGTGTTGTCTACAGTAGTCGACGGCCGAGCATTACCTGACGAGCATCCTCTCGCGGCAGGCATCTACGTGACGCTCTTCTTCATAACGACCAATGCGCTCTTACGGCGCCCTGCGGGAAACCCATTACGCTCTGACATGGTGGTGGTTTCCGTACTCATGTTTGTAATCGCCACGATGGTATGTACGCTTGCCGCCGTCGCGAATTTTCGTGTTCATACTCACACAGCCTACCAGCACATCGCGACCAATTTCTCCCGAATCATTCTCGCCTTCATCGTACACGCAGACGCGCCAGGCGGACCCGCTGCGTTCTTCAACGAGTTATCAAACTTCACACAGATGTTCGGCAGCACGTTGTATGTGCTGCAGACTCTGCTCGGAGACGCCATGGTGGTGAGTCGGGTTCATCGTCCGGGTGTTCTGCTGCTCCCTCTGACCGATATCCACAGCTATACCGGTGTTATCTTGTATGGGAGCGAAAATGGACCGTCATCGCGTTCCCCTGCGTCCTCCTGCTCGGTAGCACCGGTACGTTGCCACATCCTGATGCGCGTCGTCTGAACGGTTGGATATTCACCGACGCACGCAGCGACGGGCATCGGCATCCTGTACTCGTTCGACAAGGTCGTCCCGCAGGCCTCGATCTTCGTCGTCCAGCTCGGCCACTGGATCACCGCGTTCTTCTCCATGACCTTCGTCACGAACGTCATCTGCACCGGTGCGTCCGCCCGCTCCTGCTTCCTGTCTACCCACACCTCACCCTGATCTCGGTTACTGAACGGTGCCTACGTCCCTGCAGTACTGGTGGCGTACCGCATCTGGGCGATGAACCGCAAGACCGTCTCGTTCAGGCATCGCAAGCTCCGGCCCGTCATGGTCCTCATCGTCGAGTCCGGCGCGGTCTACTCCGCGACGCTTCTCGCGCTGCTCATTCTCTACAATGTCGACTCGTGGTTCCAGTACGTCGTCCTCGACGCCGTCTCCGCCATCGTCGTGAGTGCAAGCTTGGTGCTGTTCTTGATAGGGAGCGACTGACTCCGGATACGCGTTTGCAGGGAATCGTGTTCTCGGTGATCATGTACCGTATAGCGACCGGCGTTTCAAACGCGGAGGGTGAGACTGCGCTCATCGCGCCCACTGCTGCGGCGAGCGGTATACAGCTCTCCCGCATGTCCCTCCGCGGCGAACTCAAGGAAGACAGCACGCCGGGTGGAACTCTGAGTGTATAGCAACGTACGCATGGACATACAGGAGTCGCTACCCAGATCGGTGGATGTGGTCATCATACCCCCTCGTGGAGCGCCTTACCTCGTTAGGGGAAAAAGCACACCTCGTCACGGGGAAAGGCATGTCGGGTGGTGCCTCCACTCCTGGAAGCGGAGGGATCTTCCAGGCAGGGCTGACGGTGGTGCGCCGAGTATCTGTAGTCGACCGCTGCGCAACTTTCTAAGAGAAATCATGGTATGGATGGCGGAGGTTCGCCAGCGCCTCGTAGGATCGATTAGTTCCTGGTCAGCGATGTGAGAGCAGGACGACATCATCGATGAGAGATGCCATCGGCGTCTAAGTACTGCCCTCGGCGATCTCATGAGGCTTCGCGGCTTAGGACGAGTTTCACGGCTCAAACGGGCGTAGCGCCACGGGTCGTCGCGGCTTATCTACTACGTCCACGGCCACCGTACCGCGACGATGGTCGTCTTGCGATGTCATCAACTACATCTCCCCAGTTTCAGCTGAACAATGGCATGACCATCCCTGCCATCGGCGTCGGGTACGTAGCCTATCCCAGCCTCTAGGTGTTGCATCCCCACACGCTGACAATGAGAGAGATTCGATGCTATAGGTGCTGGTTGGGTACAGCGGGCGAAGGGGAACATGTCACAAGGATGGTAGAGGACGCGCTGGGCCTCGGCTATCGCCACATCGATACGGTACGACACTCAGACTGAATTCCTGGACCGTCAGGCGGACATCAGAACCCTCAACCGCTGAATCCAGTCTTCTCTATCCGCAGGCTGCAAACTACGGTCGGTTGCTTACTAAGCGTAAGTCCGCTAGAGAAGTGACCGGCCTCTCGCAGGGAACGAAGAGTCCGTCGGGAAGGCGCTCAAGAACACCACGGTGCCGCGCGGGGACATCTTCCTCACGACCAAATTGGAGTTAGCACTTAGCACTTAACCTCGCATACAAGACCCCGCATGGCTCACCGTAAAACTCAGTCAGAACGACCACGGCCGTGTACAGGAAGCCTTAAACACTAGCCTTTCCAAACTTGGTGTGGACTATGTGGATCTGTACCTCATGCACTGGCCCATGGCGATCGACGCATCAGGTGCTCCGGAGCAGCTCAACAAGATAGTGAATTCTGCATCTGACGGCCGTATATGCACGATGCAGGGCGCACATTACAGCCGGACGAGTCCCCCACCTTCGTCGAAACATGGCATGAGATGGAGAAATCGCTCGCGCAAGGTTCAGCCATCCTATCTCCATCGAATCCACGAGTTCAGATGGGCTGATGGCATCTCTAGGGAAAGCGAAGGCCATCGGGGTGTCCAACTTCAGCATCAAGACACTCTCCGAGCTGCTGCCGCATGCTAATGTCGTCCCCGCGGTGAACCAGGTGGAGCTCCATCCATGCCTTCCGCAGCACGACTTGCTTGCCTTCTGCGCCGACAAAGGCATCCTCCTCACCGCGTACACGCCTCTCGGCAAACACAAGTTCGCCGATGACCCTACCATTCGCGCCATCGCAGAGGCTCATGGTCCTGGAGTGACGAGCGTGCAAGTGCTGTTGAGTTGGGGCGTTCAACGCGGCACAGCTGTGATCCCGAAGACGTTGCGCGCCGAACGCCTGAGAGAGAACCTCCAGGTTCGTGGTCTTCGCGAGTCACATGACATATGATTCATCAGAGCAACTGAGACAGCTGATACAATTGAGCGCGACGGAGATGGACATCCTGAACGTCTTCCACACTCGGCCAGGGATGCATAGGAGCATGTGCGGTTATCACTCGCCGGCGCTGGGAGGGTCGTGTTTCGGCTGGACGTACCAGCAATTAGGTTGGAGTATGACCACCGGCGGTATACATCTGTAGATAGACCCTCTTATCAGATCTCAAAATCTCGCTCTTGCTCAGTTCTGAACCATATAAGTC
Source organism: Trametes punicea (assembly GCA_025528855.1). Taxonomy (NCBI): domain Eukaryota; kingdom Fungi; phylum Basidiomycota; class Agaricomycetes; order Polyporales; family Polyporaceae; genus Trametes; species Trametes punicea. Next base: position 723,771 of record VICQ01000014.1, read on the forward strand.
GACTGATCGCCTCGTCGATGCTCGGCAGGCTCTGCTATCCTTAAACTCACCACAGCATCCTCATCGCGCCTTTGAACCCATGTCCGCCGAAACTGCTACAAAGCCGCCTACTATCCTCCAGAAAATCTACGCTCAGCGCAGACAGGATGTCGAGGCCGCCAAAGCAACCCCAGGGACGCGTCCGGACGAGCTTGAGACGTACCTAGAGATGGGTCTCGCGCCGTCCCTGACGCCATTCGTGTCGCGTCTGAAGAGCAACCCCTTGACGTCTACCACAAGCCCATCTCTCAGCCTCATGGCTGAGATCAAACGAGCATCCCCTTCCAAGGGCGACATCGCGCCCCTCGTCAACCCCGCCCAGCAAGCACTTCTATACGCTCGATCCGGCGCGTCCGTCATCTCGGTGCTCACCGAGCCGACGTGGTTCAAAGGCAGCCTCGTCGACATGCACCTCGTGCGCAGAGCGATCGACGCGCTGCCGAACCGGCCTGCCGTCCTGCGCAAGGACTTCATCTTCTGCGAGTATCAGATCGCCGAGGCGCGGCTGTGGGGCGCGGACACGGTCCTTCTGATCGTCGCGATGCTCACGCAGGAGGAGCTGCAGCGGCTCTACGCGTACTCTCTTCGGCTGGGGATGGAGCCGCTCGTGGAGGTGAACAACGCGGCGGAGATGCGGCGCGCGCTGGAGATCGGGGCGCAGGTGATCGGGGTGAACAACCGGAACCTGCACGATTTCAGCGTGGACATGGGGACGACGACGGCGCTGGCCGATATGGCCCGGGAGATGGATGTCGTGCTCTGTGCGTTGAGCGGGATTCAAGATCCGGCGGACGTGATGTTGTACAAGGAGCAGGGCGTGAACGCGGTGCTTGTGGGCGAGAGCCTGATGCGTGCTCACGATACGGGCACATTCATAAAAGAATTGCTAGGGTGGCCAGATGCTTAACATGACAGATGAGCGTATGTGTCGCATGTGTATTCGCTGTAGAGGACTGCATGACTTTGAATGGGGCGTATCAGGTCTTCCAACACTGGAGGGTGAAGAGCGCTTCCGCAGGGTATTCGAACGAACATACGGTAATCTCTATGTTACACAGCGATCATCGAGTTCCTATGCTGTAGCAGTACTGAGATAGATCGGCCGAGGTACGAAGGGAAGCTCTTAAAGGGTATGTCCGGTCAAGGCTTTGCATAGGTGATGTTGTGTTCATGCCTTGATTTTATAGTATGCATCCACAGATTGTTTGTCGGCTACCTGTATTCATGATCGCGTGTCCCCCGTACTAAAGAGGATCCGTTTAAAAGCTCTAGGAAAAGGAACTATCTCCGTGCCTACGAACACATCAGGAAACCACGGATCTCCGTCCCCCGAGGGACGTCGTGGCCATCTACATAGCGGTTCGAGCTGCACATAGATCGTGATCGAGATGTGACAGAAGATCTATGGCTGCATATAGGACACCCACCAGGTTGCATACAAGATGAACCAGCTTTGTCGCGTCTTCTCCTCTACCACAACCACATCTACCAATACTGGGCAACTCGTCCTCTCCGTTCACGCTCACAAAGGGCGGCTTTCGCAAGACCGTATGTCACCAATCCGAACGCGTGCCCGCGCACGGCGCGAGAACATCGTCCCCGAAAGGGCGTCAGAGCGTTCGGCTTCAGCTCGTTCACTATCGAATCGACCTCGTGTCAAGGTCGTCGCAGGAGCGAAACGTCGCGAAACGACATTTGTTATCGAGAAAGAAGGCCGAAGGATTGTGCTGGCCGACCGCACAGCACAATTGAATGTGGCGCGCCACGCAATCGCCGAGAGGCGCAAAACGAGTGTCCACCCGGTGTTGCCAAAATGGGTTGAAGTCGCGGCTGTTGATTTGCCTCCGAAAGCCAACGCTGTGACCCCAAAGAAGCGTCTTGCAGCTCGTCCACGCCAGACACCAGGAGTGCATTGGTCGCGAGATGTCCAGATCTTCTCCTTTTCTGCCCGAGATGATACCCCCGGAGTGCGTACCACCCTCAAAGCCTTGTTTAGAGCCGTTCTGAAAAGCATAGCCGCAGCCGTCCAGATCGCCGGGGTCTATTTCCGTCCATCGTGATTCTTCTCCAGCTGCCTCTCCCGTCAAAGAGCCCTACGGTTCGTTCGTCACGGCTGAGAAACTCCAGCAGGATGCGAGGGGTAGGACTCTTCAACGAGAGTCAGCTGATACTCTCCCTTCCGGAGTGACCGTTCGCTCTCGTTCTCGTACTCGCTCCCGTGCTCGGCCGTCCCAAATGACGACAGCAGAGCACCCTGGCGGTATAAGCTGGAGCTCGTCCGCCGATACTTATGGTCGGGCTCAGCGCGATCCACTTGCCCCTCATGGCCGTTTTCATCTTATTAGAGAGTCTTCTGGCAGCTCCCCTGAGCTCCTCCATTCTCGTCCTCGCTCCGCTCCTCCCGTCCTTACCCCCTTCCCGCGTCGCGCTGCATCAACCTTAACGCTGCAAGGCGCTTGTGCCCCCAGAGCTTCGAGTGCTGTCACCTTTGCTACTCCTCAGCCTGTGCAGAAACGTCTTAGTGACGTGCTGATGGCTACGCATTCGCAAGACCGTCTCTACCCTGTTGTTCCGCTGATTCAGCCGGCCTCTGCGGTTAATCCTCGCCGTCTCAGGCTGAACAGGCTGGACCAATACATCCTGTGGTTTAGCATCGCTTACACATCTTTCATTTCGCTCATGTTCGCTCGCATGTTCGGCATCTGCTGAGTGGATCTTCTGGGCCCCCTCGTCTGCAAGTCTTGTTGTTCCTTAGGCTGTTCTCGCTATCGGGTCTATGCAGTGATCAATCCTGTCGCCTCTTCCCCCTCATCCCTTCTCCGGCTCGTCCATCACGCCTATCGAACCCTTGGGCAGTTAAGAGGCATCGTCTTGATGGTGTAGATACTTCTTGGACAATGGTCGGGGCTCATCTCAGGTTTTTGAGCGTTCGCCCTCCCATCATGAACTTGGGACATCATTTTTTCCTTTTTTAGATTGCGCGTGAGGATACGTCGCTGTGCAGCATTGTCGGGCTGAGACATCGGCGCGGACTCGCATGCTTGGTCAGATCCAGTGTATTTGTCGGAGCCACAGCGCCCGCTCCTTGACTGAGTACTACTATCATGTCCGCCGTTACAACGTTAGAGGAACGACCCGTGGAAGATGGGAAGTTCTCTCTCATAACTCCTGCTCTATCGCTGCATTGGCTTCCAGAGGATGTCATCGAGCGCATCCTGGTGTTCAGTAGTCCGCGCGACGTCTCGGTAGGCCTTCTCGGAGTTTCGGTCGAATCATCTTTTGGCCTATCACTCATACATCGTGTACACGCCGCCTTGGGTATTGCAGAGATACGCCCAAACGTGCCACTTTGCGCGCAAGCTGGTATATGAGCCCAAAGACCAACTCCTATGGCGCGAGCTTTACCTCCGCCGTCCATTTGACGACCTGCGCCGGGCAAATCCGTTGCCTCGGCGCCATCCCGACCTTCCAGTGACGTCCGCTTCGGAGATGATATTGTACGGGAAGAACGAAGACAATGCCAACTCATCACAGTTGTCGCCGTGGCGTACAGAGTTGCAACGGCGCATAGAGGCGGAGACCATCGTGGCGTCGGACAAGATCACGCCGGAACAGTTGCACCGCGCGTTCGAGACGTTCCTCGCAGCCGTGCACACTGCGCTGCCTTTGAGCGAGAGCGACGTCGGCGCGGACGGCAAGACCGTCCTCTTGCGCTCGGAGAACCTCCACTGGGTGGACCGCGTCCTCCGCAGGACCGGGGTGCTCGACCGTACTGAACTCTTTGACGAGACGGCCCCCGACTCGGAAGGTCTACGCCAACTCAAGTGTCGGCTGCGCGCATACGTCGCGCTTTCGCACGAGAGCAGCTTCTCGGTGACGAGTCGGGAACGGATGGCGCACATCCGGAAGATGAGCCGGTGCTTCGTCTATGACATGCGCAAGTACCAGCCCGAGACACTCTGGGGGCCCTATCGCGTCGTTTCTCTCACGTCGCCGCCGTTCCATGGCTCAACTGAATCGGCGTTGCAGTCTCGTGCAGATGCGAGCGGAGAGGCCGCAACTGGCTTGGGTAACGGGGTGAATGTACGGCATGCGGTAGTCGTGAACTGGGAGCACGTCGAGCATATCTTAAACGTTGTCGGACTGAAGCTGCGCGAGGTGTCAGATGCGTGCTTTGGTTTCTACAAGAAGCCGATCTTCCACATGGAGGACCTTCGTGCCTACTCCGCGGTCGGCTCGTTCGAACGGGATCCCCACGACTGGGCAGGCATCACCGGCAAGTGGAGGCGTCACGTTTGTTTCATGGACTATCGGTGAGCTCTCCCTCCTTCCCGAGGAAATGCTCGGCGAGCTCACATATGTGGTCACGTGCATAGCGATTTGTACAGTGAGTACATCCTGTTTCTCGGCCAGTGTATCCCCACACTCAGTGACGGCTCCATCCTATCCCATCGCGCACCCTCCAGTGTTCAACGTACGTATTTCCGTCGACATATATTGCGGTCCCCTAATACGTCCTCTCATCCACAGTACGCTTACCTCACCCCTGGTCCGCACCATCCCTCTTTCTTCGAGGATCCCTTCGACGAAGCCCTCCGGCCCGTCGAGATGGAGCTCACCATCATCCCTCCATCCGAATATCTCCACGACGCCTCACGCATCCTTAGGACTGCGGAAGACGATGACGGATCGTCGGGCATCGACGACCCGGCGTTCCCGCCGCTCTACTTCGAGGGCCGCTCGCGTGGGCCGCACGGGAGCGTTGCGACGATCAGTGGCAAGGTGAGCACGCTGGCGGACGGCGCGGTCCGGTGGCAGTTCGTCACGACGTACGATGGGCAGATGCGGTGGAGGTGCGTACAGCTGGCCGTTCACGAGAAAAAGGGTCGACAAGCTAAGTCTCGCCGTGTGGGATAGTGCGGAAGGTGTGCAGATCGGGCATGTGTGTAGCGCTGCGGGAATTGCAGGAATATGGACGATGGCTCAACACCAACACGGTACGTCTTCCGATCTGCTCTCGAGCTACGAATTTTGAGAGCTGATGTGCACACTATACCGGTGTAGATGACCCTGCAGGTGAGAGCCTCAAGATTCGCCCGCTGTTGCCTCTATCGACTGACACGTTTCAGGTCCATTCTGGATGGTCAAAGTCAACGATGTGCTCCCTGACGGAGTATTGAACGTATTACACTGAAGGTCAATTGTAAACTCTGCGGTATGTCCTGAGTGGTGGTCGAGAGGGATCAGATGCCATCTAGCTGCTTGACCACTCCTTACGAAGTCGGTCGTCGCGTGCGATGGTATGGGCACGGAATACATTGTACAATGTGCTGAGGTACTTCTTCATACATCGTATGCACAGTTCTCAGGCCATCAATGCCTAGACGAGTGATCGCTCATATACATTCAGGACACGGGGGTACCGCTAGCTTTGCCGAAGAAGGTAGCCAGTCTGGCGTACAGGTCTTCGTAACTGTGTGATCATTAGGTCATGCTACCAAAGGAGGGACGGCGACAGTACGTACTGCTTCTTGTTCTCGGGATCATCGAGATTTGCACGAGCCGCGGCGAAGCCGTGGAACCTGAAGGACGGTATGCGTCAGATTTGTACACCATTTGGATGCCGTGAGAAGACGCACGAGTCGTAGAGCTTGTAGTCACTCTTGTCAGAGAAGGGCTTCTTGGAAACGATCTCCAGAATTTTCTTGGACTGCGTGGAACGGGTTGGTCTCATCGACTGAAGCATATAGGGGAGACAGATTCTTACCTCGTCTACAGGCTCGTCCTTGCTTGGGTACAGGCCGAGAGGGACGTTGAGGTCCGTCACGTCATTGTGGTTGAGCATTCTATGAAGAGGGCATCAATACCCGAGGGTAGTGACTATAGGAAGTCGTGCACTCACGCCGGATGAACGGCCGCCACGGCGTCGAAGGGCGTAGAGGCGTTGGAACCAGCCAGAATGGTTACCTTACCACCTGCCAAAAGAAGCGTGTCAGAGACAACATCCACATCGGTGTTCAGCCGCTACGCACCCCAGCAGTAGCCAAAGGTACCGACCCACTCAGCGCCCTCCGACTTGAGCTCCTTGGCGACGTTAATGAGCTTCACGACGGCGTCCTGGGGCTTCGCGGGTCCGCCAAAAAAGGCCTGGAGCTTAGCCTTATCCTCATCTGTCTTGGGTGGGAACTTGTCGGTGGGCCACGGCTCGTTCGGCTCAAAGAAGTCCGGCATGAGAACCTGTGCGTTCAGCTTCTCAGCAAGGATGTCCGCGCCCTGCTGCGTCTGGGGCTTGAAGCTGGGAAGCTGGTCAACGTCCAGGTTGACTAGTGACGATACTCCACTAGATACCCACCCAAAAATGTCATAGACGCAGACGAGAGCAACCTTGCCAGGCTTCTCTGGGCCCGTCACGTAGACCTGTGGTTTGGCGGATGTGAGTATGTGGATCAGATCGTCCCGGGCGATCGTCCCGCTCTCTGACCTTGCTGAAACCGGCATACTGTTTGAACTTTCCCTTGGGCGTGTAGTTGGACTTGACGGGCGGGATAGTGCAGCAGGCGACATTGGTGTTGTGCACGGTCGTCGACATTTTTGCAGCGTTTAGATGGTGGACGAGGGCTCGCAAGCGTGGCAGCATCGATGACGACATCGCTCTCTCCGTCCAGCAGTCTTATATACCACCTGCCTCTTTGGGACCAACCAGGCTCGGACCGGCAACTGCCGACACCGGCATATTGCCTCGAGCGGCAAATACGATTCTTTTCTATCTCGACCCTCATCATCGCTCGGTGTCTCTTCACCGGGCAACTCTGTGTCTTTGTCTTGCTACAATTGGCTTGGGGTACCCATGGACGAGGGCAGATAGACTTACGGAGCTCAACTAAGCCGGAGCGCTCTCCAGTCCGCTTGACGGGCCACTCGTCGGCGGCGTGGAAAGGGCTTGACTCTGTAGCTCATACACTGCTTCAACAATCGTCGTTATCTATCGGTCGTAGTTTGCTGTTGACTTTCCATTCTACCATCTCTCAGTGGACTGTGCTTCAATATGACTGGTTCGTGAAGCTAATCCAACAGAGTTCCATTATACTACAACAGCTCTAGAGGGAACGTGGCATCTCATCTACCCCATGTCCTCCTATTAACGGTATCCAGAACCACCATATTTTGACTGCTGTGGGGGTGGATAACTTGTGTACTCATACCCGGACGCGTTATTGTTGTATCGAGAGTGGAGTTGAGGCGGAACGAACCCCTGCCCGCTTGAAGCGGCCGATCCTTGTCTTGGTATCGCGCTCTCGTAGTCGGGTGCGTCCTTGCTCAGAGGAGTCAACATGCCGACGACTGCGTATATGGAGACGGCGATGTATTCCGCAAGGACGGACATGATGAGCCAGATGAGCCATTGCGGCGACGTTATGCCGAACTTGGTTAGGCCCGAGGTGCTGCCAGGGAGAGGAACCAAGTGACCGTTCTCGATCTTGTATGGCAGCGGTGCGAACGCGCTGAGGACACCGTAGAGCACGCGCACGAGGATGAAGGGGAGGGTGATAGTGATACCAGTAAGCAGCTATGCGTTCTCGTCAGTTACAGGCGAAATGCGCGGCAATTGCAAGCAGTGTACTGACCCTCTTCCTGTATTTCAGGATCGCAGACATGTTCGTCCAGCAATATGCTGTGAGCACGACTGTCGCGCCGTACACCACGGCGAAGAGTATGGCGCCGACGTGACGAAGAGTGTTTCCAATATTGAGGCCTTGTTGCGTGGAAGCATTTCCGATGTTAGAGCCCCCGATAACGGCCAGCACGAGGCCGATCACACACGCAAGTCCAGCAATGCGTAGTCCCTTGGACACAAGCTGACTCTCATCAAGCCCGAATTGCGTCCTGCGTTCGAAGAACTCGTATGTCAGCAATGTCTACGAATCCGCAAAGATGGACCGCACTCACACCGTCCGCAGGAATCCCAGAGTTGCGAGTAGCAGCGGTGACGTGCCCGCGGACTCCATGATCCCGTAGATCGTCCTCTCTGTGACGTTGCTTGGGTTTCCTTCAGACAGAATATGCGCGACGCCACCGATTATGCGAACTGCGAACATGAAGTCCCGCCATTTAGCATCCGTGATTTGGGGTCAACTATGCCAGGAAGAAGCACTCACTGATGGCCAGTATTACAAGGGAGATCCAGCCCACCTTCCTAGAGAAGCCATGGCGAAAAGAGAGCAGCATACCTGCACAGAGGATGGGAACGTATATGACGATCACGACGATCGATATGATGCCACGGGCGTCCAGCTGCATAGCGTACGAGCGACCGAGAATGCCTTGTCGGCGAAAGGCGCAAAGACGGAGAACACTTGGCGGTGACGAAGGTGTCGGTGAGGGCTACAGCGGGGGGCTCCTATATACCTAAGGTTCTTGCACGAGCCTAGGGCAGAGTTATCGAAACTCTGCCCTCGGCGAAATCCTATATAACCTATACCCATCCACCTCGTGCTTTCCTTCGTCCAACGTCCACTACGCCTCCAGATCGGTGGCGGTACAGCGGTGCTACGCTCGCGAGCCCATAAGCCGGATGCATTATAGGCGTCCGACCTGAGCCAATCAGACTTGGTAGATAAGCCTAGGCGCAGGCAAGGTTCCCCAGGCCCGCAGCCTCATTGTCCGTGGGCTGTGTCATTTCCGGGATGTTTGCCTGGAATTGTGCGTTGGGATGCGCGCCGGCTGTCAAAAATTCGGTCCCAAGGTACTCGCAGAGCGGTTCTGACCATTGTCGACGTTGTCTATTCGATATAGGAACTGACAGACGCACCAGAGTCATTTCCAAATAACGGTCAGCGGCGCAGTGCCGAAGGCGTCCCATTGGCTTATGCGCTAGTGCCGTGCTCATGCATAGCATCCTGGGGCTGCGGCGATTTACACGGGTATGTCAGATCGGACTCGCGGTCCCGTCGTTGCCCCTGATTGACGTTAGGACTAAGCGTCCAGCGCTACGCTGGAATTATCTGCGAGGTTGGCGAGCCATCGCTTCAAGCGCTTCAAGCACTGTACAACGCATGAAGTTATGGTGTTTCTGTCGGTAGTAGACGTCCAAGTCGGAGTTGCAACGAACCTTGTACAGCATGCTATACATTGGCATCTGGACTAGGACCGACATGGCTAGCAATGGCGACTGTGGGGAACCATGTAGCGCTGTGCAAGGGCCGATGAAGGTGCTGTAAGTCAAAATACTACATGGTATGGATCCGCGCGCGCCGCATATGAGCGGCACAAGACATGATACGAAGCTGCAGCTACTAGAAATGTCAATGCGCACATATGGTAAGGATGGTGAAAACAATGCTACAGTCCCTGCTACGTAGATCATAGGTGATAATACTGCTGCCACAAAACTAATGACCCCTCACCCTCACCACCATCACCATCTCACTACTCCTGTAGCTACTACTCCTCACAACTACCACCGTGATTAATCGCACACTGGCCAGCGTCGAAGAGCGGTATCGTCAATCATTACATACATCGTAGAGGTTCGTACCATGCGTCAGACTGAATCGGTCGTAAACAGCTTGTACAGGGTAACCAAATCGAAGCATCATTTGATGGGGCCTGCCTGGCCTTAGTCCGACGCATGCCGCCCATGGCCAGTCGGCCGCTTGCTAGGGCTCGACTGTTGGCTCGAGGGGGACGAGGATGTCGGCGAAGGCGTCGCGGACGACGCGAACGCGGCCGCTGCCGCCGTGGACGACAGCGACAAGCCCGTCTCCTGCGTGCGCGCGGACGCCGCGACGGAGCTCGGCCGGGGAGGCGAGAAAAGGTCTACGGGGCTCGGACCTCCCGATCGTTCTCCGCCCGACCGATCCTGCGGGTAGTGGTCGGCGGGTGTTTGCCGCGAGGACCGCTTTGAGGACGATTCGCGCGAGTGCGGACGCGAGTCGGTCGTGGCCGTGCTCGGGGCCATAGAGGACCCAGAGAGTGATGGATTGTTCCCTTCGAGCGGTGGCGGGAGAGCGGGCAAGAACGAAGACACGCTTGCGCTGCCTTCGTGCGAGGACGCCGAACCGCTGTGTTGAGGGACCCGGACTTGGTCGTCGAACCACTGCGCAGCGCGTATGGAAGGCGACTGGCGTGCAGGTGAGCCGGAATGCGATCCTGCCCGCAGCGATGGGTGAATGCTGTTCGTCGGACGAGGAGGGAGCGATGGCGTGAAGTCCTGTGGCGTGGGACGAGGACTATCGTGAGAAGCACGAGGAGAAGATACGGACGCGGACTTGTGGTGTCTCCGAGGCGATGTCGGCGCGGGCGGTGGGGGCATACTGGAAACTCTGGTATGCGTGGTACCATAGGCGACTGGAGGCGCGGCTTCGCTCAAGGGCGCTGCAGGTAATGGCGGAGAACCGGTTTGCGAGAATAGCACGTGTGCATTTGCAATTAGGTCCTCCATTAACGAATCCTATGGGCGAATGTCAGCTCACAATCGAAACGCGTTTGGAATGTGGTTGTCGCGCATACCTTCAAGGACTGAACGCTTAGCAGGTCTGCTCCTTTGGGCATCTCCTCCTCACCGAAGATGACAGAGCCGAACACGATTGCTAGGTTCCTTGCATCCATCTTATTCTTCTCTGAATGAGATGCTACCTTGGCAAGATGTTCGACGATGGCTTTGAGAGTCGCCTGATGGACGGGTGGCAGCCTTCGCATCTTCGATCGTAAGACCGCGAAGTTGTTTGCGGCATGCTCATCTGCCAGCTCGTCAGCTGCCGAGCTAGGACACTTCACATATAGTTAGCATACCGAAACCCTCCGTGTGCTGTATCCGTTCTTGTAGTGAGAACTTGAAAACAGGCTCAGGTAGCTCACGAAGGTACATCTACAACGTGATATCGCGAGTTCAGTCCGCAAGCCACGCCAGCCGAAGCGCGACTATGGCGTACCTTCAAGAATGATGACACCGAGTATACATCGTCCGTTATCGGATTGAACTGGAAGGCAGCCTCGTTGCGCTCGATCTTATGTTGCAACTAGCGCCAAAGGTGAGGAAACAAGATATCTGAGAACGGGAGGATGGCATACTTCTTGAACTGCTGCGTGCCGACCCGACACCTATAACCGAGGTGAGCATCAGTTTCATGCTTAGCATCTTTCCAGGCACAATGCCGTTACTTACGCGATAGATGCCCTCAGCATCCAGACCCCGCTGCTCTATATCCTGTATGCATATCCGCACAATCTTCGGGATCTCGCCCTCGGCCAGCCCCCTCGCCGTGGCGTAGTCCACGAGGCTGACGCCGAAGATCAGGTCCTTGCACTCGCCCACGTTGTAGTTGTAATAGTAGACCGGCTTTGGCGTCGCCGCGGCGAGCATCCGCGGTATGCTCTCCGCGATCGTTGCGCTGTCCCGCTGAGGCACGATCTTCTCCACCATGCGCCGCCCATGCTCGCATAGCTGGCTCTGCGTCGCCGCTGCGGCGCTGGGAGAGGAAGAATCACGTTGCGTCAGTGATCTGATAGGCGGACATCAAAGTCGTCAGAGGAAACACCTACGTTAGATTGTCTATGTATACCTCAATCGCCTTCTTCACCGTTTCAGAGGACTCTCGGACGAAGGATTCCACCGACTGCGCTGTATTAGCTTCGCCTCGCCAAGAAGTCGATCTGATCCACTTGCCTTGAATCCGGACTCAAGAAGCTTGACTCGTCGAATACGAAGCGTCTCAAGCCAGTGAACGCCTTTCCGATACTCCTTGTCTAGAAAGGCAAGACCCGCATTAACCCCCACAAACTTCGCACAAACCCAGCAAGAGAGGTGGCACTGACCCGCTTCCTCCGCCTCACGCTTGGCGCGGACCGACCTGAGCGCGTTATCTGAACGCCCGCCATCGCGCACGTTCCCGCCCTTGTCGAGGAACGTCATCAGCTGGTTGAGCTGCTTCTTGCCCTGATGCGCGAGATCCTGGAGTGCCGTGGAGGTCGACGCAGAGGGAGATCTGTTTCTGTGGGCCTGCGCGCTCGTTGATGGGCGGCGGTCGAGCGGGCGCAGAGGCTGAGGGGCGGTCACGACTGGCCGCGCGCCATTGGCGCCGTGCGAATGAGGCTTGTTCAACGGAGGCATATGATGCGGATGGTTGAGATTATCGGGTGGCGAGGCGGGAGAAAGCGGCGCGGCGGCTGCGGATCTGTACTCCTACAACGGGCATCAGCAACACGCCTTTGAAGCTTCTGTACGGAACATGGTGGAGAGACAGACCTCGGCTTCTTGGCATTTCTTGAGGTAGTTCCGCTTGAGCCGCGGGAGGACGTTCTCCGCGTAATCGGCGTGCGCCGTAATTGCATCCTTCAAGTCTTCCCGGACACGTTTGCGGATCCGGTCTTGCTCCTCCTGTCAGAGCACCGCCGGCTCGCACATCCAACCACGAACGCACACGACACGGACGCGGCGGCACGCACCTTGAAGTTCGCCAGAGGGTCTATCACATGAGAGCCGAGATTCTCCAAGAAGGCCGTGCGTGTGCTAGCCTCTGCCAACCGTACGCTCGCGTTGTGGCTATATAATACGGACAGAGGGTCATGGAAGAGACGTACCCCGCTCGACGTTGTCCGTGATCTCGTTCCAGGCAACGCGCGTCGTGCTCAGATCGATCCGGTCGTCCAGAAACGCGTCGACGGACTTTGACTTGCGGTGAAGCTTGAGCAGAGCCGCTACACTGTATCGACGTCCATGAACGACGCACGTGCGGGATGTCGGGGAGCCAAAAATCACTCACTATTGTTCCTCTATGCGCTTTCTGAACATCGCCCGCCCAAGTCAGCCTAGGACTGCCTAGGATTGGATATATCAACAGAGTCATCAAGGACGCACCGCTCCTGGAAGAACGCAAGGTAGGATTCGGTCAAGACTTTCAGATGGAGTTCGAAGAGGTTCGTGGCGCTCTGCGCAGCATCCATCGCGGGGGCCTTTGCGGCCGCGGCTGCAGCCTCCGGAGAGGAGGACATATTAGCGATGTTACTCGTCGTTGTGGTCAGCAAGGGGCAAGGGTGCAGCGCCGAGGGTATGCAGGAAGGAGGAGAGCAGGACTAGCCTGAGACTGAGTCTAAGCCACGAGAGTCTGAGCCAAGTCTGAGGAGATGCGAACGCGACCCGCCTCCGACACATCAACCCCTCCCACGTGGATAGACGTCACATGCAATCTAGGCGCCCGCAGCCATTGGCAGGGATTGGATAGGCGCCGGTTTGCGCTCAGGCTACACCGTCACTGAGCACCGAACCAATAAATCCTACTGTATCCTGAAGGATTCTGCAAGACGAGCAAGCGGCCTTCACAACATGGAGACATAGCCGTTTTATAGACCTACCATCACTTCAACTATAACGCCATGCCACGATTATGGCAAGGCTTCGGCCTGAAAAAGAGTCACGTGACTTAGTTTGTCTTTCACCTGGTGACCACAACCTGGTCGAGGGAGTGCCCGCCATGCGGAGCAAGGCTGTTCTTCGATAAAACGGGGATGCTCAAAGTCCGTACCTAAGCGTCAATTTCCTTGAAGACGATCGCTCCCAACCCGGGGGACACCGGAGGAAGTGTCGTGGCAGTCATCAATTACCGACTTGGAGAGACGCCTCAGTACAACGCGCCGGGATAACGTACATTGGGATGCTGCGAACGTGGAGGATCCCACATATACAAGTACAGCGTGGACAGGTCATTACTTTTACTACACATTATACATAGCCGGCGTGATCAGTAGGAGTCGAGGACGAAGAGCAGTTCAAGGGCAAAGCGATGACAATATGAGATTAGCAGATGAAAAGAGAGCGGGACGCCTGAGTCCAATGAACAGGTGGGTTCATGACCGAGCCTGCTTGGTATCTGAAAATCGTAGCACTGAGATCAGCACTCGCCCAATCGCACTCAGAAATACACAAAGCGCTCACAAGACATCGTGCGGCTCCCGGTCCGACTCAGAACACTCCCAAACGCCTTCTTCAACGTCGGCGTCGGAGGAGCAGCACTCGGAGGAGGAGCCGGCGGCGCCTCCTTCTCCTTCTCCGAGTCAAACTCAAACTTCCCCGTGAGCTTCCGCCACAGCCTCACCGGTTGGGACTTCGCGTTCCCGATGAAAGAAGATGGTGGCGTAGACGGACCGGACGGCGAACTCGACGACGACATCGCCGATACGGAGGAACGTGAAGAGCCGGATGGAGACGTGGACGGCGCGGGCACGGCGGGTATATGCAGCGTCGCGAGCTCAACGCTCTTCGGCGAAGACACAACGGGGATGCCACGACCGTCAACGGCGGGCTCGCGGTCCGACTCCGAGTCCTCATCGAGTGAGACAGGGATGACGACTTCCTTGATTGAGTCGATCGTACGAGGCTGCTCGTCATCCAGATGGTGTCGCGAGGCGTGTAGTGAATGGCTCGAGCCCGACCGGCTCCTGGTGTGGGTATGCAACGTCCGAGATAGGCTGCTCCGGTGTCGCGCCCGGATACGCAACGCGTACGACTCCGCCTTGCTGTGTCCATCAATGGCAGCGTGGTCGCCTTCATCGTCGTCCAAGGTCACGCCACCACCGCCGGTGTCCGCAGCAGGCGGACCATGCCCCCCGTTTGCCCCACCGTCCTCAATCTCGAACACGCTCTCAGGCGGGACGGTACTCTTTGGCCGGTGCGGGCGGCTGTACACGGATGTCGTGGGCGACGCGGGCAAGCTCGACGAAAAGTCCCAGCTATCCATGGTCGCGTGGGTATGTATCGACGGCTGCTTGCGACGCTCCTGACGCTGCGTGAGTGGTGGGAGCCCGCGCAGAATCGTGCTGCAAAGGTAGCTCGGTTTCCGCGCGTTCCGGAAGAAATTTGTCTGCAGAAGCTCCGCTGCGCTCGGCCGCTTGCCCGCGTCCTTGTTCAGGCAGAGGGCGACGATTTCCGCGAACGCCGCCGAGTACCGGTGCGGACCTGCATTCCGCTCGAGCTTCGGAGGCTCGTCTGTAACGGTCATCACGAGCACCTTGTGCGGGTCCATACGTGACCGTGGCGCACGGCCCTGCGAGAGTTCGATCGCGGTGATGCCGAACGACCAGATGTCGGCAGAAGCATCGTACTGCTTCCCGTTGATGACTTCGGGCGCCATCCAGCACGGTGTGCCGACAAAGGACTTGCGCTTGCCGAGTATGGAAGGCCGGTGAACAGGCGACACCGGCTGTGGACGCGCGTGCAGGTGTGAATGGACGTGCCCGTGCGATTGACGTGTGAACGGGTCAAAGTTGATCGTGCGCGACTTTGCGGACGGCGGGACAGGGGACTCTTCGTGGTCCCAGAGGAAGGCAGCTACACCGAGGTCACCAAGCAAGACGGTACCGTCGTCATCAATGAGGAGGTTGGCTGCCTTGACGTCGCGGTGAATGAGACCGTTGATGTGCAAGTAACTTCGATGATCAGGGCAGGCCGGAAGAGCAGACCGAGAGGAACTAGGTTTGTAAGAGTGCATGACAAAGGACGATGATCCTCACTTTAACCCCTGTAGCGCCTGCTTGAGGATGCAGCGTATAACCTCTTCTTCAAGCCCGGCCGGCCAGGCATAGCGCATCACGTCGGCAACACTGCCGGCGTTCATGAGGCGCATGGCAATGTATAACTTGTGACCATCCACCCAGGAGCCACGGACGCGGAGGACATTCGGGTGCTTGGAAAGTGACATGAGTTGAGTCTCGTTTTGAAGAAGGCGGAGGGCGCTAGGTGGGAGGCGGTCGAGGTCGAGGACCTTGAGAGCACAGGCAATGGGTGAGCCACCGTCCGCGGGGCGGTATTGTGCGGCATAGACGATAGAGGAGGCGCCGAAGCCGATGGGAGGGCCGATGGTGTAGTCGGAGGAGTTGTTGCTACGCCACATCGCGTTAGGAGACCAGAGTGTGGTATCGCGACGTGGAGAGAATGCCTACCTGTATAGCTGCCACTCGTCCTCGACTGCGCCGATGAATTTCCTGCTAAGGTGCTCGGTGACGGCGTTCATCCTGATTCCTGGACGACCTGGAGGGAAGTGAAAAGGAAAGGCGGCAGAGGACTAGCACTCAGGTGTCAGACAAGGCAAGGAATGAGAGAAGAGAGCTCTGGCGGGCGATGGTGGAAGAATGAACGCAAGATTGGACATGATCAGCCACAGCGCGCATTTGGTTGTGGCCTCTCCTGCGCAAGATGCTCTTGCCGAGAGTTAGCCGCCCAAAATACAGGGTGGCGGGCGTTAGACTTGTGTTCCCCGCCAACGTTCGTCCCTCGAAGCCTTCCGCGCCTATGATTCGCGCCCTGAACTCGGGCATCCGAGGGCGGCGGGCGACGGTGGTCGGAGGTCGGAGGTCGCGCACTGGTCGGCGGCTTGAAGAATGTCGAGGAATGTGAGTGATGCGACGGGCGATGAGGTCAACTCTCAGGGTGCTTTCCAGTCAATGACACGCCGAGCTCATTCCTCACCGACCTCGCACGCTCCAACTCTTCTGGGCAGGGCTATTCCATCTTTGGCCGGCTTGTGATATCCCGGCCTCCTCGACACCAACCCTCCGGTTCTTCTTCGCCTTTCCTGCCACTCAACGCCGTACTAGTCGACAGCTGCCCATATCGGGGAAAATAGAGATCATCTCCGTCTATGGTGCTCTCCTATCCTCATGCGCACGAAGATCCGACAAAGTTAGACAGCGGACGCCCTGACGAAGCCTCGAAGCTTCACTTCTTGCAGTCGGATGCGCCTTCGCGCACCTTCAGGCCGCATCTTATGGCAATAGAGCTGCCCTCGGGGCCAGCGAATCGCCTCCAAATGGACCCTTGAAGCCAGCGGAAATGGGGCACGCGCTCCTCCTACGTGCACCGTTCATGTCGCGTCTATTGCCACTTGACGATCCTCCCCAGGCCATTTGGTTACACGAACGTTTCATGCACAACACAGTGCCCTTCCACCGCGAGGCACGCGGCCGGTTGCGCTCTGGTCATGATGGTGCTATCTATGATACCCATCATGCTGCACGAGCCCGAGGATCATGATCCTGCTCGAGAATCAAGACATCAGGTGCGCATGGGAATCTTGCATGCCGTCTTGATGCCACCGAGACGCGGCTGGACGTCGTGACCACATCGGATGGAGCTCGGGCAATTCAACTGGGACGGCCAGCAATCGTCGCCTACGTTCGAGAACGAGAGTGGTCGTGTTGCGCTGCTCTGTGAGAGAAGACAGCAATGCACACGCTCTGTCTGCGGACGATACGGCCCTGAGCGACCTAGAAAAGACTCAAGTGACCATCCTTGCGCGTTCCGATGCCAGAGCTCCTGAGAGAAGGCGTTCCTGACACGGCTCCGGGACGAGTTCACACCGAGCTTCGCGAACCATGTAGCTTCGTGGTGTCAGGACAGAAAAGGCGAGCGTAGTGTTCGATCCAGCACCAGCTCCGACTTCCTCCCGTGCTTCTCAGTCCAGAGACTGGGCAAATAGCACTCGCTTCCTGTTGCATAACCGTTAGCATCCAACTTTGTGCAATAGTTTTCTGTGTAAGACGACTCTGCTCTGTCAAGGCGGTCAGCTAAGGGGCAACAACACTGAGATGAATCCGCTTCGGTACGGTCTCGGAACGCGTTCCGCTGTAAAATCATGCGCCCCGCAGGCTCCCGTGCTGCAAAATTCGGCGCAACAGCAAAAGCATCGATCGCAAAATCATAAGTGCAGCTCGAGAGTTTGTCAGAGCTCGACGGCTGCTCGAAGGCCTTGGTGGCCGCCGACCGGCCGACCGGCGTTAATTGAGAGCAACCGTCGGAAGGTTGATGCGAGCCAATCATTCGTGGATGTTCGAACACTGCCCGTCGGGAGTGCATAAGGGTTGTGCAACGAGAGCGGGGTCAGCTCGATCGTTGTTCTGGAAAAACTGCTAGAGAATCCCGTCGGCGCGGACGGGAAGGTCGTTTTTCCTAGTGTGGGCGGGCGGAGACCGACGCCAGTGGCGACCAGTCGATGTCAACGCGTCGCCACGAACTCCAGTGGTGGCGAGAAGAAAATTGGTCGTGTGTCTGACGATGAGATAGCGGCGGCGGCCATGAGGATTCCTTGCAGTGAAGCTCGGACGCGAACGGTACGCGGAGGAGATAACGGGGAGGCGATGGCAGACGCCGGTGGAATCGGCCGGGCCACAGTTACGTAAGAGAGCCAATGGGGAAGGAGCCCGGAAGTTTCCCGGCTAATCTTGGGGCTGTGATTGGCTGGCCAAGGGCCGCGATAAGAGATCCGAGATCGCCAGTTCTGTTTATGGAATGCTGATGTAAGGGCGCGGGCGGTCGATGGCAGGGACGGAGTTGGGCTGGAGGAGGTTGATATCCCAGCCTGTGCCACAGCTAACAGCACCGCGTCTCTTCTGTCTCGGTGCTCTCTCTTCCTTCCCTTTACCCACCATCCCGTACATGGCTCCGAAGCAGCCTTGCGCGAAATACCAATACGTCGTCACATCTTCGGGCCCAAAGATCGTCCCCGTCCCAGATGCATACTCAAAGGACGAGGAGTCTCCCGCTGACTACAACGCTGGCGGTTATCTCCAGGTCAAGATAAACGATACCTTCAAAGACGGAAGATACCTCGTCCTCAGAAAGCTTGGGTATGTATTTCCTTGACCACAGGAACTTCCGACAGAAGTTGCCCTCGCTACATTGTCCGGGGAAGTCCGTCATGAATGCGATACTGACCTCACACGACTAGATGGGGGCACTTCTCCACCGTATGGCTCGTCAAGGACAACCTGTGAGTGTTATTTTTATGTCGATATCTTTCTACCCTTGCGCTCTCTGTATGCTTCTCCTGATGCGATCTTGCCTGAAGGGCCGCTCTCTATGTCTCCGGATGCTTCTGGAATGGACGCTATGGCCTCGCCTCCTGTATTGGCTTATCGCCACTCCGCCTGTCCTTTGTCTCTCGTGTGCCAATATACCGTCTCCTCTGCCATGACGCCTCGTACGTTCATGAGATTTTCGCGCTGCCCGCTTCACTCTGGTCCGGGCGATAGGCCTTTTCATAACCTAAAGCGAGAGTGAACTCATGTCGTGCAGCGCATGCCGCCACGTTTGGGGTATGCTACTTCGGATATGTGCATCCGAGAAATACCTGCTATATTGGCTAGCAAAGACGTGTCAAGAACAATCCGCATGCGCGCAAGGGGAAGATATGGGCGCGGGAGCCGTAACTTGCGTTCTGACGTCAGGTTGCGGCTCGCGTGCGGCACCAATTTCCTTTGAATTCTTCGACCTGTACTAAACCTCCTTCGTAGCATGAACCGTCATTCTGCTCTGAAAGTCGTCAAATCCGCTGGTCGATATGCCGAGACCGCACGCGATGAAATTAAGCTCTTGCGTCAAGTTATGGACGCCAACCCCTCACATCCTGGACGAAATCATATCGTCTCATTCCTCGACCACTTCGAACATAATGGTCCCGATGATAGGCATATTTGCCTAGTGTTCGAGCCATTAGGCGAGAACCTACTTGCGCTAATCGAGCGTCACAAGAAGACCGGCGTAGCGGTCGATCTTGTTCGCGTCATCGCTAAGCAGATGCTGCTCGGGCTGCAATATCTGCATGATGAGTGTGACTTAGTACACACAGATATCAAGCCCGAGAATATCCGTAAGTAGTCATGAAATCCACCGAGTGTATGCGTCCACCTCACCATCGTCATCAACAGTGATCTCGATTCCTGATGTGGAGGCGCACATACAGGCGGAACTCTCCCGCTCGCCCTCGCCTACATGCAGGAAGGTTGCTGTGCCTCCCAAGCAGCTCACGCGAGCTGCGGTCGCGATACCCCAACGCAAGAACGGCCGCGAGAAGCAGGTGCACATCTTCGACTCGCAGCCACTCCCCAGTCCCTCCTCTTTTAGCTGCCCGAACTCTCCCGCTCGATTGAGCTATATTTCTCGCGTGGCTTCCGCGCAAAGCGCGTCGGCTATGCTTGCGTCCTCCTCTCTGAGAAGCTTGAACGCGATCCGGCGCAAAAGCGTGAGCAAGCCCCCGCGCCAGTCTCGCGCTCCGACCCCGGACACGTCGGACGAGTCGAGCGGGAGTGGAAGCGCGGGCTCCGCTTCTGGGTACGACTCCGTACTCGTGTCGTCCAGCCTCGCGACATCGCTTAGCAATGACACCCCACCTACCTCGGTCAACAGTCTCGCTAGCGGCCTGAGCAAAATGGTACTCAGCGATTCCGCTAAGGACAAGGGCAAGGGTGTCGAGCTGTGCACCTGCACTTGTGGCGAGCAGAAGATCTCTGAGGCGTTCGACTCACCCGACTTCAAGCCCACGCAGCACCAAATCCGCCCAGCCGCAGGGCCCTCATTACTAACCCAAACCGCTCCTCACAACCTTACTCCTCAACGTTCCGCCTCCACCTGCTCACAACATCCTCACTCTCCTGATGCCTTTGCTCTCTCACAACTATCCGACGCCGAACTCGCCGCCCCTGTGCCACCACCACTCCCTATCTCAATCAAGATCGCCGACCTCGGAAATGCGACGCCAACGACGAAGCACTATACCGAGGACATCCAGACGCGGCAGTACCGCGCGCCCGAAGCGATCGTCGGACGCACGGACTGGGGCGCGACGGCGGACATCTGGTCCGTTGCGTGCGTCGTATTCGAGCTGCTCACCGCGGAGTACCTCTTCGACCCACAGAGCCAGGGCGATCTGTTCGGCAAGGACGACGATCACATCGCGCAGATCATCGAGCTCCTTGGGGAGTATGGCGAGACGAAGTGGGGCGGGCGGTTCTCCAGGGAGCTGTTCGATAGCTCAGGTAAGCGTCGCGTTCATATTCTCTTCGTTGTCCTGCCCTTGGGCTCTTTATACATATCGCTGCCGGGCCTCGTTCGGACTCGTGAGCTTCCATTCCCAATTGGTGTACCTTATCAGAGGTGGCGCGTGCGAAACGCCTTCCTAACTCATGCTTTGCGCTTGCATTGCGAGGCACCTCGGTCGGCCAGTCAGACCGTACCAGTGACGGATGGGGATCGGTCCAGTGGTTCTCATGGGCATTCCCTTGGGTCCCTCGAGAAAGCGCGCCCTGTGTCGCCTTATGGTTATATGTTTTGATGGCGTATTTTTGCGTGATAATATGGACACTTACTGACTATGACCTCTTTCTGCCCTGCTCTGCTCCGCTGCTTCCCTTCCATACCCGGCTGCCTCTCCTTCCCCGACGCGACAATCACACAACTCGACATCAACCCACCACAACATCACCTTTCCTCCATCCTTCTCTTGCCTTCTTCTGCCATACTCGGACACCTGCTGGGAACAGGCTCGCTGCGGTACATCAAAAACCTGAAGCCATGGCCGCTGAAGCGGGTGATGATCGAGAAGTATCTCTGGTCGGAGCCCGACGCGGAGGCGCTCTGCGCGTTCCTCGAGCCGATGCTCGTTATTGATCACCGCAAGCGCGCGCACGCTCGCGATATGGTCAACCACCCCTGGCTCGAAGTCGACCCGCTAAGCGAGGACCTCTGGGGGTGGTGAGCGCTGAGGTCCAGCGGAGAGAGCGCGCGCGTCCGCGCGCCCTTCTGCAGCGTCAGCGCTTGCTTGGCGCCAGTATTGGCGGCATTTTAGTCGCCAAACCGCGACCTACTGAGCCGCTCTGAGGCCGGACATGTCGTGCTGGTCAAATGAGTGCTCAGCTGGTACTTATGTTCGACGGCCACAGGGGTATGTGCGCAGTTGGGCGGATATGGCGAGCGATGGCGCGGATGTCGGGAGATGACGTGACTTGTGGGCGTTGTTGCTTAAGCTTATTCCCTCAAATGTCTCTCGTGCTCTTCGCCCTCCCCTTCGGTGTATGCCGGCTTTTCTTCGCATCTTGTCCTTGTTTATGCTGTTTTTATTTTGTAATTAGGACCCGCTGTTGCTTCCCTATTTGCTTTCACCTTCTCCGACGAACCTCCTTCCACACCCCATGCATCAGGCCTCTTCCCCATGTTGTTGTGCCATCATGCGTCCACCCCGTCCATCGCTTCTCCGTTTCCTGTTGTACCACCCTCCATGCTTCTTTCTTTACTGGACCTTTCATCTACTTTATGGCCGGCACGCCGCTGTCTCTTTGCACACGTACTTGTTTCTCTTGCTTTCATCTCCGCACTCATGCTAGACGCTAGACCGCATACGCTCATAACTTCCCCTTGTCTTCTCGCAGCATCCTCATCACGTACTGCACGCGTCACCATCGCCTAATCGCTTTCCGTTGCATTCCATTAAGCCTCTCTTAACGCCGCACGCGAACGTGAACTTTCCGTCCCTCGCTCGCTGTTTGAGCGGGCTGTCCATAGCTGTACATACTCTAAGTAGATGTTGGGTGTTAACCCGATTAAGTTACCTAGCAATGTTTAGCATGTGCAGTGGTCCGATGTGTCAGTTCCCCATCTTTGGACGCATCTTGCATATTTTCGTGCGGCGTCCTCTCCTCATTCAAGCATCGGGACGTCCACTTGTGGATAAATGCTGAGTCCCATCTTCGCTTCTCCGTCCATTTGGCTGGCGACCCGGCGTCCGCGTGCGACCCGGTGGAAACCCATGGCCTCGTTTGGGTGTGCCTTGACCGGAGACCCTGGAGGGTTGGTTGAACCTAAGCTTGCTGGGAGATTTGCGCAGCGCTTGCGGATCTGAAGTCAATCAGACGAGTGTCGTCAGCTGGCTCTGTCTGTCCGTCGGGGACAAGATGACAAGCGCTCAAAAACACTCGGGCGGCTAAAAGAGGCATGGGAAAATTGCGTTCGCCTGGGGCACAGGGCGGGTACTCGAGGACGCCGCTCGAGGCTCGTTTTCCTTTCGTCCGTCACCACCATCTGCCTGGTCGTGTACATGGCCGCGTCGCCCATCGCTGCCACGACCAACGGAAACGACCAAGAGCACGCACAACAGCACAGCAACAAGCGGACCCTGAATAACTCAGCCATGGACGTCGAGCCTGCCCGTGACCACATGGGCCCCGGCGGAGACATGGACACCAACGGCGCCTCTCATCCTGCCGACGACCGCGGTGCTCCTGGCCAGGAGCCCGCCGACTACCCTGCCCCGGCCTCTGTCGCAGGGAGTGCCACTGACACCGCCGTCGCTCGGACTGATGCGCCCCCGCGTGGCGAGAAGCTGATCAAGGTGCTTATTCGCCCTCCTACTTTGCATAGCCGTTTGTACGCTCTCTCCTCTTTGCGCTCTGTTGCCCGCCGTAGGCTCGCCCGACGCCCTGCTCGCCCGTCTGTCCTGTCGTCCTCTGTCTGAGCTGACACGTCATGTTCTGGACGCGCTGCATCGCACGGCACTTGCGCTCACTGCCCGTCTCTCACCGTAGCCGACGCTTGCCATGTTGCCTCATTCGATATTTTGGACACGCAGGACCTTGTGACATGGCAACCATCGTCCCGCTGTGTATCATGCTGTTACGTTGCAGCGTGCGCCCTGTTTCTGTTGAATGTCGTATTGACTCTGCAGGGCTGTCTATTGGGCTAGGGCTGTCTCAATGTGTCGCGCCCCTGTCTCGAGCGCTCCTCGCTCTCCTCGCTTTCTATGCATCATGCTTGCTGCCATCGTGCTCATTACACGTTCGCTGACGGATTCTTACTCTCATGCTGCGCTCCTATCTTGGTCACTGCGCACGGCTTCCCTGTGACTCCAGCCGAACAAGGTCTACATCGGCGGGCTCCCGGAACATACCCGCAAGGAGGACCTAGAGAGCTGCTTCGGAAAGATTGGGAACATCGTCAACATTGAACTCAAGTACGTCAAGTTTCTCTCTATCACCCCCGTGTGTCATGCTTACAGGGCGGGCTGTACATCGTGTGAACAGAGTGGGGTATGGCTTCGTGGTAAGTGGTCGGAATGGACGCCTCGTGAGGTTCTAGAAGTGAACCTTGCTTCGGCAGGAATTTGACAATCGCGAAGCTGCGGAAGAGAGCGTCGCTAAGTATCACGAGGGGTATTTTATGGGAAACAAGATACGGGTCGAAATCTCTCATGGTGGAGGTAGGACTGCGAAGTATAGCGGCGACCCCGGAGCATGCTTCAAGTGCGGCCAAATGGGTCATTGGGCCAGGTCAGGGACTACCCATTCACCCTCAGAAGCCCTCACACGTTGTGACTAACGCTGTTTCTTCTATTTAGGGAGTGTCCCAATCTTGCCACCGGGTATGTAGTCAGGACCGGGTCGTCTGGGTCAACATCACTGAGTTCTTCTATTGCATTGTTCAGACGTCGTCCCACCGATGCCCCTTTGATTGACCGTATTCAACCTCCCAGGGACTATTTACCGCCTCCTCGCGACTACTATCGCGACTATCCTGGCTATTATCCGTCCAGGGACCCGCGTTATTATGACTATCCGCCGCCTCCGCCTGGGAGAGACAGCCGCTACGGGCGCCCTCCTTCCCCAGTCCCCAGTCGCGACTATCCTCCGCCGCCGTTGCCTGCTCGCTCTGCTCGGGATTACGACGATTACAGGATGAGGGGCCCGCCACCGCCGCCTCCGGCTCGCTACGACTCTCGTGGCTACTATGAAGGCGATCCTATCCCTCCTCCTGGGTATCCCCCTCGCGGCTATCCTCCGCCTCCTCCTAGGGACTACTATGATCGCTACGATAGAAGAGCGCCTCCCGCTGCGGATAGATACGGGTCTTACCCTCCGCCGCCCTCTGTGAGACCTAGGACGCCACCTGGTGCTCCGCCTGCTCGCTCTCGTGATGACTATGACCGCCCTCCGGCTCGGTATGTTGTTGTGACTTCTTGTGGGCCTCTGCTCTCTCTCATGCGGCTTGCTCAGAGACTATCCGCCTGCTACTGAGACCAGAGGTAGACCCGCCTCCCCGCCTCCTGCTCGCTACGCGGACTATCCTACTCGTTCTGGGAGCGTCGAAGCTACTCGGTACCGGTCAGCACGCCATTACATCAGCCTCTGCAGTTCCACTGACGTAGCCCTGTCCTCTACAGCAGCAGCCGTCGTCCTTCTCAGAGTCCTCCCTCTCGTTCGGCCTCTGGCGCTCCCTACGACTCTTCCCGTTACGAATCTAGCACTGGCGGCGCTGCATACAACGGCGGCACTTCTGGAAGCTACGCTGGCAACGGCTACTCCAGCACCGGTGGCGGCGCCCCTCCGGCTCGCAGCTCTGGCAGCGCTCGGGATTACCCCCCGTCGCGCAGCGCCCGCGACCCTGAGACTGCGAGCAGCTACAGGCGCACCTAGGGTTCCCTGGGGTGCCGCGGCCTCTCCTCGCCTCACGAGCCCCGTGCGACACAGTTCATAGTTGTCTCCGAGGAATGGCCTTTGCTACGTCACTCGACGCCAGTCAATCATGATACGTGCAGCGTGACTTGGGTTGCTACTTGTGCTTTTTTTGCTCCTCGCTATATGAAGAAAACGATACTACTGCACGGACCTCGTAGAGAGTACGGGAGGGGGGCCCGGATCCGCTTCGTCTACAGCGATCCTGGGCTCCCGGCCTTTACTCGCGGGTTCCGCGATTCCGTCTCTTGGCTTGCAAACTCGTGGCTCCTTCCCGAAATGCCCTCTCGTTCTCACTCTGTAATTCCAAATAAGATTCGTCTCTGTGCCTCTGATATACCGAGCTCACTGGTGGGTGTTGAGGGGTGTCCGATCTGCTAGCGTGTGCGATCTAGGGCTCCCGGCTTCACTCCTTTGAGTTTCGGACTGTATTCCATCTTCCTGCTTCCCTCTCCATCGATCTCATGCTGTCTGCCGTCTCGTTTTCCTCGGATCCGGCTCCCCGCTCCCTGTCTACAATGTACATAAATTCCCAGATTCGCGTTCTCGGTCGACGTTGGTGCTTCTTGCGTATGGAGTTGATGGTGATGACGACGAACATGAAGACGGGCGGGTGGGAACGATGACGCTAACGATGCGATGATGTGATGATGTTGCGATGTACGGACTCAGTCAATACACTCGACACCAGGTGTTGTCACATAGAAACATGGGTGCGAACACACGGACTGCAAGCGAAAATCGTCCGCGGTACACCGCGGGCGCGTCATTATTGCATGCTCTACACGAATACAATCTATCAACCGATTACGAGCTTGCCCTCCGCCTCGTTGAAATCGTACTGAGGAACCTCGAGGTTGAGCTATTTAATGAGAGGAGTTAGCGCATGCTCGCTGCCCAAAAGACGTCAGGATGAACTCACAGGCGCAGGACCCTTGCGAATACGTCCAGCTATGCGACGGTGAGCGTAGCAACGAGACTCCACGATGAGCACACTCACAGATATCGTAGTGGGAACCATGGCACGGACAGAACCTGCAATCGGCAGTCAGAGATTCAAGGACCGCTTCCTACGCCTGCAGACACTCACCAGCCTCCGTAGTCGCCGGCCTCGCCGATGGGCACGCAGCCCAAGTGGGTGCAGACGCCGAGCATGACGAGCCACTCGGGCTTCTTCGTCCGCTGCTCGTCGGACTCGGGGTCGCGCAGGCTCTTCCAGTCGGTGTTGCGCGCCTCCTCGATCTCGTCCTGCGTGCGGTGGCGGATGAAGACGGGCTTGCCGCGCCACTTGATGATGACGTTCTTGCCCTCGGGGATCGACGCGAGCTCGACCTCGACGCGCGCCATCGCGAGCACGTCCGCCGACGCGGACATCGTCGCGAGGAACTCCGTCACCGTCGACTTGGCCGCCGACGCGGAGAGCAAGCCGAGCGAGCCGATCATGAAGTACGCGAGCCCGCGGTTCGTCGTGTCGTCCTTTGCCTGGTACTTGGAGAAGTCCGGCACCTGCGGCGCATCGCGTGCGACCGCGGACGTGTGCATGAGACTCTTCTGGAAGATGCCGTGGACGGGTGCTGGATACGGTGAAGCCAAACAGGTCAGCGAGCCCGCTCAGTGGAGGCAGTCCAGAAGAAAATGGCATGCCAAGAGCAGGAATGTTCCCTGGTGCGTCAGTACGAGGGTGCGTTTGGCTCACCATAGGCATAAGTCTTGTTCACAACACCGAGCGGCGACGTCCGCGAAATCTTGCCCGCCCACCTGGCAGGGACGTCAGAGCGGGGACCCGCGGCAGCACCGTGCCCGTGCCCGTGCCCATGTCCGGCGGGCGCGCGGACGGCGAGGTTGATGTGGGGCGCGAGAGGCACGCCCGAGGCAAGCGTGCGGACGGTGGGGGGGATGGTCACAGCATTTTTGGCGAGCTGGACGGCAGCCATGGTGCGGTAAAGAGAGGGCGCTGTGTTGAGCGAGGTGGAGAGTGTCGAGCTCGCTGTCGACGGTGACGACCGCAAACTCTGGCGGAGTCTGAATTAGGCGCCTGAAAGGTGCTCGTCCCGTTCTTTTCCGCCGCAAGCGTTTCCAATCCCCGCGCGCTCATAGGCCGGCTCCGTCTAGCGCACTCTGGCCTATTGCCTAGCAATGGGTCATCTATTATTCAACTATAGACGAGAATCAGGAAGGTTAGACAAGAGGAATACGAAGGGCTGAAGTGGAGCTGCAAACGAGTACTACGATTGTTACCAGTCGCGCTCTCAGTGACTTGGTCAAAGTGTCGATCATCGACTACTGTACTAGTCCGCATACATCCGAGTCCTCTAGTTTGTCTTGGGGGTATACAGCGCAAAATGTCGTGCACTACTATACTGTACAGTACTTTTAGCAATACCTTTGTCTTCCTATCGTTGTACACGAGCGAGCCGGAAACTCCATCATGCCGTCTGCTTCTTAAGGTGCTCCTGAAGACATTTCAAAACCCGCTGCTTGGGAAGCTTCGGCGTCGCGGGGAGGCCTCGCTGCTTCACCAGCCTTCTCACCACGTTCGGGTCTGCCATATCTCGTCAGTACAAGGATCAACATTCACAGAATATGAGAGGAAGACGCACAATCGGTTATGATCCCGTCCACGTTCCAGTCCAAGAGCTGCTCGACGATGTTCATTCGGTTCACCGTGAACGGCTTGACGAGCAGACCGAGTCGGTGCGCCTCCTCAACCATCTCACGCGTGGTAAACGGCACGTAGCCGTCCATGGCAGGGTCAGGGACGGGGGTGGAGTACGACTCCGCGGTGGGTGACAAGATGTCTGCGCCGATGGAGTGGGCAGCCTGCGCGACCTGCGCGGAGAGCGAGGGACCAGGGAAGTCGTCGAGGCGAAGGCCGGCGAGCCATGGGCTGGTGCTGTTGTCGGGCATGAACGCCGTCTCGCTGTGCGGATAATCAGCCTTCCCGCACACGTTCAACAATGCGTAGGAGGGTACCCACTTGTCGATGAGCGCGGAAGTGGTGATCGCGCTATCAAGTTGCTGAATCGGAAGCGTAAGTCACACGTCTCACGGCTTTCAAATAGGAAGACGTGCACACCTTCATTGCAATCAACGTCCGCCAATCGAAGCTTTGGAACTGCCGGTTAAACTCGATATCAGTCTCGCGCTCATTCCAACAATAACTCTCCCAGAGGAGGCAGGCCGCTCACAGTGATTGAATGCCTGTATGGACTGTTCTTGAAGATCTCGTACTGCTTCTCGACAAAGTCCGCAACGCCGAGAGTTCGGTTCGGGTGCTGAGCGTCAATTTTGGACTCGATGTTCCAAAGCACTTCATATTTAGGATCAGTGCAGGAGACGAAGTCGAAGACCTCTTGCAGCGTAGAAATGCGAGTGCCAGGGTATGTCAGCTGCAAAGCTACTCTCCCCAGCGTGAGCTCGAACTGAAAGACCTGGAGATACAGGGGTGGTGGACGTACGATAGCCGTGTTGTCTCTTGGATCCGCAGTCAAGCGTGCGGATCTGCGCCAACGTGAGATTGGCGATGTACTTGCCAACGTACGGAAAGTCA
This sequence comes from Trametes punicea, assembly GCA_025528855.1. Taxonomy (NCBI): domain Eukaryota; kingdom Fungi; phylum Basidiomycota; class Agaricomycetes; order Polyporales; family Polyporaceae; genus Trametes; species Trametes punicea. The sequence goes on from VICQ01000014.1 coordinate 752,626, forward strand.
GGATCTTCAGGATACTACGCTCAACGCGGTGAGTGTGGCTCACTAGCAGTGATTTACTGAAGATAACGTACCACCGGACGGGTGTCTATACACTTCGCAGGGGTAATCTCCTCATCATGCCAAACTACGACACGGCCGTCCTGGGCATCGCTCTGCATCATGCTCGCGCGGGAGCAACAGGGTGATTCACCTTCGTGATCCCATTGTCTAGTTCAAGTGTCGTCGCGCCATCTATGAGTCCCCTACGGGTATAGAAGTGGTGGTCAGCTCATTCCACGTCCCTGAGGATGAGAGGCCCTGAGACGCACCATGCAAAGCTCGGCAAGGTGTTCTCTATCGTGTTTCCTCTTCCACCTCTATGTGCCTACGAGGTGAGGAGAGCACAAATCAATATGTGAACTGACAGTCGAGGGCATCTCCGCGCACCTGGACATCGTAGAATCGCTGGTAGCTCGCGGGAGAGCCAAGTGGCCGCTGAGCAGGGGAAGCAAGGCTCAAGAAGACCTCGCTCGCGAGGTTGGCGACGAGGGCAAATGGGGCAAACATCGCTGTTCGCTGGCTACGGCGGGAAAGGGGAGAGATTCTCGGATGCAGTTCCGTTCTGCAAGGAGATTAAACCCAAGCCCGTCCTTCCGCTCTCCACCCAACGAACGCAGGACGATCAGGACGCACTGCGCAACGAAGCACGAACATGGCGGACACAGCCAGCCGTGAGCGGAGAGACACGTTCCACGTTCGTGCGCGGCGCAAAGCCTGGTGCCCGGCGAAGTTGCTCGTCAATCCGCACGAACGTTCATGAGGATCACCCGAAAAGGAAGTCATCGCGCCTTTCCAGGACCCGCACTGGCCAACCACGGACGCGCTGATCAGAATATTCCCGCCGCGCCCACAAATCGGATTATCGGAGATGGTTGCTTCGCCGAGATCGAACCAGGGGCTTGGGGAGGCCTATCAGTATGGAGAACGTGCTAGAATGCAGTATGGGATGGTCCGGTCTGGCAGTGCGAGAGTCTGCGGCTCTGAGAAGGCTTACATATATGCACAGAAGTTGTTGGGAATCGGATGCACGCGCGGATGTAGCTTGTCGGAAGCTGCCAGTTGACCATGTGGGTTACCCCGAGAGTTGCAGTCAGCCATCTTCCAGATCTCGGTGTTGTTGCCAAAGACCTCGTGCTTCGATGCCTCCGGCAACCGCGAAGCTACGGGACTAGCGTTCACTTGGTCCGCGTCGAAGTCGGCGACTATATTATGGCGCGTACTGAAGCGTGCTTGTTCGCAGAAACAAAAGGGAAACAAGCCCAGGTAGGTGCTGATATCCATCGCACATCTTTACTATGACCGCGATGACTGATTGTGTGCAGGATTATCTTCGAAGAGCAGAACGTATGGACTACGCGAATGACACATTATGAGAGACAACATGACACAGACGAAAGGAGAGAGGGCGAAAGACGAACTGAATGCTACTGCTATACGTTCGGCCTGTCCTTCGGGTTGTCCTTTGCAACGCTCGTCTCCCCCACGCCACCCAAGCCAAGATTCTTCCATTCATCGCGTTCCATAAGACCGCTGTGCAGAGTGATGAACAAGGCGAAGACGATGAGCAGACAGGAGGGGGCGGCTCACCGGTTCATGCGGCACTCAAGATAGTCCTTGTTCAGATGCCGACAAGGCGTGGAGTTGCTGCCGTTCTTTCGCAGGCAGTCAAGGTACACCTGCATATACTGCTTGCACTCCCCTGTGCAGCGCAGCTTGAACGCCTGGACAGTCGAGACTAAGACAGTGTCTGAGGATCGCGTACCATAATGGTCAAGTGGAAAGGAACCCCGGTCCTACGTGGGTCAGCACTGCCGAAGTGGTATAGGCAGAGGGACTTACTGGAGGAGTTGCACTAAAGCCAACAGATATCGATGGTGGCCGACCGAACGACATGGCTGCAACGCGGAGAACGACGAGTGCGCACAGGCTGCACAGTACGTCGGCACCCCCTCTGGCTCTCGGCTCACGCGCGGTCAGGGCGGCCCGCCAAAAACCGGTCATCGCAAGACGCTCGTCCAACCGCAGCCACTTGGCAGAATTGAATATTCCTTCACGAGGCACTAACGAACATACACTCCGGATCGCAAGCTGAGGGTATGCAGCTGTCCTGCTGCCCCTCAGTAGGCCGCACTCATCGTCTGCCTAGGGGAGACTATTGCAAGCGTCTTCGTCCTCCCTTTTCGCTGTCCACCTCTTCAGGTTCCCTTCCGTGATGAAGGCGTACTTCAGAACTGAGGCGCTTGCGCATGTTCATCCCCTCTCTTCTGGCTCTCCTTCGCTCTTCCATCCTCTCTCTGGATGGACCCTCTCTTCTCTTGCTCTTTCTACGCTCTCTCAGTATCGATGTAAATCAATCAATTCACAGTCACGTTGTAGCACTTCTATTATGTACAAGCCTGGGGAAGGTTCTTAGGTACAATGTATATCTGCCATCTTGGTCTCGACAATCAGCCTTCGGACTATACGGACGCCTATAGTACAGATGTCTCGACGGCTGTCGTCCCGTCGAGGTGCCGCTGAAGAGCTCGGAGGTGCTCGAAGGGCGGGGCAAGTGTACGGTTGAGAGTCACGTGCACCACGCCGCAATAAACTCTCCTGTCCCTGTGACGCGAATTCGGAATTGGGCCAGGCCAACGATAGGCTCGCAGGTTCAGAAGGGCGCTTCTCAACTTGAGCAATTCGGAATTCGGATGTGTGCCGTAGTATACAAAGCAGCTGCAGCCCGTCCCTTCAAGCATGAATCGACCCGTACCGTCCCTAGAGCGTTCCCCGCCCCCGCAGGCACCGTCGAGCACAAAGTATGGCGCGCGATATGTCCCATCTTCGATGAGACCGCTAACGCGCTCTCCCTTTGCCCTTCTCGTCCCCGCCTGCACCAGCACCTCGTTTCCTCGGAGGCGGTTCCGCCGAGCTCTCCCTACTGCTTTCTTGCGATCCCGGTCTACTTGCTGCCTGTCCTTGCGTCTCAGACCCGCTCCCTCCATCTCCAGACGCACCAGTCTGCCCCGCCTCTGATCCGGAAGCGGCAGAGAGCGACGGAGGCGGCTCCAGGTCGGGCACGACACCCGCGAACCGCTTGCTCTTGAGCATCACGATCTCCTTCAGCCACCCGTTCTCGCGCCGCAGCTCCGCCGCCTCGCGCTCCAGCTCCTCGACGCGCCCCGATAGGTCCGAGATCGTCCGCTCGAGGTTGAGCGTCCACAGCTTCTTCTTGATCCGGAACCGTGCTACGGGTCAACGGAAGCGGGGCGTCAGCGTCGCTCGTCGCGTACGTGCGAAGAGAAGAAAGGTGGGTACTCACCGGACGCGGCGGTGTTCCGCCGTCTTTTGTCCTCCGCGATCGCGATCGCCTCCGCCTCTGTCGGGTCCAGGTGCGCGGTCGCCTCCGGGGAGGACGCGTTGCTCGCCTGCCCCTGCGCAGAAGAGCGCGGCAAGGGCGGCATGCTCTCTTGCGTCGGCGTGTGGACCGGCCTGTCCGGAGGTGGGAGCGACCCAAAGTGTCCCCCGACGAAGCTTGGGCTCATCTGCACGCCCTGCGCGTGGGTGGCGGGGGCTTGGGGCGGACTCAGGAAATTGAACCCGCCCTGCTGTTGTGGCTGCGACGACGCCGGCCGCTGCGTGGGTGGTATCGTCTGGGTGTGCAGCGAGAATGGCTGCTGCTGGTGGTGTTGCTGCAGCGGATGGGGGTGTGGAGGGGGGTGTGCGAGCGGATCGCTCGGCTGCGACGGAGGCGGATGCGCGTGCTGGCCGAACTGGGCCTGTGAATGTTGCTGTTGCTGCTGTTGTGGCGTTGGCAACTGGTGGAGGATTTCCTGTCCCTGTTGCTGTGGATGCTGCTGCTGTTGCTGTAGAGCCTGCAGGTACGGGAGCATCGCGAGGAACATGTCCATCACTTGCGGGTTCTGTAACGCTGCTCCCACCGGTGGTGGGGGCTGTATCTGCCCAACACCATGCGCCCCGGGCACTTGTGCGATACCGTGATGTGCGCCAGCGGCGGACGGATGGCTCGGGGCGCCCTGCTGTTGTTGTTGCATGGCGAGCAACGCACGGGCGATCGCGTCTTCTTCGTACCCCGACGAACCTTGTTGCACCCCTCCTCCCGCCCCGGCCCCGAAGTGATGCTGCACAAACCCAAAATCTAGCTCGGGCATCTGTCATTTGGGCGTCAGACGGGGTCCGCTATGAATACGTGACAGCCGAGGTTCAGGAAAGGGAACGTGGCAGACATGGACGGCGAGGAACAGGAGGAGCTGCCGATGCGACGTACCCTGCTCGGCCCCGCTATGGGCTGCTGTGGGATAGGCTGGCTCGAAGACCGACCACGGCGATGCTGTTGCTGTCGCTGTTCATGTTGCTGCCGTCCGCGCTGGGTGGTGGTAGGCTGCTTGCCCGTGCCCTGTGCGTCGCCGCTCCCGCCCGGATGGCGCTCCATGGTGCTGGTCTCTGCCTCTGGTGCTGCGCCTGTGAAGGTGTGCCGTACGTCTGCGGCAGCGTCTGGGCTTGTGCGGCCGGTGCGAAACGCTGTGCCAGGACTGGTGCTGGCGTGATCTCCGGCGGGTCCGTGGTTCAGCAGCAGCAGGAGCCCTGGCATATCTTCATAACCCGCTGTGTCAGTCTCACACCGCACAGGATAGAAGCCTCGCCTCGCTTTGCGCGCGTGTTCTCCCGGTCGAGTGACGGCAGTGTATTGTTCAACGGCGGGCAGCGTGTGGTCTAGTGTGCGAACGAGCGAGGACGCGCGAGCTTGCGAGTCGCGAGATCCGGGTGTCGAGCGTCGACGTCAGCCAGGGGGTTCGCGGCGCAATAGCGCAATTCTTTGCCCGCGGTGCAGCTCGAGCTGGGCCGTCTGACTGCTCGACCTGCATGCCATTTGCAATAATGGATCCGCACGCAAGCTGTCGCGGTCTTTTGTCACTCAGTGCGTCCTGATAGGACTCGCGTCCGTTGTGCGCCATCCGCGCGTAGTATGGCGACACTCCAACGGCTCGATCGCGACACAGCGCGATCACGTGCTCCCTATCGCACAAGCGCCTACGCCACAGACGCGTCCCGTCCGCGTCTCCTCGTCGGGTCGTTACTGCAGCCGCTGCGGCCACTTCAGTAACATGGTCTAGACGAGTTGAAGATAGATATACACGGGTCGCATGTCTGTGTGTAACTACGTACTACTCCAACAATCCATCGCGTCACGTCCGAAGCTGGCTACTCCAGCGGGAGTCCACATACTTCGCAGTCGCTTCCCCCGTGCGTGTTCTCGAAGGTGCAATGAGGGCAGATGCGCACGTTGCCTCTGCTTCCTCCGCCTTGAGCAGCCTCTTCGCGTGCGATCTGGTCGAAGACCTCGGGTGGTATGTCCGTATCCATTGGGGTGTGCGAGCTCGATGGCGCCGCGGTCGATGGTCGCTTGGCTGCAGGATGTCAGCATGCGCTATGGTACTATCGAGGCAAGCTGATTTACTTACGTACTGTTTCCCGGGCGAAGGTCATGAGAGTGAGCCAACCTTCGGTGTGCAGAAGCTCGTCGAGTGCTGTCAAACTCTCGATATCTGGCGCTGTCGCGGTCCGTATGAGCACACGCAGATCATTCTATTTGCATTGTCAGTGAAGAACGTTTCGAGCATGACAAGCTATCTTACTTGGTTGATCAGCCCTGTGGTGCCAAGAAATGCTATCAGGTGCCAGTCGCTGATGAACGTCGCGAGATTTCGTCGCTTCTGGAGGTCACCACCGCGTGTGCTCTCCGGGATGTCGTAGGCCTCGAACTCCGCTAGTCGCCGGAGCACGTCTTCGATGCTCTGGTCCTCGAGACCCGGCCTGTTCTCGATCTTGTACCTGACAGAACGGAAAATCGGTGAAGGGCTCTGGGGGAAGCCGTGCGTGACCTGTAGGGCAGACACTGAATCAATGCACATCACAACACACGCGGTGATAAGGACTCACATTAACGAGGAGATACTCCACTGGGAAACAGGGCTTCGCGTTCTTCTGCACGTCCAGCCCGTATTCGTTCTTGTACCTGAAAAAGACATCCGGGACATAGCGTGCTGTGCCCTCTCCACGATCCTCCTCCTTCACGCGCATAATCCCTGGGTCGACGCTAGCCTCAATCATATCTGCATCGACCATTGCGCACGCTTGCTCCGAGACTTGGTATGCTGAGACATCAATCCCACCCTCCTCCGTACCTGTCAGCACCGCGGTGACCATGCGGGAACCGAACTTGCCCGTGAACGACGAGCGAGACGGCGTCGGATTCGCATTCTGCACGTGCGCAGCGAAGATTACCTCCAGAGAGGACAGGAAAAACGACTGCGGATGGCGCTTGTATTTTAACTTTGACCGGTCCTCTTCGGTGGGTTCGAGGTCTGTGAAGATGTATCCCACGATCTGCAAAGGGGTGGTCGCCTGAGCTGCAAGGGCGCGGATCCGTGGCTCATCCTCCCATGGCACGCCGAGTGTCAAGCCGTCGACCTCGCCCTCTTGTGGGGGCTCATGGATCGCCTCTACGACGGCTTTGATTCCCATGGGCACGTCCGGATAGGGTTCATAGTGTCCGATGAGCCAACCGAAGCGCTGAACGCCGGTCTTACGCCAAGCTTCCAGGAAACGGTCAACGATCTCCGGAGAAGCGATCTCAAGATGGTCGACCATGCGGAAAGGTTGGCTCTGAAGAGTGATGGCTGAGGGCTGGCACGCGGTGCAGATGCCAGCAGGCCACGGTGGATGGCCGCCTGTTGGACAAGGCGTCTTCACCTTGTAGGAGGGGGGATTCAGAGGCGGGAGAACGGACGTCACGGAAGCGGAGGAAGAGGCTTTTGGCGTGAGCTTGCGGACGTATGCATGATATGAGAGGTGCTTGATGCTGTGTTCTGCGTGGTATGCAGCATCGTACGGTTCTAGAGGCATGCAGTAATCGCACATCGCGTTTGCGCCGTGCTTGCAGAAACGAGCGTCACGACCACGCGGAATCTTGCCCTCTTGTGAGCGCCAGTACCTGTCAACCGAATCTTCCTCTACCGATTCCCAAGGACGTTTTGAGGCATCATGTGCACTCGCCTCCGGCCCCATGGAGCTCGCGGTGGCTAGAGGCGCTTCAGGAGCTGTCTGTTCCTTATATCCAACAAAAAGCAGATCTCCATGTCTGAGATGGGCGGTCTTCAGTGTAACGTAAAGTATGAACAGTATCGGGAGGACATACTTAAACCCTAGTGACTGCAAATTCCGACCTGCAAGCGTCGTGACCAGTACTTCATTTCCTCTGGGTTGGTTCGAAATCGTCACCGTGGACGGATCGGCTTTCGGTGCAGTTTCCAGAATCTGTGCTCGGCGGTGAGCGTCGCTGCGAAGTCGCTGATCAGTTGGGAACAGACCTTGGAGAGAAGTTCTGAGATATCTGCGGTGGGCTGGAACTCGAAGCGGAAGTTGCCGTCTCTGGACCGTACTCTGATCAGCTACATGAATGTTCAGCATATATGCCTACTCCTGACAGAACGCGCCTACCATGACTGTTATATAACGATGGTGGTTTGAAGCAAGGTATGCAGCGCGGTACGCGCGTCTGAATTCTGTGCAGTCGAGATGACCACAAGTCTAAAGCTGACGCGTCGCGTGGAGGTTACATAATCAGCAGGGTGTACGAGTGCACGTGATACCGAGCATGCCGGACCCAGTATTAGACGCCCATTTAGACTGCATTCAAGGTCGTGCGTGCAGCCACCGCCAGGTCGACTGCTGCGGCACCTGTTTCCGTCCCTCTTCCTCCCGGCCCCTCCCCTCTATCGTGCGCTCGTCTCTGAAGATTTGCTTACGCCTCCATCCCTTCTAACATCCCGAGTTGTCTCGTAGTCTTTTGTTGCTTCCTCTATCCCCCCGATTCACTGGGCTACCTTCGTTCACGACTTTGCATGCCCGCGATATAAGGTTCTCTGCTAACTCTTCTACATCCTGCAATGTCTACTATCCCACCCGCCCTCCAAATGTCGTCCTCAACGACTTCCCTATCACGTAAAACTGAGTCGAACGACCAGAGCCCGTCTCAAGAGCCCCCGCGCGTGTATGATGTCTATTCTTGGTCGACCAAGTCCCCCCAGACCCGCCTGGTGTACATCCAGAATGTGAACACAGCGAATAAAGCCATCTCTCAGCTTGATACGAAAGTCCTAGGCTTTGATCTCGAATGGAAGCCAAACTATATCAAGGGCATGCCGGAGAATCCTGTCGCTCTAGTACAGCTCGCCAGCGAACACCTCATCCTCCTCATTCATGTCTCCTACATGTGTAGTAAGTGACCTAGAAGCGGGAACTCATCTGAAGCGCTCATCGATCTATATAGCCTTCCCTGAGAAACTTCGCGAGTTGCTCGCCGATGCGACGGTCGTGAAGGCTGGTGTAGGAATACAAAGTCAGTACCGCCGTATGGTGTACGAGAAGCCCGTTGACATTTGGCGAACCAGAGGATTGTAAGAAATTATACTATGACCACGGCGTCGATACCCGGAATTGCGTGGACTTGTCCCTCCTGGCGAGAACGGTGGACAACTCGCGCTGGAAGGGCAACTATTCTAGTCCTATCGGGCTCTCGCGGCTCTGTGAAACATACGAGGAGCGGACCTTGCAGAAAGGTCGGGTGCAGAGGAGCAACTGGGAGTTGCCTCTGGATCTCAGGCAACAACAATGTACGTACCTTGTTCGGATCTCGAGCGCCTATAAACGATACTCATCTGCCTTCCAGATGCTGCAAATGATTGTCATGCAGGCCTGACGCTCTATACCCGCCTGGCAGCAATGGCAGCGGCGATGTCGCCAATACCTGACGCTGCCTGTTATACATTCGACGCAATCAGTGGCTTCCTATACCAGCCATCTTCAGGCGTTCTATGGCATCCCTTCAATCCGTTCTATGACCCTGGTCCCCCACCACCGCCTCGTCCCCCGAAGGCCAACGATGGGAACGTGCGGAACGGTGCACATTCCCGTGGACATCGTTCCCCTCGACGCGGGCGTCCGCGGCACCCTGAAGCAGACACTCTTTCTCCTTCTGCCTCCGCGTTCGTTCCTGGTGCAGAGGCCCGCTCTCATTTGTCTTCTCGAAGTGCTGTCGCAGGTTTTGCGCCTCCTCGGCATGTGGCTGGACCTGCTTCTCAACCGAATGCGTATACCCGCTCCTCAGCTCCACGGCAATCCTCCTCCAGCACTCCGCATGACACATCGCCCAAGATGGAGGTGGACGAAGATGGCTTCCCCCGCATGGGCCGTGTGCCTCGCGGTTACCAGGGGAATCCAGACATCTCTGCCCGTGGGGCCAATCATATTGGGCATTCACGGGCAAACGCTGAACCCGTGCGAGGTCGTGGCCGCGGCCGCGGCCGCAGTGAGCCTGTCTCTGTCGGCTTCCAGTCCGTTGCAAGGTGAATGTGGAGAAGGTCTCAGTCATCACCTACTCGGTTCCCCATTAGTCAGCTGGTTACCACACGCCGGGGGTTTGATTTTTTCCGGTGGTCTAGAAATGCTCCCAGAAATGGATTTGAGAAGACTATTTTATGTTTGTAGTTCTGGGAGTCTGAGATTTGGATAGAGAAGGTGAATGACAGAAGTGACTAGATTATGAATTTTTGGAAGGTTGAGAATATTGTATTTTGAGTCCCTTTTCGTGTTGCAGAGAATAAGCATTTTCTGTCAACCTTCTGGGAGGAAAACCTGTTTGCTTTTCTGGGATACTCGGAAATTCAAATTCTGTTTGCAATTCTGGATGCATTTTTTTTGCAAGGTTCCTCCCAGAAGGTTGACAGAAAATGTGTTAAGAGCCAGGCCGAAGGGCAGAGGGCCGGGGTAGGGCCGGAGTTCGGGTTCGGAGTTCGGACTTCGGGCCTGGGGCAGGGAGGACTTCGGCGAAGCTATTAGCAACGCCTCGAGCTACTCGCCTGGTGTCCTCTATTTGCAGGGTGGGGATCGCACAACCGGGTGACCGGAGTTCGGACTTCGGAGTTGACGGGGAACGAGTGTATTGGATCGGATAAGAGGAAGGGAGTGGTTACAGGGGCTTGACGAGAGGGCTAACGAGATGGTAACGAGATAGTTAACGGGCTAGTAACGAGATATCCGAACTGAGGAATGCGGACATTCCAGGCGGGCTTAAATACTACAAGGGTATGAACGTAAAAGGGGCAGGGGTCCGGAGCTGATCGAACTCCGGACGGACATGAGGGAAGTCCGATATCCGGAGGTCGGAGTTCCGACAGCCCCGAGTGAGACCTAACGCTACAAGAATACCTGAAACTGGTGAGAGGGGCGGAAACAAGAAAAGACCGAAAGAGCATAAGGCGTGCTGTCGGGAGGAGTAAAGGGCCGAGGTCCATGGCCGGAGTTGCGCGGAGTTGAGGACCGGAGTTCGGAGTAGGCCCGGAGATGGCACTTGTACGCACAGTCGTAACAGTGCCTCCCCTTTTAGGACCGAACCCTTGAGGTCCTCTAGATCCGATCGGTGATTCCATCGGAGGTCGGAGTTAAAAACTCCAGCTGGTGTCAGGGTCGGACTTCACCTCTTGAACTCCAACCACCACCAACACCCCAGCACCTTCGACCATGCCCGCCAGCAACGACGACCGCGCGACCAGCCCGACCGAGTCGGAGCTGGAGGCCCAACTCCGGGCGAAGCGGGAGAAGAAGGCCCAGCGCGAGGCTGAGGAGCGCGCGCGGCGAGAGGCGGAGGAGGCTGCGCGGCGAGAGGCGGAGGAGGTCGCGGCGCGCGAGGCGGAGGAACGCGCGCGACAGGAGGAGGAGGCGCGGGGGCAGGCGGAGCCGGCGGCGCGCGAGTCGGCCGGAAGGAAGAGGAAGCGGACGGAGGGTGAGGTGGTGAGCGGGTCCGAGGTGACCCCCAGGTAAGTCCGGTCCGCGGAGGTCGGAGTTCGGAGTTGGGGCCCCACTGACTTGTTTTTCCCAGTGAGCCCTGCCGGGTCTGCAAGACCCGGGGGGTCCCCTGCGTGTTCAACGCGGGGGCGCGCACCTCGTCGTGCCGCTCCTGCCAGCAGGAGCGGAAGTCCTGCGTGGGCGCGCAGGGCTTGCCGGAGGCCCTCCAGGCCCGGCACGACCGGAAGACGAAGAGGGCGAAGACGGCGCCCCGCGTCGCGGATGACGAGGAACCGGAGGCAGAGGAGACCCCCGAACCGCGGTCTCCGCCGAAGAAGAAAACCGCGGGGGCGAAGGGGAAGGGAAGGGCGCCGGAGCAACTAGCTCCGGTCGCGTCGGGGTCCGGTGTCCGGAGTTCGGACATCGGAGGTGGCCCTTGGGCCACCAACCCGGAGCGGGGGCTGTCTTCGGACGGCCTCCTGTTGCGCCTCCTTACAGAGGTGCAACAACTCCGGGCCGCCATGGCCCGTCACGAGCGGCGGCTAGATGCCGTCACTCAGGCCATGGGGGTGCTGGGGGACAAGCTCCAGCTTGTCACCCCGGTGGTGCAGGATGCGGAGGAGCGCGGGCGGGCCCTGGAGGAGTACCTCCAGGGCGTGGGCGAAGAGGAGGACGGGGAGTACGAGGAGGGGTCCGAGGACGCGGAGGGATCGGAGGTGGGGAGTTCGGAGGGAGCGGCGGAAGAAGGGGCGGAGTTGTAGTCCGAAGTCCGGGATCGGACTTCGGAGTAGATAGTTGTAGATAATAATGGACTTTTTTCTTGCCCTGCTGCGTGCTACAAATCTGAAGGCAGCGAATCCAGAGGTCCGGGCTTGTCCGGGTAGCTCCGGTGGAAGTCCGAGACCAACTCCTGCGCATGCCCGAGCTCCGTAGCTAGTATCCAGGAGGTTTCTTCATCGGTACCTTCATAGCCAGCCCATCGGACTAGGTATAGGAGTTTACAGGTGCGCCGCCGCCGGTCTATCTTGGAGTCCAAAATCTCCGAGATTTCATACTCCGGTTCTCCATCCACTATGACCGGAGGTGGCGGAGGTTGCGTACGTCCGGGGATGGAGTTTGGAGTTGCGGGCTCCAGCTGGGAGACATGGAAGACCGGGTGGACCGCGCGCATGGAGTCCGGAAGTCGGAGGGTGAATGAGTGAGTTCCGACCTTAGCGATGATGGTGTATGGCCCGAGGTACTTTTCGGAAAGCTTCTTGGAGGGGCGCGTCGAGCGGATGTGCTCCGCGCGGACATAGACCTGATCACCGACTTTGAAGTCCGGGGCTGGTAGGCGGTGTTTGTCCGCTTGCTTTTGGTACCGGACCTGGGCCTCAGCAATGGTGGTGCGGAGTGCTGCGTGGAGCTCATCAAGGTCCACGGCATATTCTCGGGCGCGGACGGAGGTGAGGTCCCGTTCCGGGTGTACGGAGATCGCGGGGTTGTAGCCCTTGTTGGCGAAGAAGGGCGAGACACCCGTAGTTGCGTTCGGGGCGTTGTTGTAAGCGAACTCCGCGAGGGGTAGGAGGCGGGACCAGTTGTCTTGCTGGTAGTTGCAGTATATCCGGAGGTACTGCTCCAGCGTTTGGTTGACTCGCTCGGTTTGACCGTCGCCTTCGGGGTGGTAACCGGAGGTGAAGTGAAGGCGCATGTCCAGGGCCTTTCCGAGTGAGCGGAAGAAGTGGGAAACGAACTCCGAACCCCGGTCGGACGTGACGTGCGATGGGACTCCGTGCTTGGAGAAGACGTGCAGGACAAACAAGTCCGCAAGCTCCTGGGCGTTGAGCGTATCGTGCGTTGGGATAAAGATGGCTTGCTTGGTGAAGCGATCTACCACAACGAGGATTGCCGTGTAGCCTCCGGAGTTCGGGAGTTGCTCGATGAGGTCCATGGAGATGGAGTTCCAGGGGCGTTCGGGGATCGGGAGTTGCTTCAGCGTACCGTAGGGAAGGTGCCTGGGCACCTTGGCACGGGCGCAGGCGGTACAGGACTTGCAGTAGTCGCGGACTAGCAGTCGGAGTCCGGGCCATGCGTAGTCCCAAAGAATCAGGGCCTGAGTCTTGTTCTGGCCCCAGTGTCCTGCGGTCGGGTGGTCGTGACGGGATCGGAGTACGCGGAGTCGGAGATCACCAACGTCCGGTACATAGATACGACCGTTGAGTCGGAGCCAGCCTTCTTCATCCTTGGACCACCAGGAGTTGCCTTCAGCTGCAAGTGCGAGGCCTTTGGCAAGCTCCGGAGTTGGGGACTCGGAGTTGAGGGCTGACCTGATGTCGGATCGGAGTTGTTCCTCATCCAGGAGGAACGAGGCTCGGAGTACGGGGCACCGTAAAACGGTCGCGCGAAGCGAGGAAGCTAGCTGCTCCTGCGTAAACACCGGCCGGAAGTTGTGTGGGTTGACTACAGCGTAGTCACCATCCCCCTCTTTTGGGTAAACGTCCGGTCTGCGGGTTAGGGCGTCTGGCTTCGCGCCTAGCTTCCCTGGGCGGAAACGGATGACCAGGTTGAACTGCGAGAGGTACTCCGACCATCGGGCTTGGCGGCGGGTAAGGAGTTTGGTAGTGGAAAAGTACTCCAGGTTTTTGTGGTCCGTGACCACGTCGATCGGAGTTCCGGATCCTTCAAGGTAGTGTCGCCAAGTCTTAAACGCTTCAAAGATGGCTAGGAGTTCCTTGTCGTGCGTGTCGTAGTTCAACTCCGCTCCGGACAAGGTGCGGGAGTAGAATGCGACCGGGTGGAGTTCACCGGAGTCGGACGTGATAGAGAGAATGCCGGCGATGGCGTAGTCCGACGCGTCAGTTTCAACCGTGATTTGGCGGTCAGGGACCCAGTGGTGGAGGACTGGCGCGGTCGTAAACGCCTTCTTCAGGGTGTCGAACGAAGTCCGGCACTTCTCGTCGAAGTTCCAGGGAACTCCCTTGCGGGTCAAGCGGGTAAGCGGCAGGACGATCTCGGAGTAGTTATGGATGAATCTCCGGTAGAAGTTTGCAAATCCAAGGAAGGACTGGATGTCCCGGACCTTGCGGGGTTCAGGCCAGTCTAGGATAGCTTTCACCTTAGATTCCGCCATAGTGAGACCATCCGGAGATAGGATGTAACCGAGGTACTCCACGCAGTTGGTGTGGAATTCACACTTGTCCGCGCGAGCGTACAAGTGGTTCTTCCGGAGTCGTCGGAGTACTTCCCGGACATGTTTCCGGTGTTCGTCGGGGTTGTCGGAGTACACCAGGATGTCGTCCAGGTAGACCACAACGCATACGTCTAGAAGGTCCGCAAAGATCTCATTGACAAAGCGTTGAAAGGCCGCAGGCGCGTTGGAAAGTCCGAAGGGCATAACAAGCCATTCAAACGAGCCGTAACGGGTACGGAAGGCTGTTTTCCACTCATCTCCGGGGGCTATTCGGACCAGGTTGTACACGTGTCGGAGGTCAATCTTGGTGTAGATTCGGGCCTTCCGGGGCGCATCTAACAAGTCCGAAACGAGTGGGAGCGGATAGCGGTCTTTGCGCGTAATTTTGTTGAGTCCGCGATAGTCCACACACAGCCGTAGGGATCCGTCCTTCTTCTTTACGAAGAGGACCAGAGCTCCGCAAGGGGACTTTGAGGGCCGGATGAACCCCGAGCGGAGGTTCTCTTCTATGTACTCCCGGAGCGTCTCCAGCTCCAGTTTTGATAGGGAGTAAATCGGACCAAGCGGAGGGGTAGCACCGTCCTCGAGTTCAATCTTGAGGTCGTAAGGGCGGTGCTCCGGTAGGACGTCAGCCTTGGTCTTGCTGAAGACGTCTGCAAAGTCATGGTATTCTTCCGGAACTCCGGTGAGGTCCGGTGGGGACTCCGAGACGCTGGCAGCACGGCCTTGAAGGGACGTCGCAGACAGATTGAGCGTAAAGCTCTCGGAACCAGAAAGCTTGCAGGCGCGGGCGAAGGCCGCAGCACTGACAAGGGATATCTGGGGGACGGACTTCGGGAGTTCGGAGTTCGGAGTAGTCAGGGTAGGCTCCAGAAGGGCCTCGGAGTTTCGCGGTACTGGGTCAGATACGGGACGAGTCGGGGGTGCGGTTCGGAATTGAATGCTGCGCTTCTTCCAGTCAATCAACGGATTGTAGTCGGAGAGCCAGCTGTATCCCAGAACGGCGGACACAGACTTGTCGAGCGGAGTGACATAAAAGTCAACAGAGATGACTTCTCCCGAAGGGAAATGTAACGGAAGGGTTGCCTTTTGCGTGATGGTGTGGTTAGACAAACCATCAAAGAGTTGCAGACGGAGGGGCGGAGTTCCAGAGGTCGGAACTCCGTGCTTGGAGACAAAGTCCGAGTCGAGGAAGCAGTGAGAGGAACCAGAATCAATCAGAGCGGGGATCAGAGTGGAGATAGAATCGGAGTACAAAGTGTTGAGCAGGGCTTGTTACGCAGTGGAAAGCCCCTCAGCTCACTTACCTGTAGAGCTTTGAATAGAGGCGCACTTAGGGATTGCTGGTTAAGAGCGACTTGTAGATCTGCTCCTACAGAGCAGTCTTATATACTACTGTACATGGCCTATGATGTAATACTGTATAGTACTTGAGCCGCAGTGTCTAGTACTTTCCACAGTATCCGGAACTTTCTCCAAGAGTCCGGTAGCCTCGTGTCAGTAGACGCTTACTACGCTGCTATTAGTCAGCAGCCTAGTTCAACACTCCCCCTCGCTAAGCATCACGGTAGTGTGCGCAAGCGTATGGGTGCTGAGTGCAGCTAGTCAGGCCGAGTCATAGAACTCAAGGCCGAGTTCCCCTCTAAACTTTGTGAACTTGACGTGTCCCAGGTTCTTAGTGAAGAGGTCAGCAGGGTTGTTGCTACCATCGACGAAGAATACTTCAATCTGCTTATTCTCGATGTACTCGCGAATAGCATGGTATCGAATGTCGATGTGCTTTGACCGACTTTCGGTCACAGGGTTCGAGCCCATAAAGAGCGATCCCTGATTATCCCCTGCAATGGGAATAGGGCCGAGTTGGTAGCCGATCTCGCTCATAAGGTTGCGGATCCAGACCACCTGGCGTGAGCAATCGCTAATTGCCATATACTCGGCTTCAGTTGACGAGTGTGCGACAGTCTTCTGTGCACGAGATTGCCAACTGAAAACCCCTCCGGCCAACTTCAAGAAGTAGCCAGTTTGTGACCGTCGAGTGGATGGGTCTGAACCCCAATCCGAATCTGTGCATGCACTTATGCCGAGACCAGAAGCACCGTTGTAGACCAGAGAGTAAGATCTGGTTCCAATGAGATAGCGACAGATATACAGCGCTTTGTTCAGGTGCTCTTGCGAAGGATTCGCAGCAAACTGTGAGAGTTTGGTGACGGCAAAAGCAATGTCTGGTCGGGTGCCAAGCATGATGTACAGCAAGGACCCAATGACGGTCTGGAACCTGGAACGGAGAGTGGAATCCGCTGTGCCAGTATTAGGCATGGGGTGATAACCCGCAGGCAGCGGAGTAGGCGCAGACTTCGCGTTCTGCATGCCGCATCGCTGAAGCACTTTCTCCAGGTACGCGCACTGATCTATACGGATCGTGCTGCCGCTACGCTGAATGCGCATACGCAGGAATTCTTTGGGTTCACCAAGATCCCTGCATTCCCACTTCTCCATGAACTTGGCCTTCATCTTTTCGACGAGTGCCTTGTTCGGTCCACAAAAGAGGGCATCATCGACGTACACGACGACGATGACTGGTAGGCCGTTCTTATCTCTAAAGATGAACAGGCCAGCATCAGAAACTAAGCGTTTGAAGCCCAGTTCCTTCATGGACTCATTCAGGGTGCGCCACCACGCAAGACCTGCTTGCTTAAGTCCATAAAGAGCACGCAGAAGTCGTAGGACTTTGCGTTCTTGGCCTTTGGCTACAAAGCCTTCAGGCTGCTCCATGTAGATCTCCTCTTCTAGCTTCCCGTAGAGGTAAGCATTACGGACGTCGAGTCCAGTTATGTGCCAGTTCTCGAGTGCTGAGAGTGCGAGGATGAGGCGCACAGTCTCAAAGCGAACAACTGGTGAGAAGATCTGGTCGTAGTCAACACCTTCGACCTGGGAGAAACCTTTGGCTACAAGCCTGGCTTTCTTTCGACCGTCAGATTTGACGTCGAATACCCATCGGTTCTTTATGACCTTACGCCCCTTAGGGCGGTCGACCAACTCAAAGACCTTTCGCCTTCGGAGTGCCTCTAACTCCTCTTGGCAAGCGGCCTTCCATTCCTTTTGCTCAGCCGGTGGTAGGCGAGTGATATCACGGTACGTCCACTCTCGGACGTTGGACGTGTCGGGCAGATCATCAACTGGTGGTACCGCTTTCATGAGCAGGTAGTTGATGAGTGCTACTCCCCCTTCCTGGCACAGTTTTGCCAATCCTGTCTCACTGCCGGCGCGCAGGGCATCTTCGACTTCGTCAGAAGAGTGACCCGAGCCTCCATTATTTGCGCTGCCAGACACATCACCCGAGGCGGATGGAGCAGGTATGTCGCTCGGAGGGGATGGTGCAGAACTGTTGCCGGGAACTTGTTCTGACCGAGACGGCACAGGAGCACGGGAGCGACCCGGCTTCTGGCCAGTTATTTTTTCCCACTCCCCCTGCTTCTCTATCTCTTTGAATTGTTGTACGGGATGTTTAGACTCTCCGTATATGTTGCCTGGGCGGACAGGTACTTTCCGCTCGCGTGCAGGCACCCTAGGCTTTTTAGGCGTAGGTGGCATTTCCGGCACACGCGGCGGCGGACTAGGAGTACGAGCCTGTGGTGGCGTCTCAGGTGCATCGTCATGCTCCTGCTCCTGTCCCTTTGGTGGAAGATGTTGGGGAGGACGACGAGGCTCATCGTCGTCATCATCAGGGCCCGAAGGAATGGATGATTTCACGGTCGGATGGGTCGTCCTCCGGCTCATCATCAAGCCTGGAGGTGCGTCGTCGCTTATTAGCGGGACATTTAGGGAACATTGTCTCATCGAACAGTGCATGCGCCGACGTGAAGATCACGTTGTTGGGTGACCGCATAAATCTAAAGCCGTGACCTCCGGGTGCGACCCCGATGTAGACCATAAGCTCTGACTTAGGTGAGAGCTTGTTAGGTCGAACGGCAGGCGGTAAGTGCACATAGGCACCACACCCAAAGACGCGTAGGTGTTTGATCGATGGAGTTTCACCGTTCAATGCCTCATAGGGGGTTCGCCACTTCAAGCGGCGTAGAGGCGTGCGGTTATACACATGAACAGCATGCTCGATCGCGAATTCCCACCATGATTGAGGTAGACAGGCTTCGAGGCGCATGGCTTCAGCCTTGTCTGAGAGAGTCCGCATTAGGCGTTCAGCACGGCCATTTTGTTGGGGCTGATGCGGAACACTCTGGAGGATCTCGATGCCTTTGTCCTTCAGCAAGTTATCGAATGCTTTGGACTTGTATTCTCCTCCACCATCTGACATCCACTTCTGCACTTTCGTCTTGAATTGATTCTCGACGTTGGCAAGGAAGTGTTTTGTTGCTGTGAGCGCAGCATCCTTAGAGCGCAGACACACAGCCCAAGCATGCGAAGTATGATCATTGAGAAACATGATCGCATACTTGTATTTGTGGTAGGAGTCGACGGGAAATGACTTCAGGTCCGAGTGAATGAGTTCAAACGTCGAGAAGCCCGTCGAGTGGATGGAGGGAAAGAGCGCAGTGGCATCTTCCCTTCTGCACACCCGCGGCAGAGAGGTTCCTCCTTAGGAAACTCAATGGTAGGGAAATCAGCGACGTGTTCCCTTGCATGTCTCAGTACATCCTTGGAGGGATGTCCCAAGCGACGATGCATGGTCTGGTAATCAATGTTACAGACCGTCGGAAAGATTGACATCGCATCTCTGGCAGATAGCGATTCAACGACGAAAATTGTATCGTCGGGATGGCGAGGATGAAATGCCAGAAAAGGCTTTCCATTTGCCTCAAATATGCTGATTTTATCAGCGTTGCCGCTCACACACATTCCTTCCTGGAGGAATTCTCCCATAGAGAGAAGACGAATTGAAAGATCAGGCATATAGTACACCGGCGCAATGCGCACTGTGGTGTGCTCTCCAGGATTGAGGGGGCAATTTAGCATTACAGTGCCAGAGCCCTTAGCGACGGCTACGCCATTGGCAGTACCAACAAGCATTTCTTTCTGGAGCGGTTCGTACTCAACGAAGTCGTCCAAGTCAAATGTGAAATGCGACGATGCTCCGGAGTCAAGCATCCAGATTAATGGCTCATTGTGGTTGGTCTTACTCTTGCCCTTACAGCGAGTACATTCTGAATAAAGACGAGAATGACTGCATAGATTTCGAAGATTACAGACATTGGATGGCAAAGTAACTACCGCAGATCCTTCCACGCCGTTAGAGATCGCCGCTATGGAAAGCGCGTCAGCGTGTTGTCTGTAGGGCAGAGTAAGAGGTACTGACCGAACTTGTTCGTCGTACTGCTCATAAAGGCCAGCGGCCTGGGCTATGTCCATGTCAACGTCATCTTCCTCATTGCCAAGAGAGATGACGGTCTCCGCGTCATCATCCCGCTCAGTCCAGTTGATGCGCTCAGCCAGAGTAAGGCGAGTTCGCTTCGACGAGTGACTGTCTGCGCTGTCCGTGTCCGAGGGAACCTCGACGATCCGGCTGGTACTTTCACCTTTGTCGGCTGCCTTAATGACACCCTCAAGAGTGCGAATGCGCTCAGGAGTAGGGGTGACATCAAGTTCGTGAGCAAGGTTGAAAGCACGCTTGAGAGTGGGGTACTTAGTCTCCCCCTCCGGACCATTGACACGAACCGGCTTGCGTAGAAGCGCACGCGGGTCGACAGTCGCAGTAGGACCGTCTGAGATGGTCGCGGTGGACGCAAGGTGAGCGTGATCATGGTCATTGTCAGAAGACTTCTGACCCTTACGCTTCCCTCGCCTGGCTTTACCCTTCTGCTGCTGCTGCGAGCTGCCATCACCATTCTGGCGACGCTGCTGCTGCTGCTGCTTGAAGGAAGGGTCTTTGCCCTTGCGCTTGATTGCGCTGAGCTTCTTGGCTTCTCCTCCACTGCCCTGTGATCTCTGCTGAGACCTCCCTGACGACTTCTGCTCCCACACGCGGATAACCGCCTGTCGGATCGAAGCTGGATCAACCTTCTTAACGTCGGTGTTCTGGGAGGTGAGCTGAACGACCATGTCGTATGCTCCAGGAAGCTTAGAGATCAGCAGCATCCCCTGAAAGAAAGAGGGGATCTTGCAGTCAAGGGTGGAGAGACGCTCGAAGCGGGCAAACATCTCTTCCATGGCAGGGCCAGGATGAGAGTTGATGGGAATGACAACGTTCATAGCAGCTTTGAACTCAGCAAAGACTGCAGCGACGCCTTGCTGGGAGTAGCGAGACTCCAGGTCATTCACATCTCACCAGCAGTTGTCTTCGCTGCAAGACGCTCCAGGATTGAAGCATTCACGCGAAGGCTGATGTTGCCATAGCGCAGTGGTTGTCACCTACCCACGTCTCGCGGTTCGCCGCCCCTTCCGCTGGGAGGGTCGACTCGATGACATACCACTGGCCTTGCGACATGAGGTAAGCCTTCATGCGCGAAGACCATTCGCGCCAGTTGCTGCCGTCAAGGACGGGGACAAGCGTGGTGAGCGAGTTGGACATGTTGTTGATCTGGGAGTCTGTAGAGACAGAATGTCAGCATTCGTCCATGCGCACACAAGGCAGCCATAAGGGCGCCAAGGGCAGCAATGCTGAACACTCCCTAGGCTCTAGCGGCATAGGTGCAGCCAACATGGCGCACACTAAGAGCCGCGACGTCAAGCCCCTTTAGGGCGACGTCCAGGTATGCTGGGCGCTCATAAGTCAGGCCTTGTCAGGCATGGACTTAGGCTTCAACCAGCTGAGCTGGGAGCATCAGGATCGCAGCCAGCATGGCGCAGATCCGAGCATCAACCAGGGCTCATAACCTGTTGAGCAGGGCTTGTTACGCAGTGGAAAGCCCCTCAGCTCACTTACCTGTAGAGCTTTGAATAGAGGCGCACTTAGGGATTGCTGGTTAAGAGCGACTTGTAGATCTGCTCCTACAGAGCAGTCTTATATACTACTGTACATGGCCTATGATGTAATACTGTATAGTACTTGAGCCGCAGTGTCTAGTACTTTCCACAGTATCCGGAACTTTCTCCAAGAGTCCGGTAGCCTCGTGTCAGTAGACGCTTACTACGCTGCTATTAGTCAGCAGCCTAGTTCAACACAAAGAAACTATGAGGAAGATGGGTCGGAGAGAGCGGACGCGTTGAGTCTAAGGAATGGATCCGCGCGGGGAAGTTCAACGCAGCTTTCTCCACGCGCGGGGTTTGGAGGGCTGCGGACTAGTTTTTTGGTTCCTCCGGAGCCTCAGGAGCTTTCGGAGGTCCTTCGGAGTTGTCTCGGGTTGGCCTGGGCAGCTCGGGCCTTGGCCGCGGACGAGGTTTTCTTGGGACAAGCTCCGACCATATGTCCGGGCTCACCGCAGAAGAGGCAGAGATTGTTGGCGAAACGACGCTGCCTTTCTTCCTGGTTAGCTTACCATCCTTGCCCAGCCTGTCGGAGTAGGGCTTGGAGGGTTTGGCTGACTTGGGTGGGCCACTGGGGAACTTGCCGGACTTGGCTGGAGTTGCCGCCGGGTTGGACATGGGGTTCTGGGGAGCCTTCTGAGAGGAGTAGGACCTTGTGTCGGGGTTCGAGGTCCTGTTGCCGGACTTGGTGGGGGCCGAGTGCTCGCGCGACTGTTCAGCCTTGCGCTCCCAGTAGCGGTGGTCCAGTGACTGTGCAAGGTTGCGCAGGCCTTCAAGGGTGTCGGGCTTACCGACCTCGGAGATGCGGTCCTTGAGGCGAGCCGGGAGCCCTTTGTAGAACTGGTATCGGAGGGCGGCGGTACCCCAGCGGACTTGGGTGGCCAGGCGGTTAAACTGAGTGATGTACCGCGTAATCCGCTGGTTGTCAGCCATGCGGAGATTCTCCAGGTCGTGCTCCGCAGTTCCGGTAGTGTCGTAAGGTCCGAAATTCACCCGGAGTTCGTCCTGGAAGGCCTCGTAGGAGTACAGGAAAAGCGGGGGCTCCTCGGAGTAACCTTCTAGGAGGTAAGGCTCAAACCACTGTAGCGCAGTGCCCTTGAGGTAGGACAGTGCGTAGGTGACCTTGCGCTCGTCGGAGTCGAAGGTCCGGGGCCGCGCCTTGAAGACCAGTTCCAGCTGAGCGAAGAAGGCCCTAAGTTTGCTGGGGTCCGAACCGTCAAAGGTGTCCGGATCTCGGACATTATCGCGCTCGCGAGGTCCTCCGGTCGGGGTTGGCACCTGAGCGGGCTGTTGGAGCGTCCGAGCAAGGAGTTCAATGGCTCCCGCGAGTTGCTGGGATGGATCCGGTGGTGCGGAGTGTTGGGGGCTGAGGAGGGGCCGCCTGAGGATTAACCGGAGGGTTGAGGAAGGGGTTGTTTGGGCTACTCTGCGCGGACAGCGGGGGCGGGGAGCGGACTGTGGTTTCTCCGGGGAGGTCCTGTCCCAGTAGATGTGAGGGCACCGGGACTTGGACCCTCGTCGGAGTAGTCGGAGTACGGGGTGCGGCTGGGTATGATTGCCGAGGGACTCGCGAAGAGAACCCGCGGAAAGCTTGGTCGGGGTTGGACGGAGGTTGGCGATCCATGGCGAGTACTCGGAGTGAGTTCGGATATACTGTTAAGAGCCAGGCTGAAGGGCAGAGGGCCGGGGTAGGGCCGGAGTTCGGGTTCGGAGTTCGGACTTCGGGCCTGGGGCAGGGAGGACTTCGGCGAAGCTATTAGCAACGCCTCGAGCTACTCGCCTGGTGTCCTCTATTTGCAGGGTGGGATCGCACAACCGGGTGACCGGAGTTCGGACTTCGGAGTTGACGGGGAATGAGTGTATTGGATCGGATAAGAGGAAGGGAGTGGTTACAGGGGGCTTGACGAGAGGCTAACGAGATGGTAACGAGATAGTTAACGGGCTAGTAACGAAGATATCCGAACTGAGGAATGCGGACATTCCAGGCGGGCTTAAATACTACAAGGGTATGAACGTAAAAGGGGCAGGGGTCCGGAGCTGATCGAACTCCAGACGGACATGAGGGAAGTCCGATATCCGGAGGTCGGAGTTCCGACAGCCCCGAGTGAGACCTAACGCTACAAGAATACCTGAAACTGGTGAGAGGGGCGGAAACAAGAAAAGACTGAAAGAGCATAAGCGTGCTGTCGGGAGGAGTAAAGGGCCGAGGTCCATGGCCGGAGTTGCGCGGAGTTGAGGACCGGAGTTCGGAGTAGGCCCCGGAGATGGCACTTGTACGCACGGTCGTAACAAATGCTTATTCTCTGCAACACGGAAAGGGACTCAAAATACAATATTCTCAACCTTCCAAAAATTCATAATCTAGTCGCTTTGTCATTCACCTTGTCTATCCAAATCTCAGGCTCGCAGAACTATAAACATAAAATAGTTTTCTCAAATTCATTTTTGGAAGCATTTTTAGACCACTGAAAAAAATCAAACCCTGAGTGGGTTAGATGCTCTTGCGCAACTTATCACTAGCAGCAATTTGGGTGCTCTATCCATTTTTGTTGCTTACACCCCACTCCTCACTCAAATTGGGTGTTAGAAATCAGGACAAAGGAGGGATGCGGACAAGATCAGAGTTCTGAATAGAGCGTCTCAGACTTCAGAGTGTTAGAGTGAACAGGTGTGCATGATATGACAGACAAGCTATGCATGAGACTGTGGCACTGTGGCAGAGGGCATGTGGTCATTGAGGCCCATGCACAAACAATTTGTCTTTTTGTTTCGGCCTTGTACATTCTTATTAAGTCCCCCTATATGTTCGTGGGGGTCCATCCGATATCATCCTTTTTCTTTACAATGAGTCTTGTCCAATATGTACTTATATGCATCGAGTCAATCCCGTCACCTTAGTCTTGCAAATACAAACTGAGTGTGAGCCTTATGATCAATTGACTCCTTTGATTAGCTTGCTGATTAGTACCTTAGTTTATTGCTCTATAAGTGCTTAACATTTGTACTATTAGTCTTGCAAATACAGACTGAGTTTATCGCTCTGTAAGTTATGAGCCTGCCTTCTAGGTGAACTTGAGAGCTGCAGAACAACAAGTTAGAACTTACTTCCACAATGTCAAACAATGTCAAGCTCAGAGATGACTCCATATGCATACTGAGGCTTGAGCTCAGTGGCACAAACTGGGTTTCTCTATAAGGACCATTTCTGTGGGCCACTGATACGAAGCACTGCTGTGGTCATCTTGATGGGATATGCAGGAACAATTGTGCTGCAGGCTATAGTCACATAATCTACCTTGGCTGCAGGAACGACCACTCTAGGAGTGGCAGTTGGGTTCATTACGACCAGATAGGCTACTAGTGCTGCTGCCGAAGGGACCGGTGGTGGTATAGGGACAGCAGGCCCTGTTGGTGGTACTGTGGGTATGGGAAGTGCAACAGTTGCTGTAGTGTTAGTTGATGAAGTCTGAACCTTGAAGGCGTCCTGTGAGCCGCACAAGTAAGATCTTCAGTCAATGAGCGAAGACTGAAGAGCTGGGGCAGCGAATGTCCTCCTTGTATACAAGTCCAGAGGATGCATGAGTAAGCAAAGAAAAAGAGAGCATGTGATCTACAGGTATGCTGAGTAAGACGATGGTGTAAGTATCGCACCATAGTCTAGAGAAATCCAGACAAG